>OZ025289.1:9007849-9561417 GCA_964019185.1 Maratus speculifer | reverse complement strand
TACTAACACGATAAAAAGAAGTAATCGCATAAATCTTTAAAAAATTATACACACACACACACACATATATATATATAGTTATATTTATGAAGAACATATAAAGGAATAAAATAAACAAAAACAACATAAAATATTTAAAACTTATTGTAATATATCGGACTATAAATGCAATTTAATTTTAAATTATTTTTTAACTTACCAGTTTTGATTATAAATGTTTAAAATTCATTTTAACCGATCTGATGTCCTTTAAAATCTTATTCAAGTGTTCTTTTAATATTACTTAATTTCTGAAATTGTAAGAGTATCTTATGCAACTGATACAGGATTGAAGCTAAATCCAATCCTAATATATTTTAAGAAAATATTCCTAGCTCTGAATACATGCGTTTAGAAATTCTTTATTCTTGTTGGGTTTATTAGAGTAAATTCAAACCGCCATTTAAGGAAAATCACGTCAAGTACAATTAAAACGGAAAAGTTCTTAAATTGAGTAAATTTTTTTTTAACGGTAATCACCTTCTTAAAGCATTGCTGTAAGAAGTAATCTATAATTTTCAAAAAACAAAATAACATATTTTTAATGTCATCTTTTAACGTCAAAGCAAATAAAATTCTTCTTTAAATTCGCTATATTTCATTAATTAACCAACCTGACATAATTAAAATTTAACTTTCCATTTTGATGATAATTTATGCAAAAAAATCTTTATTCCAAACCCTGAAACTTAAATTAAACATTTTACGAGAATTTTTTTTCTCCCATTTATTTTTTAAATTACAAAATCAGCGAATGATTTTGCTAATTCCAACATCTTCGTATATGTTTTATATTAAAAAAATATTTAATAATTATTTAATGCTTAATGCAACTCATGTGAATTTTTATCGGTTTATTGAAGATCTGTAACCTTGTAAAATTTCTATTAAACCTGATACCTAAAAATTGAGCTAAATGAAGATTTTTCATTGTAACGTAGTACCTAATAAAATGTGCTTAGTTAAAAAAAATAATACATTGTTGTTAAGGCAATTTGAAAATGGGACTTGTTATCATTTATAGCAATGGGATTTTCTGTTTAATGGAATTCATCGTAACGGTAGTGTAATGTATATGTATATGCATATGTTATATAAAATGTAAATTATATAAAACGTTAAACCAAAATTTTATGTTGTTTATATATATTCGCTCACGTATAAGGCATTCATAAATTCGTGTTATTCTATAAAATAATTTTACTTCATGATTAAAAACAAAATATTTTCATGCTATGAAATGACATATTTTGTCGGTGTAATTATTTGCACATCACTCAAAAACATTGAAAAATCTCTCATAATTTTTTCCTTTTTACGTATAAATATAAATATAAATATATATATATATATATTATTATTATTATTTTTTTTTTTAATTGAACTCTTTAGATTTAAATATCATTGACAGCCGTGATTTATTTTAGCTATTAGGATAGCCCGAAAAAGCATTTTAAAAACTTCTGAATGACATGATTTAGAATCTTATAAATATTAAAAACTGCAAACTCAGCAAGTTTTGCTAAATGCAAAGTAAACTCAGGTTGCTAGCGTGAGTAAATATTTACTATTTGCTTTCTACCTGTATACTTGACAGTTTATTAAGAGGGGAGAAAAGAAAATGTTTTTTAATGGATATTTTAATGTACCTAGAATTGTTAAAAACTCTTTTTAACTCTTAAAATTTATTTTGCGAAAATCTATGAGTTTCAATTTATTGATGTTAAATACAATATTTTATAATCATTCGCTAAATATGTCCAGTGTATTATTTTTCATTTGTCAATAAAAATGCAATGCAGTTAAAAGAAACCTTTTCAAGGTTTCTGTAACTAAAATATGAACAACAAGTAAAACTATTACTATTTTATTAATGATTTAGGCTATAAAGTTTTTCCATTTCATTATATATTTTTTTTTATTTACAAACTGCTATCTTTAAATCAGAGAATTGATTTTATTGAAGAAACGTGTATTTTACAATTATTTTACAAATATATATCAAATTAGCTACTTTGAAATGTAAAAAAACAATGCCAAATGAAGTGTTTGATGGCTTTTGAATATTTAAATTATAATAATGGTTTGCAAACTTAGATTCATTTTACAAATACTCATTATTTAAATAGAGGTCATTAAATGATAATTTTCTTGTAAAATTAAAAAAAATTGCGGCTCTTAATAATTTATATTGCATTTTACTTACAGGATGTCCAGCGAATAAGACCCTGATTTAAAAATTAAATTTCTCAAAAACAAAGATCGATAGAATTAGGCAGTAAACGGTTTATTTTTTAGATAAGTTGTAAACCTTTCATACAGAAATTTCGAACTTTGAATATTTCGAAAAGATTGTGTTCTGATATTAAATAATGCTTGACTTCACATTATTCTTAATTTAGAATGCTTGCAGCAAACAAAGTTTTTTTTTTTTTTTTTTTTTTTTTTTTTTTTGGCGTACAATACTATGTTTTAACGAATTTTGAAATGCTAAAAATGAAATCATATTTTACGAATGCACTGTTGCGAAATCTCCTCCGATGAAAGTGACGTTTGTTTCTCGTCTGCGAGCGAGCGATGTTTATAATGTATTTATATGATGCTAAGTGGCAACTAGTTTCGTTGCCTTGACGACCAGTGTTTTGGAATGTATTTTAGTTTTAGTTTAGTGTATTATGAGAGTAGTTGAATTTAATGGATCTTTGGAATTTTATATTCATTGAATAATAGTGGAAATACCAGAATATCTGGTATTGTACATACTTGTAAATATTTCAACATATAGAATAAACTTATTATAAAACAAGAAAACCTTCTGATATGGATATAAGTTATCTCTTCATGCACATTTGATCAAAAACAATATATACAGCTTACAAAAATGATGTGGCGCTTAGAAAATCTAGAATTATAGACTAATTATAATAAAATAATAATAATAATAATAAATCATTCATATTTTCATCTTCATATATTATTAATATTTTCTGAAAGAAGGAGAAATTTAACTCTTACAACTAATAAATTGTATGAAAAAGGGGAGAAAGTGTGTCACCAAATTTAAAGAAGCTTGTGAGACCTTAAAAAAATCTACATATTGTGAAGTCAAACAAATGAAATACAAAACATTCAAACAAGTCAAATTGGAAACAATGTGAAAATAATAATTTTTTTAAAGATCTGCCCTTTATATGTAATACATAGTAATATAATATAATATGTTAGTAACATTTAAAGATAAAGAGATGAATGATTTATTAGAACGGTAGCAATCAATTTAAGTTCTTTAATACTTTTTAATTATCCAATAATTTTCTAAGTTTCTTATGACTTTTGCGAGTTATTGTGCATAGTTATACATAAAAGACATATTTACCAACTTAAAAAGTTTTATTTGTTACTTTATTAAAATATCTTTAATCACTCTTTAAATAATTATAACTTTAAACACATATATTGGAAATATAACAACTATTCACAAAAGTTCATTTTCTATATTCATATTAAATTCATTCATTCAAAAAATTAAAAAAAAAGATGAATTTGCTGATTCATATTATCCCAAACCGAATGTTTCTTTCAACTTGTTCAATGCTTGATTGATAACCTGCTTAACCTGAACAATGTCGAACATAAGTTGCATCGAAAACTTTCGCCATTTGGAGAATGATCATTCCATTTTCTGAAGAAATGTTGAAAAACAAAAGAGATGAAGCCATAGAAGCCTTTTCCTTCAGTATGTCTTCTGGCTTTATGTGTATATGTATGCCTTTTATTGAGAAGGAAAAAATCTGATTTATTATCAAAATCCTTTTTATCAATGGGTATAGGAAGGATTATTTTTTTAATGAGATGTTTCCAATTAATAATGAAAAGAATATTAATAATGAAATTATTAATAATGAAAATTAATAATAAGAGAATTAATTATGAATAATGAAAAGAACAGAAGTAGATAAGCATGAAATAAAATATGTCAATAAACTCACAGCAGTATAAATTGCTTTAATTGTTTTAATGATATTTCGACAATTTCAAAATTTATCGAACTGTTAATGAATTTGAATAATCCAATAATCAACATTCTTGATTCATTCATTGCAAATTAAACGTTAAAGAAAGATAATATTTGAAAAACTAAGTAATTGTTTAAAACTGTATATTTATTCACTAGAAAAAACTTTAATTATATTATAACCCATTCATATTGCAATATAATATTACATTATATGCCAAATTTCGTGTGGGACGTCCCGAATATTCTGACGCTCTAGAAAAATGGAAAAAAATGAAAAAGAAAATAATGCCGGAGACATTTATAAGCAAAATTAAACAAATTAAAGACACAAGAAAGCGGGAAGGGATGGGCACTAGGCGATGAAGCTTCCGAAAAGCCCAAGCTACATATCGACTATTATTGGTCTTAAAATTCATATGTGTTTAATTTTATAAATATTTAATCAAAAAAATTATGATTTATTTAATAAATGAAAGTCGAAAAATGTTCTTATGAAAACAGGCATTAAGGTTTTGCGGCCATTTCAAAAATCCAAAAGATACTGCAAAATACTTTATTAAATTTACAGGATTTGACCTGAATTGTAAAACAAAAGACATGTTTATTAATTTACAAAAATGTACTACAATATACAATAATCTCTTCAGAGTCACCCAAGATTCTGAAAGCCATTTTTTATCTTTAGAAACCCAGCGAAAGTGTTTATCGTCGAAATTTAAAGAATAATTTTTAATTTTATTTTTTATTTGTCCGTATTTTTTAAAGCGTTTCCGAATGGCTTTTACAGTGAATTAATCAATTCTCTCTACCTAGACAACCGCGCATTCGGATGATATAAGGTCTCAAGTAAATATTTTTATGTTCAGCAAACATGTTTAACAAAAAACAAGTATAACTGACAGCATTAACATTAATATTAAAATTAAAATTAGCATTTTTTGAGTTAAAATTGCATGCACAATGCAAATGAATGATTGAGCAAGTTATGGAACGTTATGCAGCTGAAAATGTTTAGATGAGATCTGATAGCATCTGACAAAACAATTTTCCGGGAAGAAAGAACCGATTAATGCATTGTAAAAGCTTCTCAAAAACATTTCCGAAAATTACGGGCCACTAATAAAAGTTTATTTTCGTAAAGACTTCTTTAAATTAAAAAAAAATATTTTTTTTTCTGGAGTTTCTAAAAATAAGGGAATATTTTGGAATATTGGGATTTTGGGTGGGCTTTTTAGAGTAGTAAGTAAATAGTAAATTTTCGTATCATTTAGAATACACCTGGGTGTTTTTTAATAGTATGTTTATAGTATTTGAACATTTTTTTTATTTAAGGTATTTTAAATTTTATGGTATTTAAAGAAAAAAAAGAAAATATACTATTTCTTTATACTTTTGTTTTTTATTTTTAATATATATATATATATTACAGCAGTGAAAAATTCCTTTACTTAGTTCTCATGAGAATAACAGATAACAATCATGATAAAATAGCTAGAGTGTCCTTCAAGGTTAGACGTACAAGTGATTACTGTAATCAGTGACATCTGTCAGATGATTTATATGGATGTAGTGCGATCTGTCAGATTCACCATCCCGACATGAATGGAGAGAGTTTATGGAAATTGATGCTGTCATATGTAATTTACTCTGTGTGAAAGATAGAGCACCCATTTGTTCAGCTGACATACGGAAAAAATCATTCTTTAATTTTATGCTCGTGATTTTTATTATTAATAATTAAAATTTACTTATAAATATATAAATGAATAAAAGGAGAGAAAATATACATCATATAGCATTAAAAAAAAAGAGAAAATATAGATCACATTACTTGGTACGAAAAATCATTCATAAGAAATATCAAATAAATTAGATTATGAAATTTCTAAAATTAATTGCAAGCCCAAATTACTGTAAATTTAAAAAAGGGAGCAATTTATCATTCTTAAACACGATATAATAAGTTGAAAAGTTTTTAGATTTGGGTAATCTTTACTTAATATAAAAAAGTTTTAAAATAAGCTTTTTATTTATCTGTTTATTTACGCTCAACAACAAAAGTTTTTCTAACATGTTCACAGTCTCATCGTCATTCTTACGTCCCTAAAAATTCTAAGTATTTATGTTGAGGAATCAAGAATCGAATAATGTTTTAAAATTTCGCTATATTTTTTACTTATCTGGAAGTACATAATTTCTTTCTAAAGAATGATATATGCAGTCGTTTTTCTATAACACATACTAATAAGAAATCTAACTTATATGGAATATTTAGAAAAATCTGTTTGTATCATTAAAATAAAACAATTTTCTGTCTAGTTTTACATTTTCTGAATAAAAATCCTGAACACTAATTTTATACATTTCATGTACAAAAATACATTTATGAATGTGTCAGAAAATTGTGAACTTAGATTATAAAACAGCCGCAACTGCCTCCCTTCCCCCAGAAAAAAGGCTCCATTCCTTAGCAAAGCTGGAGTATTCAGCTAGAAATAGATAAAAATTCAATTTATATGGTTTATGCTTACTTAGCCATTTCACTAGAATGTTTCATTTTTTGTAATTGTAGCTTCTAAAGCATAGATTCTGGCTTGCGAATTAGCATTATTTTTTCTCTCTTTCTTTGTATTTTGTTTTTTAAAACTTATATTAGCATATATTTTTCTTTTTCATTCGTAAAGATGACATACATTTATTTATTTATTTATTTATTTTTTTTTTGACAGGGTTTTACTTAATTTGTCGGATTAAATCTTCAATCCAATTTTAACTGAAATCTTGTGCAACAATCGACCTAATTTTTCGTAGTGTGATTAGTTACAATGCGGTGACAATACAATAGCCTGTAAAAAAATTAAATAAACAATGACAATAACGTTTAAAAAAAGTTTGAAGTTTTGCTCCACCATCACTTTAGGCACCAAAAACATTTGTCCAATAAGGGTACATAAATGCCATCGGATAAATATCATTGATTACTTCAGAAATAAACTTACACCGTAAAAAAGTGCAATTTTACATGCATAGTTACTCCACTGCTTTTTGTAGAAAATGATAAAAAATCACTGGAATGACTATGCAATAAAAGTTGTAGATTTTTACGAGAATATGTTTAGTTAAGGGTGGCGTAGTTGAAAAATGTGGCATCTTTTAGTATTGTATAGTGTGTCAATGGATGTGGGTCAAGAGGACATTGCAATCAGAAATTTGCATGAAAATCAGAGTATGTTTACGCGAGTTAAAGCGTGGATAGACAGACACAGGGCCATAATAACGAAATTCACTTTTCAACTATGATGGAAAGGGTTAAAAATGTGAAATAAACCACTTGCAATTTAACTTCTTTCTTCTAAAAAAGTATTTATGTTCATCAATTGACCTTCCGCATTTTTCCATTTTTTGGTATCATATGATAAATGCTTGTGTTCAACGGAATTTTTAATCATAATTGTTTTACTATACAAGATTTCTGTAAGACAAAATTACCAATGTGAAGCTGTTAAATAATTTTATATCCTGAATAAAAGACAGCACAAATATTTTCGAATCATATATTTAATCAATAATAATTCGTTAAGCAAATTACGTTTACAGCATTATTTTATAATTAACCGCTAATTTTTCTATGTATACGAAATTACCATATTATCGGCTGAGCAAAATTCTTGTATAGCTATTTCGATTAACTGAAGCTAAAAGTAAAATAGAATTTTACAAACATAACTTTTATTGTGAAATATTTATAGAGCTACGCCATCTTTTTATAATGCGATAAAAGCTGTAAATCAACCGTGCGACAAGTTTAACTAGTTATTAATCATAGTTCAAGTTCAACGTGAGTGAATAAGAAATTTTCTCAGCGTATTCAAAAGCTGACAAACCCTAAAATAATTCCTAACAAAATCAGTCATGCAGTTCCTCGTCTGGTCTCATTTGCATTAAAGAGGCAGCGTTCTTCTTTTGCATTCTTCCCTATTATCAATATATTTAATATTGTACCAAGTTTCTCTAAGATCAGATAGTTTCCGCTTTAATGAAAATCGTTGCTATAGGATAGTTATTTACGAATGTGTTCTGTTTCTTTTTCCTATTAACCTTATTTTGAATTCTTAACGTTCTTATTGATATATACTGATGCCATTGATGTGATTTAATTTTGAAATTAACCAAAAGTCACAGAATATTTTATAAAAATTTAAATCAATTCGATGACAATTTTTAAAAGTGTTCTAAAACTTTTATATATTTGTTTTTGCACTGAATAATGAATTTTTAACACACTTACAGTCTCATTTTCATTCCCATTTCCTTATGAAGTTAAGTGATCGCGTTTCGGAAACTACGAGTAGGAGAGAATTTTACATTTCATTATAAATATCACTGTTAGAAACGCTAAATTCTCATCTACCATTATTTTTTTTAATTAGAAATAATAAATAATTTTCACTTTCATATCTAAATTAATTAAGTACATTTTATGCGCAAAAATACTTTTATGAATAAGTCGGAGAATATAGAACTTGGATTAAAGAGCTGAAAGTTATTTCTTTCAAACTTTGTATTCCATATCAATGCTCGAGTATTCAGCTATAGAAAGTGCATGAAAAAAATGTTATGGATCTCTATTAGGCAGTTTTCATAGCAAAAAATAAAAAGCTAGCTGTTGTAACCTTGGGGAGGAAAGAACTTCACGAAAATGTTGGTATATTTTCACCGATCATGATCCCGTTCGACATTTGTCATTCTATAACTCTCACATTTATTTACAGATTTGGATAAGATTAATTCTATGGATAGTACATACTAATATCTCGACCAAGTTTGTTGACCAGCTTTATCCGCCTTCTTGTTTCTAAATGGCGCCAATTTATTTATTTATTTATTTTTAAATTTTGAAAGCTGTGTGAATAAATTAAAAATTGAAATAGAAAAATTCTCAAGACCATTAATACAAGGATTCTGGAGCATATTTTGATTCATCTTTATCTTAAAAAATGGCTGAGATATAGCAGTTTGAACTTCTAAGGTGGCTGACATTTTGGAAAAATCTGATTTTTGGCACGTTGTAACTCTCGTATTTTGGAACTGATTTGGATGAGAGTGATTCTATTCATAGTACATACCAATGTTTCCACCCAGTTAAATGGCCAGCTTCTTCTTCTTTAAGAATGATGGCCATTTGCACCGTTCACTGCCGCGCAATGATTAAATATTTATTATTATTTTTCAATTCGCCAATTTGGGGACATTTGGTTAAATACAACCAAATTTGGATATATTTTGTTATATTTTGCTATATCTTAAATCACATTCAGTATTTCCGGCATTGGTTGAAAGGACTCTTTAAACTATCCCATTTTGGTGTTTCTAGATTTGAAAGATTGTTTTTTTAAATGGGGCCACCGCGGCCGAGTGGTCAAAGCACCACGCCACTAACCTCCCTCGAGCGTAGGAGGTTGGGGGTTCGAATCCCAATGGATCCCTGTACGCGCTCCTTGCGTGGAGCTCCCGGTTGTATATCTCTTGTGTTGTAAAATTTCCTTGTGCTATCTCGCCCCTGTAATATTGACGATGATTTACAAGCAGGCTTCATGTCGAGCACACAAATCAGATGTATATTCTTCATTAAAAATAAATAAAATTGTCTTGAAAATGACAATGTTTTCTCTTTATGTATTTTGATTCTTTTAAATGTGCGTTAGCATACATTTTTTTTTTCTGCTAAATTACCTTTTCATACATTTTTTACTTTCGTCTTCATAAAAATTTCTGTATGACAAAAAGGAGTGGAGGAACTAATTTTATAACAAAAATAAGAGACATTGAGAATATTTTCGAAGCATCGATCTAATAAATATTTCTTTAAAAATATTTAGAACATTCTTTTATAAGTTATATTTATGTGTTCTATTTATTTAAAACTCCAATATTATCCGTTATAATAGAGTTTCAGTAGAAGTATTTTGTCTAACAGAATAAAAACAGAAAATAAAGTTTTAGAAGCATAACTTTAATTTTGAAATATTTCTGCTATCACACCATTTTTCCTAATACGGTGAAATCTATAAGTCAGCCGTATGAAATGTTTAAATATTTGTAATCGTGATTCTAAATCAATGCGCCAGAAGCAGAAATTTTCTCAACGCATTCAAAAGCTGACAAATCTTAAAACAATTCCACAAAAAATCAGTCATGCAGTTTCGCATCTGGATTCATTTTCATTAAGGAGAGAACATACTACTTTTGCATTATTCCTAATTAAATATTTATCCATATTGGATAAAATAGTTCTACATAAGCTCGAATATTTTCACTTTTAATTAAAAGTGCTGCTATAGAATAGCTGATTTTATTCAGTCACGGTTATATTTTCTTAATAATCTAAAATGTGTATTCATAATGTGGGCATCGATCATTTCTATTAGCTTAATGTGAAATATTTATAAAATTTAAAGAATGATGCTGATTGTTTTAGGAATGAAAGTTTGCAAGATATGTTATATCTATAATTCAACACAAATTTTACATAGTTAAAAATTTCATCACTACAAAATTTCATCAATTTATTTATTTAAATGAGAGAAAAAACTTTACGTTAAAATTTATTTTTAAAATGACTCTATTAAAATATCGCCTTTATAGTCATGCTTATACTAATCTTCAATAATGCTTACATACGCTTAGCTTAGGGTGTGATAGTCTTCCAATTTGATAGCATTTATTCTGAAATGTTTAAATGCAGAATTTTTATTAAATTTTATTGAGGTCCGTAAATTCAATCGAGTGAAAAAACGCGTAAACCCGAATCTGATGAAAGAAATTTCCATTACACGTGAAAGTAAACCACTAAGATGTACGATACGTAGATGATACCTGGATGATACCAAGCCTAACAAATTTCAATCTTATCATTTAGAAAGTCTGCAATCGCTGCTTGCGGTTGAATATTCTTCATCAGCTACGAATCTTAGGGCAAATACGACATAAAAGAGAATCCAGTATCGATGAAAGAGTATAATTAAATACTGTATTGAACTGGAACCGAAAATGATACATAGACTTTGCCTTTACACGACAGTGATAAACCACTGAGCTACCTGGATGATATATAGGATGAACATCGTACCTGGATGAACTTCTACTTTGGTAATTTAGAAAGACTGCAAACGCAGGTCACAATTGAACAATTTTCATAAGCCACCAATCAAATGGGCAAACACGAAATAAAAGATAAACTAGAGCCGATGAAATTGAAGAAATGATAATGTGTTGAACTGCGTCCGAGATTTAATCTTACTCTTTTAAAAAGAAATTGTAAATTTACTAAACATTTTCTAAGAAAATGGGATTCCTAAATCTTTTCATTTAACGATAACAGCAAAAATTCATGTAATAGATTCTGTTATATGACCTTTTTTGTTGTAACCATTACATAAATATTTCTAAGAATCCCAGTTTCCTACAAAAAGTTTAATTATTTTGCAGATTTATTTTACGGTGTAGATATTGCCACTACAAGACAATGGTAAACCACTGAACTCCTTGTATGGTACTGTCATAATTTAGTGCGATTGCAATCGCAGCATATGATTGAGTATTCTTCATAAGCCAAAACTAGGAAAACCGAAAAAAAAGAAGATCCCGCTTTTGAATCCAGATTAAATTGAATAAAATGATGCTATATTTAACTGGATCGAAGATTGAACCACAGACATCACAATTACATGCCATTTGTACACCTCTGAGCTACTTGGACGATGCCTAGTCCAGAATTTTTTTATTTTGGCATTTAATTAGACTGGAATCGTAGGAAGCATTTGAACAATTTTATAAGCCCCCAACTCAGAGATAAACACGAAATAAAAAAAAGACAGCATCAATGAAATTGAATAAATTGATACGGCATTGAACTGGATCCAAGACTGTACCATAGGCATTGCCATTACGCGTCAATGGTAAACCACTGAACTCTTTCAATGATACGAAGCCCAGCACTTCTTACACTTACCATTTAGCAAGATTGCAATTGCAGGACATAAATGAATATTCTTCATTTGCCATCGACTCTTGGGCAGCCACGAAATAAAAGAAAAACCAGCATCGATAAAATTAAACAAATTTATACTGTTTTGAATTGGATCAGAGAGTGATCCATAGACATTGCTATTACACTCCAATGGCAAATGACTGATGCCTGGATTATACAAAGTCCAGCAGTTCTCGTACTAATCATTTACCAAGACTGCAATCGCAGAATACAATTGAATATTCTTCATGACCATCAACCATGCGGTATACATGAATTAAAAAGCATACAGCATCAATAAAAATGAGCAAATTCATGCCGTATTGCACTTGATCCAATATGAAAGTGGAATCGCAGACTGAATTATAGGCACTATCATTTAACGCCAGTGATAAACCACTGAGTACCTGCGTGATACTTAGGCCAGAAATTCTTCTTTTATCATTTTTCAAGACTGCAATTTTTGGACACGTGTTTTTGCACAGGTAGGACATGTATTTTAATCACCACCTACCCTGGAGCAAAGACGAAAAAAAGTTGCTGTATATAATATTGCTGTTAATAAATTATTGCTGTATTGAATGGGATCCGAGAATAAATCATAGACAATGCCATTACGCTTCAGTTGTAAACCACTAAGCTATCTGGATAATACTAAACCTAACATCTCTCAGTCTTATCATTTAGTAAGATTGTAATCGCAGCACACGATTGAATATTCTTTAACATCCTCTTGCAAACATGAAATAAAAGAGAATCCAACATCGATGAAATGGAATAAATTGATTCTGTATTAAACAAGATTCAAGATTAAACCATAGACTTTGATAATACACGATAATGTAAACCATTGAACAACTGGATAATATTAAGCCCAGCATTTCTTACTCGTATCATTTAACAAGACTGCAATCGCAGCACACGATTGAATATTCTTCATGAACTACCAATCCTTTGGCAAACTCGAAATAAAAGAGAATCCAACGTCGCTAAAATTAAACAAATTGATGGTGTTTTGAACTGGATCTGAGAGTGATCCACAGAATAGCCATTACATGCCAACGGCAAATGACTGAGATACCTGGATATAACCAAGCCTAGCACTTCTCACAGTTATCATTTAGCAAGACTATAATCGGAGGATACAACTGAATATTTTTCATGACAAACAAACATGGCGAAAAAATGAAATACAAGAGTATACAGCATCAATAAAACTGAGTAAATTGATGCAGTGTTGCACTCGATCCGATGTGATGTTGGATCAGAGATTGAGCCATAGATATTGTCGTTACATGCCAGTGATAAACCACTGACCTACTTGGATTATATTTAAGCCAGAACTTTTCCTCTTATCATTTTGCAAGACTGCAATCGCAGGACATAATTGAATATTTTAATCACCACAATCCCTGGAGCAAACACGAAATAAAAGAGTAACCAGTTTCGATGAAATTGAATAAATTGATGCTGTATTGTATTGAATGGGATGCGGGATTACACAATAGACATTATCATTATGCATCAATGGTAACCACTGAGATATCCAGATGATACCAAGCCAGGTCTTCTTATTCTTATAATTTAACAAGACTGCAATCGCATCAAGCGATTGAATTTACTTTATGGAATAGCAACCCTGGGGGGAACACAGAATAAAATGGATCCTGCATCGATAAAAATAAATGAACTATGTATAATTTTAAAACAAATGTTGAAAATTTCACTCACTTTAAATTTAGTAAAAAAATAAAATAAAATTATTAATTTAAAGGTGTGTGAAAATTTCAGTAATAGAATTCGTAAATTAAATATGGATTTATCATTCGTTTTATCTTTTAAATATAGTGTAATTTTTTTTGTTTCAATTTAAACAATATACATTTAAAACACATTGAAATCATTTATCTTGGAATTTTCTATAAATGATTGCTACATCGATGGCTTTTATCGATGTATAGAGTCTTAAATTATTGTCTGAATGAATCGTCCAGCGTAGATATTTTGGCTAACAAAGGGAAATAACAAAATGAAATTCTACAAACACGGCTTTAATTCTAAACTTCACTGCAAATATCTCATCTGTATATAATGTAATAAACACTATAAGTCCACTGTAACACATGTTGAATAATAATTATTCGAGTTCAATACGCCTGATTTAGAAAATTTATCAATATATTTAAAAGGTGTCAAACCCTAAAATAATTCCACACAAAATTATTCACGCAATTTGCCATCTGGATTTATTTACATTAAAGGGAAAGAGTACATTTTTGCATTTTAAAAATATTATCGATATATTTAGTAATTTAAAAAAATGTGTTAGATTAGCTTAGGATATTTTGCAATTTATTGAAAGAAGTTGCTACCAAATAACTTTTTTCAAATGTTCACAGTTTTCTTTAGTTAAACAAAATTTTTATTTCGCTAGTCACGCATGCTTTATTATGCAGTCAATACAGTTGAATTTTGAATTTTACTCAATAATTCTTCATTATTTTATCAAATTTTTCATTTAAATGTAGCTCATAGGTTAAATAATTTTAATTTTTCAGTTTAAAAACTCAGTTTTAAGTTTTCATTTTAATCAAGTGATATAAAGTAATTAACTCTCTGATTAAAGTAATTAACCGTCTGGTTAAAGTAATTAACCCTCTGCAACAATTTAACTTGTAAATTTTTTATGTCTATATTAGACATGGAGGTGGCAACGCAGACAATCACCTCATCGAGTTCACGGCTAAAATTCTAGACTTAGTTAAAAATGTAATTGGTTTGCCAAGTCAAATCTTGATGATAAAACTTAAAAACCCGATTTTAGAAGCTGACTCTTAAATTTACATTGTGTTTTCCTGTTCCCAGTCCTCCATGTTTTTATACAATTAGGTGCAGGAAAACACAATGATAAACCTACATGTTTCCCGCTAAAATCAGTTTTTCATATGCTTTCCATCAAGATATGACTTGGCAGAAAGATTGCATTTTAATTTGCAAATCGAGTTTTAAAAAATTCCGTAATTTCAATGGTATATTCGTTTGTGTGATAGTCTATGCTGCTGACACTAACCTCGATAAGTTACCTTATATTGTCTTCTAAATAAAATTCCATTGCTGATATTTAAGGTTACGTAGGGAAAGAATAGAATGAAATTCCACCAACATGAATATAATTCAAAATGTCTCTGCAATGCTCTCGTTTTCTAAAGCGCTAAAAGCTATAAGTCAACTGTACGACATGCTAAAATAGTGCTAATCGTTATTCATACGCAATTCGCAGGAATTAAAAAAATTAACGTATTAAGAAGCTAACTAAACTGAACATAGTTCCACGCAAAATCATTTATACAGTTACTCATCTGGGTTAAATTTAAGACAAACCTTTTTTATTTTTGCATTTTCTGCAATTATCAATTTATTCAGTATGGTACACAATTCTTATAGACTAGCCCAGGTATTTTTACACTTAATTAAAATCGTTGCATTGGGATAGCTGTTTTCAATTGTTCGCAAATTTCTCTTCTTAATTTTCCTATTCTATTTTTAATTCTTAATGCACCCATGCTTTTTTATGCAGTTAGTGTAGTTTAATATTGAATTTTAATGAAACATACTTTATTATTTTATTAAATTATTAATTTAAAACGAACGCACAGTGATTTAAATTAATTTTTTTTAAATATTTTCAATTTTTTGAGTTGAAAAATTTTATCCCTCATTTTAATCGAGTGAAATTATATTTTTTGTGTGTAATTTCGTACCCTGAGCCTTGCCCCAGCAATTAAAGATTTTATTTAAAATCATTTCACTAAAACTTATCCGTTTGTGATGTTTATCTAAAGTTTATATAATACTATACTTATACAGTATATACTTATCTGTATTAATATATACTTATCTCTAAGACCCAGAATATAATTTTTTTTTAATTTGATATCGTTTCATTCCTTTATTTAAAATATAGTGTGAGAAACAGTATTAGAAACAGTATTACAATAGTATTAGAAACATAATGTAAGGTTTCTTAGCGAAATAAATATTACAAAAATTATTTTAACAGTTTTATCAGTAACTTATTTTTATTAGCAACTTATTTGTTTTATAACTTTTGTCAGAAGCAAATCAAAAAATTTTCATGCATAGATTTCATAAACAGGTATTTCAATAGTATACATTTACAACACATTCTGATTATTTATCTTTTATTTTCTTTATATTTTTTTACGCAACCTTAAATTAGCGTCTGAATAAAATTCTAGTACAACTATTTCGGCAAACATAGAGAAAGAAGAAAAAGAAATTCAACAAACTCGGCTTCAATTCAAAATATTTCTGCGATTACACCATCCTGTTCTAATGCGATAAAAGCTATAAATCAACCGTAGGACAGGTTGAAATTGTCTTAATCATGATTGGAGTTCAATGCGCGTGAATTAGAAAATTTCTCAGCGTATTCAAAAGTTACCAAACCCTAAAATAATTACACTCAAAATCGTTCATGCAGTTTCTTATCTTATATTTACATTAAAGAGTTCTTGTTTTGCATTCTTCCCAATTATCAATTTATTCAGAATAATACAAAATTGTTCTCTGGTAATTGTTCTCAGGTATTTCCACATTTAATTAAAACCGTTGAGATAGGATTGCTTATTTGAAAATTTCGCAGTTTCCTTCTTTTAAGTAAAATGTCTAAATTTTGTAATCGTATTCTTAATTTACACATCGATGATTTGTGCAAATTATGTGTTTGAATTCGGGAATGTATGTACTAATACTGTTTTTTTAATCAAATTTTGAATTAATTATCAGCACTTAACATTTAATTTTTCAACCATTTGGAAAATGGTTGTTGTTATCGGCCAAGAACAGAAATATCTGAGACATATATGAATCATTGTTGTATCCGGATTATTTTAAAACTTCTATTGTCCCGATGACTATATGTATATATATTATGTATGTGTATGTATATACACTCACTTCCAAAAGTTAAGCACGGAGAGGAATATGTAAATTTTGTGAAGCCAATCAAAATTGAAGAGGATGCAAATCGCTGCAGTGGTAGAGGGAAGTATGAAAATATGTTAGGTAATAGCTAATCGCTCTGCCATGACAAAAATATGCAAAAAGGGCAGTCTTATAAGAAGCCAGCTTTATGAAGGGTTACAAAAGTTGATTGTAAGTGCTGATAGAAGGTGTTTAAAACTTTCTTACAATTTGTTTTGAAGACATACGTGTTTCTATGATTTCCAGAAGACGAGTGGAAGATTCTGAGCGCTGGCATGCTGTGGGGCGCATTGAAGCAGAACATTCGATCACAGATGTTGCTATTTTCTTCGGCGTTCATCATTCTGTAATTTCATGATTATGGAAACAATTCCAAACCACACAGACAGTTGTCCAAAGGCCCGTTGTCGGACGTCGAAGTGTTACAACCCCCGCGGAAGATCGATATATTGCTATTGTAGCCAAGCGGAATGGCAAAGCGACCTCTACACATGTGACATCTATGGTTACAGCATCCATTGGTAAGGTGATATCTGCAGCTACTGTACGCCGAAGATTACATATGAGTGGACTGTACGCCCGGGTGCCTCGAGTTTGTGTTCCTCTATCCGTCCAATCAAGAGGGGTACGATTAAAGTGGTGCCGGGAACATGTCAATTGGACTGTGTCTGACTGGGGCAATGACATGTTTACTGATGAGTCAAGATTTGCTCTGCAGCCAGATGTCAAGCGTATAAGGATATGGCGTGAACAAAGAACACGCAATCAGCCCCAAAACATCACTGAACATCACGCATTCCAAGGCGGAAGCATTATGGTGTATGCAGGTATTTCTTTAGGATACCGCACGGACCTGCACATCTTTAAGCTGGGTTCTGTGATGGTGGTTCCGTTTTCGAGATGAAGTCGTAGAAGCCACTGTGAGATTGTACGCGGCAGCAGTTGGCCTACTTTTGTTTTAATGGACGATAACGCACCTCCCCATAGAGCTGGCGTCGTCGATTACTACCTATAGAGTGAAGAGATAGCGCATAGGGCGTGGCCAGCATATTCGTACGACCTTAATTCCATTGAAAATCTTTGGTATGCTCTCGACTGTGCTGTATGTTTACGTTTCCCACCTCCAACCACTCTTATTGAGCTGGAAACTACTCTACAAGAAGAATGGCGATTGCTAATTTTCTGCGGTGGTTGACCACCTAATTGAAAGCATGGTCACAAGGTGTAAACTTTGTATACATATGAGGGGGATCACATACCCTATTAATGTATTTTTTTTCATCTTATGCTGTTTATTTTCACTGTATACAGAATTCTGTTTAAGTCTCCAGTAAGTCATTATCTGATAATTTATAAAAATTTAATATTGTTTTCATTTTTGTATATAATTATTGATTTTTTTAACCATAAATATATATGCTACTTTCCTGCCGAATTTTGTGTCAATCAAAGCAGTATTTGTTGATTTTTTTTTTTTTTTTTTTTTTTTTTTGCATTTTACATCTTCGTGCTTAACTTTTGGAAGTGAGTGTATATAATTAATTAATAAAAACAAATTGAAATACAGCTTTTAATCAAATTGCATTTATAAGTTCTTTAATTTTCTCTATATGATGGTGTAAAAACAGAAAATGTGCAATGTTTAGAAGCTTAATAGTTTAGAGAAGCATAGAATTTAGTTTAATAGAAGCATCGAAAATTGTAAATTTGAAATTTTATTAAAAATTTGAAAGTGTTGCCATTCGCAGACGAACATATGCGTTACGCACAATCATATATATATTTGTCTTTTATAATACAGATAGGGTAGATATAACTATATAGGAAATTGAAGGAATTCAGAATGGAAGAAGCACTATCACCCCTTTATTTTGTTTTTCGCCTCCATTTAACTTTAACTATAAAATAAACATATACTGTTCCCAAAAAAAGTTTTTTTTTTTAAATATAGAATTTATTTTTAAATCTTAAATTTTAATGTTTGTTATAATCATTTTTCAAATGCTTGTTATAATTTGTTAAATGACATTAAAAAAAATTGGTCCATATTAAATGATTGTCCTTTTTCACATGCTTTTGTAATTCTTATATGACGCATGACCTTACTGATGTAATAGTGCAAGTATCATATCTTTCTTTTTTTATGCCATTTCATTCTTTTCATTTAAAATACACTGTTAAAAAATTTTCTCTAGTTTGAACCAAATTTTGGTGCTCTGTAGTTGCCAGTGTAAGATGGTGAAATCTCGAACTAATATTTGGAGCTTTCTATTTCGATTTCGCTCCAACTATTAGAACTATACTTCAACCGGAGCTCCAAATATTGGTTCAAGGTTTCATTATCTTACAGTGGCAGCTACAGAGCACCAAAATTTGGTTCAAACAAAGACAAGATTTTTAACAGTATATAATTTAAGATTATTTACTCAGGGTTTGTACACATCAAGTAATTCGAAATATTGTAAGTATTTTAGAACCAGAATTGTCGTATTTACCGATTGCTGTATCTGAAAATAGAATTTTGTATCTTAAATAAAGTAAAGATTATAAAACTTCTGGCAAAAGGTCCATAAAATTCCCTCAAGTGTATAACCCTTTTAATGGAAAAAATAATTTTAACAACTTTATAAGTTTTATTAGTAAAAATATAAAACAATATTATCTGGTTTTATTGCTTTAGATAGCAACATTTCAAATTTTTTAGCCATAGGTTTAAGACCCTAACTAGAAACGTCAAACAGCATGCATATACAACACATTCTATCAATTACATTGTACTTTGGTACATAAAAAATGCAATTCCAGTTCAGCTGTTTTCGATTAAATTGGGAAATAACAAATTGAAAATCGACAATCGCGGTTTTAATGCGATAAAAGCTATAAATGAACCATATGCGACAGTTGCCTAGAAAACCATCGCGATTCACGTTTAGAGAGCGCAAGCATGAAATTTTCTTAGTTTATTCGAAAACTCACAGATTTTTAAAAACAATTTTATATAAAATCAGTCATGCAGATTCGCATATTGATTCATGTAAGGTGGTATGGTGTAATAACGCCAGGCGGGATAGTAACGCCAAGTGCTAATATTATGCATAATTATGAACTAATCCGGTAAATAACACCTATGTGTTCTGCGCAGAAGGGTTTTAAATCATATAAATCGCAAAAATAGCTTAAAATTAATTTGTTCCATTTGTAGGTCTTATTTTTTCTACAAGGAACTAAAATTTACGCTTGATCTAAAATTTGCGAGATAAGTTTTGTGATGTGAAGGCTATATTTTTTATCCGGAAATACTTTGTTTATTACATAATTTTTAGTGCATTTCATGTACTTTCAAAATGTTGTTTAGGATTTTGAATATCTTCTTGAGATAATTTGTAGTTTAAAATGTACCGCGCAATAAGTATACCGGGGTAATTGGTCGTGGCGGTTTTAACTAATAAGAAACAACACACGCTGGTTCTTAAACACAACAAATATGGACTGTAGATGCGATTTATTCAACACTGACGTATGCGAGCCATTGCATGGCTATCAACATTCCATCATTTTTTACATTCGAATAAACACAAACTAAAAACAAAAACAGAATGATGCCAAAAACATAAAATAAGAAGAATAAATTACCATAATAACGAATAATACAATTTCTTACTGGAGCTTTTTCACATAAATGAAATCAGACGATTTTTATCAAAACAGTAATAACGCCAAGGATTGGCGTTATTATCCCGGTTAATTCCCAACAGTGGATGAACTACATCCGAAGGGAGTTTATTTATTAATATGGAACAGCATTATTATCATCGTTGAAATGATAAGATTAAGGTGGGGGGGGGGGATGTTCAATACCCAAAACTAACATATATAGGTTTTTATACTAATGTAAAGTATAATTTTAAACTCTTATAAATAAAACTATATCAAAATTTTTTCGATATGATTTGAACAGCTTCTAAACCAGGTTTCTATTAAATTTCCACTGGATTGTTCAATTAAATTCTAAATTTTACCTGCCCGCTTTCTCAGCGTTCAGATTTTCAAAATTTTCAAAGTTTAACCTTTAACCGATGTGACAGAAATTGTAACGTAACTAATGTGAAGCGGTTTGTGAGACCGCAAGATTTAAAGATGTATAAATAGCCGGAATAACTCATAGGATTGTGTTTTTGAACTAAACTTTTTATACAAGACTATTATACTTAATATTCACCTATTTAAAAGTCTCTAATGATAGTACTAAAGTTCCAAATGAAACAAAATTTCGGTACTGTTTGTAGTTAAACTGAAAATTACAAGTTAAACTATAAAAAAATAAAAGAAAAACAAAGGTCTGTGAGACCGGTAACATTAGTTAAAGGTTAAAAGGCGATGAATGATTTAAAATCATAGAATTCTGATCCTGCACTAAACTTTTTGTACAGAATTAATTCTAATTAAATTTAATCTATTCAAATATTTCTAACAATATTACGAGGAGTCCAAATGAAAGAGAATTTCAGTTGTAGCTATAGTTAAGCAGGAAAATACAAGTTAAACTCTAAAACTTGGGGGGGGGTGGACAGCGTTCACTGAGATTGCTAACATCAGTTAAAGGTTAATTGTGTTGCTAATATAGAGATAATGATATATAACCACATGAATCATGAATAAAATTTAATAAGAGATATCATTGGGCAAATATTTTTATCAAGAATCTTATTTAATTAATTAAAAATTTATTAAAGCATGTTTTATATAACGCCGACAATTTAACTTTAGGTTTGGAGAATCCGCATTAGTGTGGAGTTATGGGTTAAAAACTATTTACAAGACTACTATAATAATATTAACAAAAATATTTATTACATATAACTCTAGTTATTATAAACTTTCACGTGATTAAAACATTACATTATAAATGGTTAAAGCCACGGTATGTTTCTTATAATTATATTTAAGCGGGGCTTTTTAAGCAAACAGGGGCACAGGGTGTTACATTCTGTTGAAGCCCTCCCCCCTCACTCCTTTTCCTTTCATTTTCACAAAAATTGAATATTTTCCATCGCATAGAATGCACACATAGGGATATAAATATTGATTTTAATAAACACAGTTAAAACCGTGCAATGTTTCTAATAATTCAATTTAAACGGTCCTTTTAGATTTCAATACATAATTTCTATATTTAAATCAACCGAAGGTTACAAGAAAAGTAGTAGAAAATGTAGATTTCAGTATAACTTTAGCAGTCGTTTTTATTTGTAGAAATCTTACTGTTTTGCTTTGTCAAACAATTATTGATGTTTAATTTAGGTTTTATAAACTTTTAATTCAATTTATTATCGCTTATTGTTTGATATGCTCAGTGATATATGTGATATATGTGCTCAGTGATATATGTGTACAGTGAATGATATCCCTTGTGTTATTCATTTTTAAATGGTACCAAGAGATATTTTATGAAAAACAGATAGATTATCAATTGGTTTCTTTAACTATATACAATGTTAAAAATAAATCTGTGAATTCACGGTGAAACTACTGGCAGCAAAGTAGCCGAACTTTTACCGTTTGTAGATTTTCCGTTGTGAGAAATACAAGAAAGGAAAACTCCGTTTTATATAATTTTTAAAATTAATGAATCAAATAATCGTCAAAGAATTCGAATTTACCGAGTGATTTTAAGCTGTTATGTTATTTTACTTAGTTGTTATTAAAATTTTGTATAATTTAGTTCACGCCGTCTTGAGGATCGAACTCGGGACCTTTTGACAGCGGAACAAATACTTACTAACTCAGCCAAAGCTGCTGATGCGTGATTGTACAAAGTATGTATTTTATGAGTTGATAGGAAAATCTGTTGTGCTTTTTAAAGATTTCCTTTTAAATATATGCCCCACCAGTGGCCGAGAGGTTCTGACCTCAAACTGGTAGACGGTAGGTGCTGGGTTCGAACCCAATCGCGACCGTCGGCTAACCGTTCGAAGTTTTCCGTGGTTTTCTTCGAACCTTGCGTAAATACGGGTTAGGTTCCCTTAGAAAGACCCCCACGGAGGGCAACCCACCACATAGGGCCTATATCCCATAGCGTAGATAATCGGCCGACAAAAGTACACATCAACACACCTTTTAAATATATTCATTAGAATATTTGTAAACGGTTTATTTTATTTTATTTTAGACTAATGCAAAATACTTATTATTTTTTAAATCAATTTTAATTTATTAAACAGTTTAAATTAAAAATTAATCACAGTTTAAAACCATTGTTTTTTTATGAATGAATGAATGAATGAATGGAAAAAACTTTTATTAACAATTAAAAAAAAATAATGTATAGACAATTTTTTTTTATTGTCGTACGCTATTTTTTTATTTATTTTTTGGCTATTTTATTAAAAGATTTTTTAATGAGAAAAATAAACAGAAAATATGTAATTTAAAAGGGATTTTTTATGTTTTCATTATTCCAAGACTCCAGTGGGATCCGAACCTACAATCTGCGCTCGCGGGCTATTAGCGGTGTGGTGCCTTGACCACTCGGACATGGAGCCCCCCCCCCCCCACTCAACGGAGTGTCTCCGTTTTTTGTTTCTATTTTCACCCATTTCGTTATTTTCAGGAAATATGGTGGAATTTTCTGATTTTTAACGGAGAATGCTCTTCTGTGTTGAAGAGGGACATTTTCTGTGAAATTCAGGAAAAATATATTCGATTTTTTTTAACAGTGTATATTTAAAATTAAGATTACTGTTTGGAAATGGTGGTAGAAATTTTTTACTACTACAGTGATCGCTGCTTCAAAGTATTTCAGATCTCTCAATCATTTAACCATACTGAATATGAATTTATCTGTAACGATAAAAAAGGTTATTCTTTTATACTATACTACGCTCCAAAATACTAAAATCCGTCATTGCTTTGTATTTCTGTACTATTCCTCATAGAAAATCGATTATTGTTATATGAAATTAATAATAATGACCATATGCACCAGAAGATGTTATATAAAAACTCGAGAATTTTTTTATTTCAATTAATTTCTGATTTGTTGTTATTATTATTATTATTCAAATTTTTATTGAAATATTTGTAATGATGGCAATAGATTACTGAAATTTTGTGAGTAAAAGTGGAAAACAGAAAATGATAACGATTATTGGATTTTCTATTTAGTTTATTCATTTGAATTAAAATGTGAATATATTTTATTTAAAAAGATGGGAAAAATATTAACAGAATTAAAATATATTTAAAAAAGGGAAAGAAAAAAGGAAAAAAAGAAAGAAAGAAAAAGAAAAAATGAAAAAGAAAGAAATAAAGAAAAAGAAAAAATGAAAAAGAAAGAAATAAAGAAAAAATAATATTCAAGCTTTAGGAGTCAATTTATTTTATACAGCAAAAAATCATCTATAGACTAGAATATTGACATAAATTTCATTGGAATAATAAAACCATTCCATCCAAGTTTTTTTTTGAGTTGGCCATCTAATCAAGCATTTCAAACAAATCTAGATTTGATTTCATTGTTTTGATTTGACAAATTAATATCCCCTATTTTTAAAAAACTAATTTAAAGAAGAAACTAGTCATTGGGGGCCACCGTAATATTTACCCATCATAGATATGCATAGTTTAAAAAATGCAAATAAAACAACTACTGATAAACTACTGTATAAACTATTGATAAAACGCATCGCCATTCCAAAATAAAATGTAAACATACATTTAAATATTTTTAATACGTAGTAATGCTGTATTAATGAATTGCTGATGAACCCATTTCGATAATTTATATAAAACGCCAAATTACTCAAGTAGTACCAAATTGAGTAAAAGAGACATCCTTATAACTCAAAAAGTAATAATCATATAAATTAAACGTTTATTACGTCGGATTAAGCGTCTCATATTTAATTAAAATATATCTTTGATTTGAAATTTGGAGGAAATACAGGGTCATGAAAAATCGAAGAGTGTAGAAAATAGGATTACAAATATCTCATTATCCGATTGACTTCATTCGTTATGCAAAGTTTGTGTTATTTTATTGTTTTCTACTTCCACTCCTTAAAATAAAATAAAAAAATCCAAAATTTTTATGTATGCTTCATCAGAGCGAATATTTCGAGGTGTCCGAAAAAAATAGTTCAGGATAATCGAGACGGGCGGCATTTTTTTTTTCTATAACTATGTTTTTCGAAATCACCTGTGTCTGAAACGTGTAAATCCGTCATTTTTTTTTCAAAACGCTTGCAAGACTTACCATATATTACGTATGATGGACAAGTAATACATATTTTCTAGTTTTTTTTTATTTAAAATTTCACAAATGTGCGAATATTAATTTTTTGAATGAAATTATTTAATAGAAAATGCAATTTTGTAAGCATTTATTTTAATTCATAATTTTAAAATACATTTCAATAAATTCGTTTTAATTACTGATTTCTTGAATACACAGTTAATAAGAGAGGAGGGAAAATATAATAAGTGATATTATTATAGTTTTACTTGTTTGTTTTCGTAATAAAAATTGGTGGAATATATATTTTTAATATATATTTTTAAATAAAGGATGAGAACAAAATCGTGATTAAATTAAATTTTCAAAACAAATTTAGAAATAAAACCTTATTTCCATGTATTAAAACTTCAGGAATACGTTTATCGTAAAAAAAACAAATAATAGTCTGTCGAAAAACTCACATACTGAAACAAGGCCATTGTAGTTTTTTTTTACTTATCTGTAAATATTAAGAATTTGATTCCTAAAAATTTTCGTCTTTTTATTTTTCACTAATTTAAATTCTTTAAAGTCTTGAACACTATTTGACTGCCTTTTAGAAAACGTCTATCCGTGAGACTGTGTGTATAACAAATTTTTTAGACACTCTAACTGCAATCAATTGGAAATTTAATCAAACTTCATATTTAGTTAGATATTTATATAAATAAGCTCTGATTAGGGTTTGTGAAATCAAAAGATAGTACTACCATTGCCAAATAGATCTATACGGCCCATCCATTTGAGATTAATGTATGAAGCCTCCCGCCAGAGGACTCTGTTAGCCTGCCCAAACTATTCTGGGCAATCGTGAAAACTCTGAACCAAACAATGACCATGTGCACAGAACAGAAATCAGCTTATTCAATGCTATTTTAGGCAGGGTTTGCACCACGTGGTCCAATGAAATGGTTTTGAAGCTGAATCCAGCTTCACTTTTTCGGCGATTTTTAGCGAAATGCGCAGGCCCATACATATTTAGTTGGTCATGGTATTACTATGCTCTATTTTGTCCGGTTTGAAGGATTGCTATATGTCAAAAAACAATTTGTAAAATTTTACCAAACCTCATATCATTTTAAACTTTAATATAAATTAAAGATGATTAAGTTTTAGTATAAATGATACAACAATTTCTGCTTTAATTCCTTTTTTATTTTGATTTCCGTTTCAGCTATACTTAAATAATTAATTAAGGGAACTCCATCATACTCTATATTCCGCAAAACCTTGAAAAAAAATTCTTATTCAGTTTTGGTGTGTACAACCCAACAAGTGTCGCTCATTTATTTTATTTTTAACGATTACCGTAATAGCTAAATCTAAAGACCTAATGAGCAAATAGATTGACATTTAAATTTGGTTTTAGTCAATTTTTTTATACAGTATAAAGGTTTCAAATTGACACAACATACTTGAATATTTTATATTTAACTAATTTGATTTCCTTGCATTTAACCAGAGAATTATTAATTCTTATTCGGGAAAAAAGAATTTAAAGAAAAAAAGCAAAATTTTTAATTTATTCCTCAAGATGGCAATTTACAAGGCATTAAAATCGAAAAGTTTTAGTAATAAACATTACACTTTAGTGATCATTTACTTTAATTAAATAAAAAATGCTTTTGAGTAGGTTCGTCGAATTAACGTCATTTTTTGATAATATCAATCAAATGATATAATTTTCATATCGCCAACACCTGAATTATTAGCCAAATTTTTGAAAAAAATGTTGTTTTTGGTAAAAATGTTATTGTAAATTTTCGTTTTTTCTTTGAAAATCTTTTAACAGCAATTTATTACTTGGAATATAGTACACAGTAAAATTACTACAGTCAAACCTCGTTAACTTAACGTGAATTACTTTTAACATGAACGGTTGTCACAGTCCCCTATAAAAACGAATACAAAGATTTGATACTGATAAAATGAATTACTATTTATATGAACAAAATTTTTATTCCCCTTGAGGTTCATGTAATCGAGGTTCAACTATATTATGCAGGCTTTTTTTTTTAAAAAAATGTTTAATAAAATTAGATTTCATGTCCGCCAAAAGATCAAATGATCTCATGCCATTTTATTGCAAAATGTCGGAGTACCTCGCAGCTAATTTACGTGTTATCTAACGAGAATTTCTTTGTACTATAAGTTCTTATCGTTTACATTGTTGTTTGCTAAATAAATGAAACTCCTGTTACAAAGAGCTAAATAAATGCCCATTTTACCTATTTTGGTTAACAGAAGGAAAACAGAAGTTTCAATGTTTAAATTTCCAAATATTTATTTGTCATACCATCCTTTTCTAATGCGGCTAAAGCAAAGAAATCAACAGCAACAAATACTTAACAAAAGTAAAATCCAACGTTCATTTAGAGTGTGTGAATTTGAAATTTCCCAAACTTATTTCTAAACTGACTTTTTCGCAATTATCAATTTACTAGTATTGGAACAAGTAATTTTAATTTAACCTAGATATTTCCGCATTTAATTAAGATTAGTTCTAATATTAACCCTAGTACTCTATACTAGTACGAATCCGCACCGACTGAAAATTTTGAATTTTTTCAATACATATTTCAATTAATTTTAGTTTTTTATTAACAAAATGTAATTTTTGATCGATATAAATAGCAAGTTTCGATCTTCGTTTATTCATAATATTCTACACACTAAAATATTTTTGCGGAAATGCAGTAATTAAAAGTAATCGTCAATAGGAGGAACGACTATAAAAAATTGAATTCCAAAAATACAATTAATGCTACACTGAATTCAAATGAAATTAAAAAAAATACATAAATGAATACACCATTTGGTGAAAAAAAATGAATAATAGGTATTCCTATTATAAATCTCCCTACACTGTAAAAGATAAATCTGTAAATTAACTGAAAGTTTTCTAGGAAACTGCGATGTCTAAAAGTTTTTATATAACGACAACAATAGAAATTCATGTAACAATTGTAGGTTTGGACTGAAAATAAAAAAATCTCCAAGGTTTCCAAGAATTTTTTAGGAAACTGGGACTTCTAGAAATTTTATGTAACTGCAACCCGGGATTTACATAAAATTTTAGTAAGATAACTGTTATTTTAGTAGATTTGTTTGTAAAGTTACAGATATCTATAGATTTACAAAAATTAGTTTTGTAGATTTCTTATACAGAGTGTGCAAGTAAAATTTTTCAAAGATACAGATTTTAGCAACTTTACATTTTTAGGATTACAGATATTTTATTGATTTATTTATTCTTACAGTGTACATAAAAGTAAGGCTCAAAGGAATGTCTCCAATCGGCTTGTAAACAAAGAACAGGGAGTTAGAGTCACCACTTGTTACGATCTTTCTTAAAACTAAATAATAATTAAAAATAGTCCTCATCTGGAAGAAAGAATATAAAAATGGAATTCCAAAAATATAATTAGGACAACAATGAATCAAAATCAAATTTAAAAGATCGATCAATGAAAAACACTATTCAGAGAAAAATAAAAGATGCGCATTCCTATAATACATCATCTTACGACATGAAGAACTCAATGATAAAGGCGGTAAGCAACAGAAATCATAATTCTTAGAAAAAAACCTAAAGTGTAAAATACCTATTTACTTTTATTGTCAAATGTATTTTTATCAATTAAAATTTCTAGGCGTATTTTTTAATAGTAATTTAATAGATGGTAGAGGACTATTCACTCTCTTCAACCGCATGATTTTTTATTTATCACATGACACTTTTATCAGCTAAGCTCTTCATATATTAAAGATTAAAAAAAATACATTCAATAAAAATCATAAATAAAAATAAGATCATCGTTTTCTATTATTTGCGGAATTTTTAGAGCAATTTTTGAAGAAATTTCAAAATATTTTGCAAAAGATTTCATTAAAATCTTCAGCAAAGCAGAAATAATAATTTGTAGAAGCATCCCTGCAATTGCCAAAGTTAATTAAATTTAACTTCAGTCAAGTATAAATTCAGTTACTTATGCCAATCTTAGAAAGCAAGATTCATAATATCTGAAAGCAATTTGATAGGAAATATTTTAAGCGTACCGTTTGCTTTTCCTCAAAATCTAATATCATATTCATTTTACAAAGCATTTACTCATAGCTATTGCTTACATCTCCTCAACATTTATCGCATTCAATTTAATAGGTACTGATTAATCCATTCAGCGTAAAATGGTTTCTTCAATTTAAAGAGTCAAAATTATCAGATGTATCATTAGATATTTGTTCAAAAAGGAGAATGATTTGCAGAAATAAAATTAGCGGAATTTAAAATATTTTTTCTTCTCAGTGTTTCACATACTTTGCACAATTAAAAGAAATATTAGTACATTATTTAAGCATACTAAGTCTTAATTAAATCTATTAATAAACTAGACCAGAATAATATATATTCTAAAATAAAAATAAAAAGTCAATATATGTATTTTCTTAAAAGACGTCACTTTACTAAAATTGTATTCAAAATCTATTAAAGACTTATATTGACGTTTCAACTCATTTAGTGAGTCATCATCAGGATGTATAAAAAAACTTCAAACACAATACACATGAAAACCGAAAAAATAGCTATGGAATACAAATAAAGATTAAACAAAAATACAATTTGCAGAACAAATTAAAAAATATATATATTTCCTACACTATTTAATCCCGAGAAGGGACAGATATTAAGATAATTGATTTAGTTATTTCGACATTTAATATAAAATTTTGGTAACAAATAAGTTAAACCAAGTGAACATTAAAAAATAAAAATGAAATTCAATCAATATGATACTTAACCACCTTAAATCTTAGAATCCGTTCAAATGGAATCGAAATAAATCTCAGACTTTTTCCGAACATTTGCTTTTTAGATTGCCTATTCATTTTGTTTACACCTATCGTAGACATAATACAAAATCTGCAATACAAATATTTGCCAGTTGAGTTTCGAAAAAAAGTCATACATTATTTCGTTTATTAGGGAAGGTAAGGATAAAAAATCTTTATATAGGTATGACTCCGCGAAAATTTAACATCAGGTGTAAAGATCATAAAGCAGATATAAAACTAGTCGTTGGGGGCCACCGTAATACTTACCCATCATGGATATGTATATGAAAATAAAACATGTGAAACTATTTATAAAATGCGTTGCAATTCATAAACAAAATTTAAATATTGTTAATATACTTAGTAATGCTATATTAAAGAACTGCTGATGTACCAATTTCGACAAATTATATAAAACGCCAAACTACTCAAGTAGTACCGAACTGCGTAAAAGAAACATCCTTATAACTCCAAAAATAATTATTCTATTAACTAACAATTAACTGCGTCGAATTAAGCGTCTCATTTCCAATTAAAATATACTTTTGAATTGAAATTTGAATGAAATACAGGGTCATGAAAAATCGAAGAATGTGGAAAACAAGATTACAAATATCTCGGCAACTAATAATCCGATCGTCTTCGTTCTATATGCAAAATGTGTGTTATTTTATTGCCTTTTACGCCCATTCCTTAGAACAAAAAAATTCGAAAATTTTTATATACCTTTCATCAGAACGAATTTTTCGAGAGTCCGAAAAAAATAGTTCCGGATAATCGAGGTTGCTGATATTCAATAGGGTTCGTCCCATTCTTACATACTAACTACATACAAAGTTTCAAGTCTCTATCTCAATTTGTTCGGGAGATAGAGCGTTTACAGACAGACAGACAGACAGACAGACAGACAGACGCACGGCAAAAATGTTTTTCTAAAAATATGTTTTTCGGAATCTCCAGTATCTAAAACGTGTAAATCCGTCAAAAATAAATTTTCGATTTTCAAAACGATTGCAAGACTTACCCTATACTACGTATGATGGGTAAGTAATATAACAAGAGGAATACTGCTTTATCCAGATTAAATAAAACTAGTCCTTGGGGGCCACCGTAATACTTACCCATCATGGATATGTATATGAAAATAAAACATATGAAAACTATTAATACAATGCATTGCGATTCATAAACAAAATTTAAATATTGTTAATACATAGTAATGCTATATTAAAGAACTGCTGATGTACCAATTTCGACAAATTATATAAAACGCCAAACTACTCAAGTAGTACCAAATTGCGTAAAAGAAACATCCTTATAACTCCAAAAATAATAACTCTATTAACTAACAATTAATTGCGTCGGATTAAGCGTCTCATTTCCAATTAAAGTATACCTCTGAATTGAAATTTGAATGAAATACAGGGTCATGAAAAATCGAAGAATGTAGAAAACAGGATTACAAATATCTCGGCAACTAATAATCCGATCGACTTCGTTCTATATGCAAAATGTGTGTTATTTTATTGCCTTTTACGTCCATTCTTTAAAATAAAAAAATTTGAAAATTTTTATATACCTTTTATCAGAACGAATTTTTCGAGAGTCCGAAAAAAATAGTTCCGGATAATCGAGGTTGCTGATATTAAATAGGGTTCGTCCCATTCTTACATACTAACTACATACAAATTTTCAAGTCTCTATCTCAATTTGTTCGGGAGATAGAGCGTTTACAGACAGACAGACTGACAGACAGACAGACAGACAGACAGACAGACAGACAGACGGACGGCAAATTTTTTTTTCTAAAAATATGCTTTTCGGAATCTCCACTATCTAAAACGTGTAAATCCGTCAAAAAAATTTTTTCGATTTTCAAAACGATTGCAAGACTTACCCTATACTACGTATGATGGGTAAGTAAAAGAGACCATTAACATATTTTTATTGAGATTAGATTAATTTGCAAGTCTAATTTTTCTTTAGGATATTTATAAGGAAATCCATTGAGATTTATTTAAGAGGTTAGTGCTTGCAACGGTACTTTATCTTTTCATATTTCAAATAAGGTACCCTGGGGTAATAACGCCACGTTAAGGTTCTACCAATTTTCACGGCTTAGTTTTAGATTGTATTTTTCAAACAAATATAGGATCTGATACAGCAACTCATTGACTATCTATATAAAATAAAATAATTTAACAGATATGTATTCATAAAATGTAATGGCGTTTTTTCTTGACCCATGCTATTTGGCGTTGTTACCCACCTATATGGGTAATAACGCCATGCAAACAAAACTATGAAATAAGATGGAATAATTGCATGTAGATAGCCCAATTCTAAAAATACAAACTCTACAAAATTAGAAATTGACAAATTGCATTCTAAGTTATTGAAAATGTTCAATTTTTGTGAAAGTGTAAGAAATATAAAGGTGTGGTGTGGGAGGGGGGGATGAGGCAAATGAATATCAGACCGTGAGATTCTTTTTGCTTAAAAAGGACCGTTTGAATAGAAATATGAGAAATATTGCACAGTTTTAACTGTATTTATTCGAATCAGTATTTAGGATGTAGCTCGGCCACTGTAGGGAATCAACCCTGGTATTAATGTCAAGGATTGGCGTTATTACCCCGGTGTAGTTATTGCGCAGTACATTTTAAATTACAAATTATCTCGAGAAGATATCCAAAATCTTCAACAACATTTTAAAAGTACATGAAATGCACTACAAATTTATGTAATTAACAAGGTATTTCCGAATAAAAAGTTAGTCTTCACATATACAAAACGTATCTCGCAAATTTTAGATTAAGCGTTAATTTTAGTTGTTTGTAAAAACAATAAGACCTAAAAATGAAACAAATTAACTTGAAGCTGTTTTTTGCGATTTATATAACTCAAAACCCTTCTGCGCAGAGCACATGGGTGTCATTTACCTGATTATTTCATAATTATGCAAAATATAAGCACTTGGCGTTATTACCCCGCCTGGCGTTATTACCCCAGGGTACCTTATAAGCATTGAGTGGTTGGACAACATTTGGAATCACTGCATAGTGGAGACGCAAGAGATATCGATAGTATAAGGGGCGTTGTATGTTTATTTGTATTCTATTTTTCCTGTTTTCATGTACTTTGTAGTTTTTCTGTAATACATTCTGATGATGATTCAATAAATGAGTTGAAACCTGTCAATATAGATTTTTAATGCATTTTTAATGTGTTTTAGTAAAGTTACATTTTTTAAGCAAATAAATATTTCTGTTGTACGTTCTTAGATATTTGTTTAGTGAATTTTGTATAATGATCAGCGCTTGATCTTAAAAGAAAGCCAGCGATTGAATTGAACCATAGGTACCCTTATTAAATTTCACTATATGGTTTGATTTCTAATACATTTTTCGCCATATCAAATAGTTTTTTTTTCGAAACTTTCAAACAAATATAACATAATTTTTCTTCTAATATCTGAAAAAAATGTACAAAACAGAATATATTTTACACTGAATATTAAAATGTCAAAAAATCTTCTGCTCTATGTTTAGTTTATTTTCCACTATTTTTCTCGTAAAAAATACACTAAAAAAGTAAAATATAATAAATAAATGTTACCGTCAGCAATTCATTTTTATGAAACATAAAAAAGTAAAAGGGAAAATATTGACAATAAAAAGACTTTCTTTACTTTCTACAAGAGCCTCATTTTTTAGAGCAATATCGTAATATGAAGTTCAGATATATTTTTTCTTTCAAATAAGCCAACTCACCCCTTTCCTTTTTTTTCAACTATCTCTTTCTCCCCCGCAAGTTATTAAATAAAAAAATCATAATTTAATGATGCATCAAAATGTGCATGTAAGTAACTTTATTTCTTTTGACTTTCATTTTTCTCGTACAACTGTTTTTATTATCTCGTTATTTCTGAACATTATTTCCATTTTTTTTTCAAATTTTGAATTTATTAAACAGAAATGTTTATTATTAAGATTCACTTCACTGTGTTGGATTTTTTAATGTATCAGATATCCATTTAAATTCAGATATGTTATTTCTGTAAAATAAAAAGCTCTCTCTCACTATTTTTCCCTGCTGGTCTGATCTTTCTTCTCTGAAGCATACCTAAGAAAAATATAATACTTTCAGAATTTAATTTTTCATTTAATTTTTGTTTAATTCTTTTATTGTTTCGATGTTTCAGAAATTTGCAGTTTTTTTTTTTTAATTTTAATGTTATTTGAAGTTATTAAGTGAAATTATGTATTATAACTTTTCTTTTAGCGTCCTTAAATGCTTTTAATATAACGTAAACAAAATTAAACTATTATCTTAACACAAAATAGAGCGTTAATACTTTTTTATGAATAAGTAAATGCTATTAATAAGTTTTTTTAATATTATACTTCCACGAGAGAGTTGGAATAAGAGAAATAAAAGCTAAGCGACCGCTGACGTAACGGATGCACGGCTCTCCATCAATTTTGTGGTGTTCGCCCAACTCACAAACCCCCGACAGCCAATCGAGACTCATTATAAGATCGACACCAGCATTGATCATTCGGTTACTTCAGAGCCCCGAGCCCACCCTCCCCTCTTTTCAATGTCTTTAATTTGGTCAATTCTCCTTTTAAGCTCGTCCGGTTTCATTTCTTTTCCCTTTCCAGTCTGCCTTCTGCTACAGTCTCTTACACTTGGGAAGTGTGTCGGGACCTATCAACCTGGCTTCAGCAAAAGAGTCAGAATAAGAGAGGTAAAAGTTTAAAGACCTCTGCGGCTTAAAATCCTATTTTCTGATGGTAAGCGTGATTACTTATACTCATTTATTATGTATGGTTGTTTATTTTTTTTATTTCGAAATATAAATGTTGATAATAACCAGCTAAATTTCTTTAAGTGCAACTCTGAAAAATCGAAATGACAATCTCCGATATACCCAATTCTAAAAAGGAAGTAATCGTTTTTTTTTTTCCGCAACATTCTTCAAAAGTGTACTTCCTATACGGTGGAAAATTCTCCCAAATTGGGGTAAAAGATTGACATTAAGTTCCAAAGCGTTACGATAGAGCTATCTGCATGATACCAAGCCTAGCACGTCTTACTCTTATCTTTGGAAAAACTGCAACCACATCACACGATTGAATGTTTTTCATGTTTTTATATTTACCATGAGACAAACACAGAAGTAAGGTAAATACGGCACTGATGAAATTGAATATATCTATGTATATGATTTTAAAATAAACATTTAAAACATTTTTCCTTTAATTTAAAATTTGCATATGTAGAAAGGATCTTAATATAATATTTTCTGTCTTTTGAATTTTTCTTTTGAATTAAAATGCGTACAAATACTTCATTTCAACATTTAAACCGTGAGCACTCTCTTAAAACGAAAAAGCTGAAATAACTCAAGTTGAGCTGAAATCCACTCTTTTCCCATGTTGAAAGGAACCTTCTCAAGAAGAGCTGAAACAACTCAAGTGAATGAGTTGTTTTTAATCAACTCATGATTGAGTGATCTCTATTTTACTCATACTTGAGTGAAATCAAATCAATAAAGGTTAAATCCAGTAGTACTTGAGTGATTTGTAATCAAGCCATACTTGAGTGAAATAAAGTCATTTAAGACTGAATCTCGTAGCACTTGAGCGATTTGTAACCAAATCATACTTGAGTGAAAAGAAGTCTTTAGGATTAAATCGAGTAGCACTTGAGTTAGCTGCAGCCAACTCGTATTTGAGTGAAGTGAAATAATTTAAGGCAAATCCAGTAGCACTTGAGTGATTTGTTATCAATTCAAGTTGGAGTGAAATGTTGTCATTTTTGATTTAATCCAGTAGCACTTAGGCGATTTGTAACCAATTCATACATGAATGAAATCAACTCATTTAAGAGTTAATACAAAACTTCTTGAATTTGTAGAATTGAATAAATTCACTCTTAAGAAAAGCAAAATTGCTTAAAATTACAAAAATCTTCAAGTGATTTCTAAATCGCCTAAATAAAATCACATCATTTAAAACTAAATTCAGTAATCCTCGATTAATGTTTATCAATGAAATTCAATATAACATGGAATTATTGCCACATTTTCAAGTGTTGGATTTAAATTTCTGTTTATTGACATTACAAGGGTATATATATATATATATATATATAGAGAGAGAGAGAGAGAGAGAGAGAGAGAGAGATTGGAAAACTGTAACATGGATTCTCCAATATTTCTTCCAAGTCTTTAATTAACAAGACTTAAAACATTCTAATTTACATGACTGAAAGTTCTCTAATGAATCATAAAAACATTTTTTTTTCTTTCTAATTCAATGAAACTGTTCCCTATGTCAATTTAGGAGAAAAGGCAATTGAATCGTTATACAAAATTAAATAGAGCTTACATGAATTTTTTATTATTCTGTCAAATCAGAAATTTTTAACATCAGTATTTTCTTTTATTAAATTTAAAAGTACATATATTCATTAAATTAAAAATACTGGTGATCTCAAAATTGCAAATTTGAAAACACTTATTCATGCAAACTGCCTAAATTTGCATAACTGTACAACAGCAGCCGAACAACATTAAACAGAATATCAGCTTCTGATGCTGTGGTGCTAATGGGATTTTTCCTTTCTTTTCTTGGGCAATTTCAAGTTTACATATTTTCCAATGATACTTATAGCTTCAGATATGCTTATATACAATTTTAATTTTTTCATTAGCTTCTGATTTAATTGTAAATAACAATTATTTTTTTATTAAAAATTTACGATTTCAATTAAATAAACCAATCTCATACATCTTACTAAAAAAATATTGAAAAAATAAACTTGATATCAGCCCGACTCAACTTCAGCACCACAATGTCAGAAGCTGATTGTTCTCCTTAAGAGTTTAGATAATCCTATGCAGAAGTTATTTTCAAATATCTTGTTTGGATTTTTAAATGTTTACCTTTTTTGGGGGGGGGATGGAGGTGGCATAGAATATTTGAGGATGATCTGTAAGTGGGTTAGTTTTTACTTTTGCAATTTTGGTTAGTTTTTAAAAAAAAAATATTAATAGGAGTTTCAGAACCAGTTTTGAAAAAGAAAGTATTAAAAAACATAAAACCTAAATTTAAAAAAAGTATTCCCCCCCCCCACACACACATGGACAGTGCAGGGTTTAAATAAATGAAATTGAAAATATTTTAAATGGATAAACATCAACCCATGATACCTTGTTGTAATTATTCCTCGATTTAAATCTCAATCAAAATCTTATATTTCTTAAACTGACTAAATTAAAAAAAAATATTTTAATTGTTTAGTATGAAATCTGAAATGGCTTTGAAATGTTAGATAAAATAATTGTTACCCATTGCATTTACATAAGCACATTGCAATTGGGAAATGTGGAGGAATGCCATTAAAAAACTTGTATAGCTAAAATTTTGATTATGGACAATTTTTTTTATTGTATGAAGAACCTTCCACTAAATATTGTAGTACAAAAGTTAAATGCAGAAATAACTGAGAAATGGATTTATTGACCATGTGCAATTGTTCTTTATATCATTTAAAACATTTGTTAAAACTTGAATTTATATTCAAGAATAACTTATTTCTTCGTAATTAATCTTTTAATTTTTGATTTTATTCAATGTTTCTTAAATCAACTAACTTTTAAATAAATATAAAAGCATAAGACTGCAGCATTTTATGTCAAAAGTTAGAGCCAAATGTGCAATTTAGAATGTTGCAAGAAAGAAAAAAAAAACTAATTTTATTTAACAACAAAAACATTTTATTTAGCAAGAACAAAATAAACCTAACATTAATTGATAACAATTCTTTCCAACATCAGATAAACAAGTTTCAATAATATCTTTAACAGGACCTTTATAAATATAACAGTCCATTTGCATTAAACATTAAATACATAAAGAGCATATTGTAATCTGTCCACTGGTTTGTCCAACTTTTAAAATCTTAGGCAAAATAGACGCTTTCTTGAAGATCCTTGAGATTAAATAAGATTGTTGAATTTGACTCCTCACAGTAGAATTTTACTGCTTCATGAAATCATCTTCCTGTGTTAAAAGAAAATATTGAAATTAAGTTAAATAGCAATAAATATAATGTTAAGGAATGATTATGAACATATTAAAATATTTTGCAGTTTTCAGATTAAATGTTTTATAAAATTTCCCATCCATAGTCTAAACAAAAAATGAACCATACACTACAAATTTTAGCTTTATAAATATTACACTACTGAAAATTCAGCCAATCATGAATAAAATGGAAATTGAATAAATAAATCCTGTGCGATTACACTTATCTGCTTGTTTAAATCATGGTGTTACTTCTGATACAATCTTAAAATAAATCACCATTTTAAAAACAAATTTAAAATAAAAGTTCTTAAAGCAACATTATAAAATATTGTTGAAAATTCACCTTTGTTACTACTTTCAAAATGTATCAGCGTTGGCAAATACCCAACCAATACAGGTTTTTGTGGATTTTTAGTTGTTTTTCTATATATTTGCATATTTATATAATACAAGATAGAACCTACAACAATTAGACCAGGGTTGGCACGGTTTAAACCAATTGGTTTTAACTATGGTTTAAACAACTGTTTACTCCTTTTGGTTTAAACAACGGTTTAGTTTAAACCAACTGGTTTTTTTCTAAAAAAAGAAAATTGTTTTTTTTTCAGAAGAAATCTAATGACATTTTCTCTTTTTCTTAATAATTTATGTATGTCAGATTATTGAATATAAATAACTTCTATTTTTAACACTTTATATCAGCAATAAACATTGGATGTAGCAGGTTTAGATCATTTTTTGGGTATAGGATTAAAATCAGTCTGCATTGGTGAATATATTTATTTCTCTTTAGAAAAAGCTTCGAACATGTGAATTGATCTAATATAAAATAGATTAAAAATATTCAATATTTAATAGAAAAATCTTAATTTTTTGAAAACTGCAGATTATTTAACGCAGTAACATAACACAATCCATAAGATTTCAAACTGTAAAGGAAATACCCAATCTTAATTGGGGAGGTTATCTTAAGCATTAAAATCAAAATATGAAGTAGAATAAGAGAGTTTTCAAAGATTGGATGCTACTTATAGCATTTTAATAATAGTGATTTTTCCCCCCTGTTAGTTATTTATTAAATCTATGACCAAAAATGTTGACTTCAAATTGTCATTCAAGAAACAAAATCTCAAGAAGTATTTGAAATTTATTATTTGGATAGCTATGGAGAAGAATATTTTATTTATCAGACTACTTTCAATTTACATTAAATACATAAAGAGCATATTGTAATCTGTAATTAAAAGGTTAGTTACAAAGATTTTCAGAGTATCAATCCTTCACTGTATACAGCACTTTATTCTTAGAACATAAGACAGTTTGCTAATACTGTATAAATTAAATTTTAATTTCTTTTATTTTTTACATAAATTTATTGTAAATATTTAATTTAAATCATTTTAAAATGAAGTTACAGTTTATAATCCAATGTCTATTTTTATCAATAAATATGCATGTATATGTAATGGTGATTTTGAATGTAGAGACACATAACTCATTGATCTTTAAGATTTCAGTCAAGCTGTAAAAGAAATTCTTCTTGATTAGGAAAATTACCCGGGTGCAGGGGCCTCGCTAAGGGGGGGGGCAGGGGGGAGCCTCCCCCCCAAACATTCGTAAATGCTGTTACACTTGGCAAATTTAATTAAAATTTTAATAAAAATTGTAGTTCATTTTCTATTTTTGATAGAATTTGCAAAAGTTACAACTCTAATTGGAAATATTATTAAACTTTTTACAAATAAGAACTGTATTACATTTTCTAAGTGTGGTAACTTGGCAAAATTATAAAACGAGTTGGCAAATATGAAAATTTGACTTGGCAATTTAAGGTCTTCTCCCCCACCAATTAAAAGTCTTAGCGATTGCCCTGCCCGGGTGTCATCCTCTAAAGGGTGACACCAAATCTTTATTTGCAAATAAAAAATACAATTTTATAAGATTTTGGAGTCTAATTAGGAAATAAAATGAGATTTTTAGCTCACGATGCAATACAGCTAGTTTTTTTTTTCTTTGCTAAAGTGAAGTTTTATACAGAATGGTGTGTCTAAATAAGATATGCACCAGGGAACAAAAACCAACCGATTCAACGAGTGGGTAACAAAAGTAAACTTTAAAAGAAAGAATTTTCTTCTACGTATAGACACGGCATTGACTTATGCAGACTATGGGTCGAGTGATGACAAACCACATGTCGAATGGTCGAATGGTGAAAAACCACAGCAGTGAACTGCTGTGGTTTTTTTATGCAGAAGGACAAAAGGTAAATAAGGAATGGTAAGGTTATTTTTTATAAGAATGTAGAATTGAGATTGAAAAAATATGACAGATTGGAAAGGAGGAGGAAGAGGGGGGGGGGCTTGACACCTTTTACATCTGTCCCGGGATGTCACCCATTCTAGCTACACCACTGCACACCCACTTCATCTCTGACAAGTAAATAAATTTTCCTGCCTGAGAAAACCGTACCAAACACAAATCATAAAATATTACTTGAAAAAATAATTATAAGAAAATATTGCATTAATCCTTACTATCTGTTAAATAAATTATCGGAAATAAAATACGCAATTTTATAGTTTTAGTTTACATACTACATACTTTTTTATAAAATAGTAATTTTCCATTTTATTATGCCAAAAATTTTGTATAACTGCAAAGGAAGTTTGGTTTATTTTACATTCTAGTAGAAGTGTGTGTGTGAAGAGCGGGGGGGGGGGGGGATGGTTAAAAGTATTTTATAGAATTTTATGTAGCAGGCTACTGATGACTATTTCTGACCAGTAAACTTTCATGCGTACTGGTCTTTGGGACCAGTAACTTTTTTTAAAATCAATTCTACCACTGGGCTATGCATAAAAAATGTTAAGGGAAAGGGAAAGCAATGATATTACAAGGTATTTCCTAAAGAGAAAGAGGATTTGCTTTTTGGTTATCGTTGCATAATATTTAGGAAATAATACTTGCATTTACCAGTATAGAAAGACAAACTTTTGTCCACTGTTTTCGTTTTATTTATAAATTCTCATTTAGATTTAAAGCTACCTGGGAAGCAGGCACAAGAAAACTATTATTTCTGCATGCATTATGTATCAACTTATAAATATTAAGCAGATTATTATAATACAGACCATGCATGCAATAATTTTGTCCAATAATAGTATGAAACTTTGCCAAACAAAACAGTAACACAAGTTCAACATTAAGAATGAAAAAAAAAATCTTGGAAATGTGTTCAAAAACTACATATTATGCCATATATGTAGCCTCTCTATATAAATATATATGTAATCCGGAGCACGTTTTTACTAAGACACTGCAAACAAGAAGTAAATACAATGTTTTGATAAATTTCTATGAATAAAGATATAATAATTACAAAACTTTAATACTAGGCAATTAAATAACGAGATATTTACATTGCATTAACAATTTTTACTCTGATTAAATATACTAATTTATTTTATTAAAGCACGAAAGTTTTGTAGCAGCACTGTAACACCAATTATTAATATAGAAATGCATTAAACACATCCTCAATATTACCGCGTGACACGACATTTTAATTTCAAGGTATGATACTGTTATGAATTTTAGTCTGTTAAAAAGAGAAGGGAAATTTATTAAAAGAAAGCAAATGTAAAATAAAGTACTTATATAAAACTTACTTACTTCGTAAAAAAGGCATTTTCAGCAAATTGTTTAGCGAACGGCGGAAGAAGTCTCCATCTTATCTTGCAAGGTCACGTGACGAGTCAGCGGCGAAAATCAGCGCGGGAAAAGAGCTGTTTCATTATTGAGTTGAGTTGTTTAGTTTTAAAGCTGTATGAGTGGATTAGAAAGAGAAAAAATCAAACCAAGATGACTGAATCGGTTAAAAATCAACTCATTCACGATCCAATAAATTAGAACTCTTCCTTGAGCAGCCAAATCCACTCTTTCGTTTTAAGAGAGTAGATGTGTATGCAAGTGGTACGCGCAAAACATTTATTCCGTTTTTCATGAAATGGTCCTGATAACAAAGATAAAGTGCTAAAGTGTTTTAAAAAGGGAAATTTTTTAATTTCTTAAAAAAAAAAGACAGATTACTTGCGTACGGGGTAAAAGTGGAGTTTTAAAACATATTATGATGCCATACCATATCAGATGAGTGGCCTCTTTTCTACATATCAATGCTGTTATACCATTGCTATTGTATCCTCCAAATAAAATAATTATACTTATATCAAAATCTAGTGTTTTTTACTATTCCAAATGTATAATTTATATTATGTTATCTTCTAAGTTAATAGGTATAGGAATTTATGTAAGTGTCACATGCAAGATATTTTGGCAAATTTTCATGGAAAAGCGCCCAATTTAAGCATCAAACCAAATAATTGATGGATCTAAACATTACTTTAATTTCATGCAGAAAGTATTTCTACTATTTCCTTTTAACTGACATACCATTCTTAAGTGAAATGACATACTCCGGTGGGAAGGTTTCTTAGACTGGTTGATAACCCTCTCCATTATTTCTGACAACCTGTCGACTGCCTCTAAAACAAATAAAGAACCACCAATCATGGTTTATCTTGTTACCCTCTTTTACTTAACTTCGTTGTTGTTATGAAGATGAAAACTTTCAATTGATTTTTTATTCATTTTCTAATAGGCTAGAATTATACAAAGTATTACAGATGTGATTCCGGTGACAATATGATAACAATATAGCATTAAAATATTTATAGCATTTAATTATACTACACTAATCTTTCAGTTAAATACATTTCCAGCGGTACAAAATTGTCTGGTTTTAAAAACAAGCTTTTAGAAAGGAAGTGAAATTTATTGAAAAATTAATATTTCCACGTTGTTTCTTTACATGTTGTTTAAGAGAGAAAATTTCACATCTTTTAGAATATATATATAAATGTATTGAAATAGTGTAAAATGAAAACTATCGATAACACATTGTTTTTAGTTTCTTCAAGTATTTAGTATATATTTTTTTAATTAGGTCAGATAATTCGTCAGAATTCTGCTGCCTTTTTTACCTGTAACAGCATATGCAGGTAACAACCTGACTTTCTGTAATAACGGAAAAATATATTAATCTCTTTTAAAATAAGTTGTAGTTATAAGAGATTGGCTAAAATTTTTGAAAAACAAAAAAAATTGCGCTATTTTGAAAATAATAGTTCATTTTTCGTCCACGCGTTTTATCTTTAACTTATTGAAAAAAAAATAAAAATTTCAAAAAATAACTTTATGTCTCTTATGAAATTTAATTATGTGTAGATGAGCACAAACGTTTTCCGAAAATGTTAAAACATTTCCAAGTAACCATATTGTCCATGTTAAAATCTATCCATCATTTTTGATAAATTTTCAACTCCCTCTAAATCAATTAAAGTTCTCAGTTTTTCCTTTCAGAAATTTCAATCAATATCATGCTCAAATTGTATTTCATGAAGATCCAGGAATTTGGAATACAAATTTCAATCAGACATTTAAAAACTATTCAATATAAATATGAAGAAGTAGCATTTAAAAAGAAATAAACCGTTTTATTATTTTTTGCAGAAAGTCATTTGAAAAATTTTGCTTTTGAGTGAGTGAGTTTCAGAGAGTCAAAGTTGTTCGCTCCACCTCATCAAAAATATTTTTAAACGCGAAAAGGAAACTTAATTTTATTTTAATCATAAATATTATTATGTGAGATGATAATTAATAATGAAAATTATCAAATAAAAGAAGTATGAAACATGAAATACTTTTAATAAATTTGTGTATGCTCAATTCTCATATGCGACATAAAGATAAAATTAAATTTAGAATAGGACACCAATAGGGCAGAGAATACTCATAAGTTGTATGCTTACATGTTTTATAGACGATTTTTCACATTATAAGTAAGTGTTCTCATAAAATATCAGAAAACGATAGTTCAATATAATAACACACAAAATATTTTTCTCAATTTAATTATAAACTAAAGATTCGTTATGGTTTGATTTTTTTAAAGTAAACCGATTCGCATTTTTCAGAGGTGTTTCGGTACCACAACAAAAACTGTCCAGAAATGGGTCACCATTATGAGAACTATATCAAAGTTGTACAAAGAAATATACTTTCATATTCCAGAAAAATGCAAAAGAAAAAATCCCCACCGACTCGACCTACAGACGGAGATAAATATCGAAATTAGATACGATTTCAGCAAAAACAACTAAATCAAGATTAAATGTAAGCCCAGTTTCATAATAATGAGCTGTTGGGAGTAAATCTTTTGTGAAAATTATAATGTACACGCATACACACACGCATATGTATATGGAATAAATTAAAAAAGTGGCGAAAACAAAGCAAGGAATTTAAAAAGGTTAAAATATGCCAATATTTCCATAGTCTGGATTTTATTATGTTTCGATACGTTTTTACAAACACACATACATTATATATTCACCTCCTATTCAGCAATTATGCATCCAATATGACGTATTTTTGCGAGTTAGAGAGTAGACAGACGGACAGGCGCACCGAATACATAAGCACTTTTTAAACTTTGTTGGAATGTGCTAAAAGGATGGAAAAATATAATATAATATTAAATATAAATATGCAATAAGTTTTCTAAATTACCCCAACTCCGAAAAGACCTTTTAATTTTTAGATACTTAGGAGATCGATATATTTTAATAATTTAAAGGAGTGGTTATAAAACAACAGAGTTTCTTCTGCTGTCACGGATTTTCGGAAACATTTCGGGTAATTTTCAAAATAGATTCTTCTGTTCTCTAACCGGAACGTATAGATTATTTGGAACAACTCCTTAACAAGTAACGGCCTTTCATGTTCAAAAACATGTTTTACATGAAAAACTAAACAAATTAAATTCTTTAACATTAACATAACCTTTACTAGTTTGCTTATAACAACTGCATATATTAAATGATGCTTATGGAAATAATTGATTGAGAATGAATAACATTTTAAAATCAGACATTCCAATTTGAAAAAAAGTGATTAATATACAGTAAAAACAAAGGTTTTAAAAACTTTTAACCTGCATAGCTCTTAAACTACTTCACTCATAGATTTCGAACTTCTTATCCAAAAAAAATGTACCCAAAAAAACCAACTTTGTTGCCCAAAATACTTCTCCTTTTTTGAGTAGTACATTTTTAATATATGAGCGATCTCCCAAGACTAATTTCAGCATGTATATATTAATAAATATTTAATAACTTTATTGGTCTCAGTCACTTTTTTATTTGAAAAATTTTTTTTATTTGAAAAAAAATTAGTACAAAGTAGGCCTGTTTTTTTTTGTTTTGTTTTTTCGGTACAGCCAATTATATTAAGATGATTTTCATTAATTTGTATTTCTGATGTCATTTTTTTCGTAGGAGATAATCATTTTAGATTTTTGAATTTATTTTTAAATTTTCAAACTATATAGCTTATCTCTAAAAGATTTCTACCAACAAAATGACATGATTTCCAGCATATGGGTATTTAATGGTCTTTTCACTGTTAATGATGAGGCGTTGATGTCTACAGTGAATTATGTTCTCAACAGATATTCAACGCAATTTTATTTACTAGAAGTAAATTAAAGCATTCAAATGAGAATTGATGAGTGTAGGCATTGGTAATTTTCACCTTCAAATGTAAAATTTTATTGTCTTTTCGTTGCGAATTAGCTGTGTAAATTTTTGAACTAAACAAATATATTTTAATCATAATTTAATATTTTTTTTATAAAACATCTACAGGAAAAAATATACATATGTCTTAAAAGCGGGAGGCGTTGTGAACGAAGTAAGGATAGCCACAGTGAACATTAAAATGAAGAAAAATAGTAGACATTAGTTAAATAAATTTTTTTTTAAGATTTAACATTCTTAATTTAAAAAGCTATAATTATCATAAAATGACAAGGCAAAGTTCGATTCGAAATCACTTCCATAGCCAGTACATATTTTATACCTTTCTGTTAAAAAATGAATTTGTAAATATGTCAAAACGTTTTCCGCTTGTTCAGAAGAACGGTAGAGGACAAACAGCCTTCAGAAAAACTCTTGTATTCAACTCCCGGGCTGGACACTTTTTCAATCAGTTGGAAAACAGAAAAATCGTATTATAACCACCTTTCAGTAACACTGGATCAAAAATAATAAAATGACACCAATAACAATCTTTTTCATTAATCTTTTAGAATTGAAGTTCCTTTTTACTAATTCCAATAATAAATATAATTTCCGGTGAAAATACATTTGGGCCATTGTTTGGGCAAGTGTGGGATAGCTTCCCTAAATATAATTGATTTTTAGACAATGTTTTTATAACCTGATATGAAAATAAAAACCTGTAAAATATGAATAGCAAAGGTTTTTTTGTTATTTTTAACGTAATTTTTACATTTTAGCAACTTTTAATTAAATAGGCATACATCTGTACATAAGTGCTACGCGCAAAGCATTTATTCCGATTTTCATGAAATGGTCCTGATAACAAAGCTAAAGTGCTAAAGTGTTTTAAAAAGAGAAATTTTTAAATTTCTTTAAAAAAAAGACAGATTACTTACGTACAGGGTAAAAAGTGGAGTTTTAAAACATATTATGATGCCATACCATATCAGATGAGTGGCCTCTTTCTACATATCAATGCTGTTATAACAATGCTATTGTATCCTCCAAATAAAATAACTGTACTTATATCAAAATCTATTTATTTTTTTTGCTTTTCCAAATGTATAATTTATATTATGTTGTCTTCTAAGTTAATAGATATAGGCATTTATGTAAGTGTCACATGCAAGATATTTTGTCAAATTTTCATGGAAAGGCCCAATTTAAGCATCAAACCAAATGATTGATGGATCTAAACATTATTTTAATTCCATGCTGAAAGTATTTCTAATATTTCCTTTTAACTGACATACCATTCTTTAGTGAAATGACATACTCCGGTAGGAAGGTTTCTTAGGCGGGTTGATAACCCTCTCCATTATTTCTGACACCCTGTCGACTGCATCTAAAACAAATAAAGAACCACCAATCATGGTTTATCTTGTTACCCTCTTTTACTTTATTTAACTTGGTTGTTGTTATGAAGATGAAAACGTCCAATTGATTTTTTATTCATTTTCTAATAGGATAGAATTATACAAAGTATTACAGATGTGATTCCGGTGATAATATGATGACAATATAGCATTTAAATATTTGTAGCACTTAATTATACTACATTAATCTTTCAGATAAATACATTTCCAGCGGTGCAAAATTGTCTGATTTTAAAAACAAGCTTTTAGAAAGGATGTGAAATTTATTGAAAAACTAATATTTCCACGTTGTTTCTTTACATGTTGTTTAAGTGAGAAAATTTCACATCTTTTAGAATATATATATAAATGTATTGAAACAGTGTACAATGAAAACTATCGATAACACATTGTTTTTTTTTGCTTCAAGTATTTAGTATATTTTTGTGAAATTCGGTCAGATAATTCGCCAGAATTCTGCTGCCTTTTTTACCTGTAACAGCATATTCATGTAACAACCTGACTTTCTGTAATAACTGAAAAAGATATTAATCTCTTTTAAAATAAGTTTGTAGTTATAAGAAATTGGCTAAAATTTTTGAAAAAAAAAATTGCGCTATTTTGAAAATAATAGTTTATTTTTCGTCTAAGCGTTTTATCTTTAACTTATTGAAAAAAAAAAAAATAAATAAATAAAAATTTCAAAAAATAGCTTGATGTCCCTTATGCAATTTAATTATGCGTAGATGAGCACAAACGTTTATCGAAAATGTTAAAACATTTCGAAGTAACCATATTGTCCATGTTAAAAGCTATCCATCATTTTTGATAAATTTTCAACTCGCTCTAAATCAATTAAAGTTCTCAGTTCTTCCTTGCAGAAATTTCAATCAATATCATGCTCAAATTGTATTTGATGAAGATCCAGGAATTTGGAATACAAATTTCAAACAGACATTTAAAAACTATTCAATATAAATATGAAGAACTAGTATTTAAAAAGAAATAAACCGTTTTATTATTTTTTGCAGAAAGTCATTTGAAAACTTTTGCTTCTGAGTGAGTGAATTTCAGAGAGTCAAAGTAGTTCGCTCCACCTCATCAGAAATATTTTTAAACGCGAAAAGGAAACTTAATTTTATTTTAATCAAAAATATTATTTTGTGAGATGATAATTAATAATGAAAATTATCAAATAAAAGAAATATGAAACATGAAATACTTTTAATAAATTTTTGTATGCTCAATGTTCATATGCGACATAAAGATAAAATTAAATTTAGAATAAGACACCAATAGGGCAGAGAATATTTATAAGTTGTATACTTATACGTTTTATAGACCATTTTGCACATTATAAGTAAGTGTTCTCATAAAATATCAGAAAACGATTGTTCAATATAATAACACACAACATATTTTTCTCAATTTAATTATAAGCTAAAGATTCATTATGGTTTGTTTTTTTTTAAAGTAAACCGATTCGCATTTTTCAGAGGTGTTTCGGTACCACAACAAAAACTGTCCAGAATAAGGGTCACCATTATGAGAACTATATCAAAGTTGTACAAAGAAATATACTTTCATATTCCAGAAAAATGCAAAAGAAAAAATCCCCACCGACTCGACCTACAGACGGAGATAAATATCGAAATTAGATACGATTTCAGCAAAAACAACTAAATCAAGATTAAATGTAAGCCCAGTTTCATAATAATGAGCTGTTGGGAGTAAATCTTTTGTGAAAATTATAATGTACACGCATACACACACGCATATGTATATGGAATAAATTAAAAAAGTGGCGAAAAGAAAGCAAGGAATTTAAAAGGTTAAAATATGCCAATATTTCCATAGTCTGGATTTTATTATGTTTCGATACGTTTTTACAAACACACATACATTATATATTCACCTCCTATTCAGCAATTATGCATCCAATATGACGTATTTTTGCGAGTTAGAGAGTAGACAGACGGACAGGCGCACCGAATACATAAGCACTTTTTAAACTTTGTTGGAATGTGCTAAAAGGATGGAAAAATATTATATAATATTAAATATAAATATGCAATAAGTTTTCTAAATTACCCCAACTCCGAAAAGACCTTTTAATTTTTAGATACTTAGGAGATCGATATATTTTAATAATTTAAAAGAGTGGTTATAAAACAACAGAGTTTCTTCTGCTGTCACGGATTTTCGGAAACATTTCGGGTAATTTTCAAAATAGATTCTTCTGTTCTCTAACCGGAACGTATAGATTATTTGGAAGAACTCCTTAACAAGTAACGGCCTTTCATGTTCAAAAACATGTTTTACATGAAAAACTAAACAAATTAAATTCTTTAACATTAACATAACCTTTACTAGTTTGCTTATAACAACTGCATATATTAAATGATGCTTATGGAAATAATTGATTGAGAATGAATAACATTTTAAAATCAGACATTCCAATTTGAAAAAAAAGTGATTAATATACAGTAAAAACAAAGGTTTTAAAAACTTTTAACCTGCATAGCTCTTAAACTACTTCACTCATAGATTTCGAACTTCTTATCCAAAAAAATGTACCCAAAAAATCCAACTTTGTTGCCCAAAATACTTCTCCTTTTTTGAGTAGTACATTTTTAATATATGAGCGATCTCCCAAGACTAATTTCAGCATGTATATATTAATAAATATTTAATAACTTTATTGGTCTCAGTCACTTTTTTATTTGAAAAATTTTTTTTATTTGAAAAAAAATTAGTACAAAGTAGGCCTGTTTTTTTTTTGTTTTGTTTTTTCGGTACAGCCAATTATATTAAGATGATTTTCATTAATTTGTATTTCTGATGTCATTTTTTTCGTAGGAGATAATCATTTTAGATTTTTGAATTTATTTTTAAATTTTCAAACTATATAGCTTATCTCTAAAAGATTTCTACCAACAAAATGACATGATTTCCAGCATATGGGTATTTAATGGTCTTTTCGCTGTTAATGATGAGGCGTTGATGTCTACAGTGAATTATGTTCTCAACAGATAATCAACGCAATTCTATTTACTAGAAGTAAATTAAAGCATTCAAATGAGAATTGATGAGTGTAGGCATTGGTAATTTTCACCTTCAAATGTAAAATTTTATTGTCTTTTCGTTGCGAATTAGCTGTGTAAATTTTTGAACTAAACAAATATATTTTAATCATAATTTAATAATATATTTTTTTATAAAACATCTACAGGAAAAAATATGTCTTATAAGCGGGAGGCGTTGTGAACGAAGTAAGGATATCCACAATGAACATTAAAATGAAGAAAAATCGTAGACATTAATTAAATGATATTTATGATTTAAGTTCCAGTTTAATTAGAATACCTATTTCTATAAACTACTAGAGTTTTTACGATTTTTGTTTTAACTAAAAGCTTTTTGAAAAAATAATTATTTTCCACATTTAATCATATTTCTACATTTAATCATTTAATCATTTATAAAAAAACTTTTTTTCATGTTTATCCGAGTTTAAAATGCACAAATTCTTAATTAAAGAATGCATTTAGAATAAAAGTCACAGCTTTCGGTTGAATGAAACAATTATTTATCGCACTAAAGGTTCTCGGTGGTTTTCTAGGAGCTATGATCACAAACTCCAACTCAGATACCAAATAATGTAAAATCACGGTAATTTGGGCGGCTTTGAAAAGATTACGGAAGATTTATTTATAAATTCAAGAACATTAAGGACTTTCATGTAAACGGGTTTCTATCATTTCGCTTAATTGGGAAATTCTAACGCCTGCTGTAAGACATTTTATGGGTATTTTCGTGTTCCATTAAAAAATATCCGTTAAAATTTAAACAAGTTGGAAATTGCACGTAAAGCGTAGCAAATGAGGTGCGTTCGTTGATAACGAAGTTTTAAAATATTCAGATCTTGCTGATATAGTAGAGCGTACTTTGGATACAGTATAGTGGTCGAAATCTTTGTGTTTCTGTAAATATGCAGGCAGTAATTTTTATTATACTTCATTAACGTATATCTTATTCATAAAATGTGAAGTAGTTTAATATAATTAAAACAGGATTGTACAAAATGTATTTTTAGTACATATTTCATAGATTCATGTCAATTCTGTTATATTCAAATGAGTGTAACACCATTAAAATGCATTTGAAATTTTTTTCCCCATTGACCGTAATGTAACGGAATACTTTTGATTGTCCCTGTAATTGATCTATCCATACAATTTTCATAAAATTTGAAATGACTCGACAAAATTATGTAATAAATATACGTTTTAAATTTCAAACGATTCGGTTGGGTAGTTTTTGCGTTGTTATATGCGGACAGACAGACAGACAGACGGACAGACGGACGGACTGAGCGAAAACAATAGGTGCTACGTATTTACATAATTACGAACGCACCTAAAAAGGGGGTAATGTAAAATGAACCAAGCAAACAATGTCTTTGCCTCCTGTTATTTTTTAACAATGGTATAAGGAAATTCTTATAAAAAAGACATTTTAGTTTTCACCAAAGTTTTTTTTTTTATATTTTTAATGTTCACAGAAAATTATTTTATTGTTAGGAAGAAAATTTTTATTCTCAGCTCTGTCTTACAATTTGCAGCAGTGCTTTTAAAGATTATCTCGAAATGTAAAATAAATATCTCGAGTATTTATATTTTTTAATTTAAACAACTTGGTATTATTATTATTAGGCCATTTTAATGATGTAGTAGCCTCTATTTACTGATCTAAGTGCAATAATAAACGTTTTATTTTAAAGACTTTTTTCTTTTAATCATCATTAGCAAATACACTTTTTATGACGTATTTTTTTATATTTTTCTATTTTTAACTGGTAATCATTTAAATACAATTTTATAGTTTTTCACATTTTTTAATCGTCACGTGAAAACAAATTTTTAATTGAAAACAAATATTATTCTTTGCGGTTATTTTACAATTGGCAACAATTTAAAATTAAATAATATTTTAGAAAATATAAAAAATTATCTCTTGAAATGATGAAAATTTCAATAAAAACTTAAAAGCAAAACCTTAAAAAAGTAGTCAAATAAAAAAAAAATCAATAATGCACACCAAGTTTGTAATATATATTCTTATAAAAATGATTAAAATCTAAATATTGTTTTTGTTCCAGAATTTTTTTGAATGACATGAAACGATTTTGATCAATTTAAATCTTTTGATCAATTTAAAGCTCTTAAAATAAATATTTGATTTAAAAATTGCCTGCGACAACTTGTTTTTTAAACATTTCTCCATTGCATTATCAATTTTCATACTTTTGCATGCACTACTTTTCTTTATATTAGGTAAAAAATATCTCCGATTACACACACGCATACAAAAAAACAAAACAAAAGAATTAAGACAGCGACAGGGAAAGCATTTTATACCATTAGTAAACTCTCCTATTTGTTTTTCTGTATGAATAAAACAGATTCTGTTCATGACAGTTCGATTTTATGTCTTTTTCTATGGGATAATAAGCATTTCCTTCTCATACTGACCCTCGATCTTATCCTCTTCAGACCTGAGGTACACAAATGTGTACCTCCATTCTTTTCATTATAAAAACTAAACTGTTCGAATTTTTTGCATTTTTACTTTACTTCTATTCAGCTGAATGTTTTTTGCTTTAAAACAAAACCAGTAAAGGGTAGCACTGATGAATGTTACTTCATAAAATAAATATTTTTTTCATCCGAGTTTCGAAAATACTTTCAAGACATTGTGGGCAAAAAAAGTAAGAAATATTCACGATTATTTAACTTAAATGATTTACAGTAAAAAAAAAAAAAAAAAATTGAGAATTTGCTGATCATTTACTTTTTTAAAGACTTTAATTTTGTTATTGTGTAAATTTATATTACGGATAGTTAAACTGGTGTTTTAAGGGGATTTGTACTTTTATATTCATATTTGTAAACCTAAATTACTAGTCCCCTAAAATACTGATTTCATAAAAATGACTATTTCTGTCATCTATGGTGCCATTTTGATTATACAAAAGCAATAAATATGTATTTGTAGAGTTACTTTATGCTCAGGTCTGAAGAGGTTAAAGTTATTTATCCCTCATTTTTTAATGCAAAGAAAATGACCCCAAAGAACCCCGGGAAGAATCGGGGAACATCAGGCTGACAGATCGTATCATTTATCAACACCAAAGCGGATAAAAAGTAAAGACAACAATCAAGTGCAGATACGTGACGTAGAAATTACATGAGTGACATTTGAAGTTTCTCTTTACTTTTCCAATATACTTATATTATTCTGCAAAAAATAGACTTGAATTTCTTTTGCAAAAACAAGACTTAGCCATTATATGTGTATAAGCAAACTTCTTACCATTTTAAAATTAAACAGGTGAACATTTTTGCCTGATTTCTAGGGCAGATGTGCCAATAATAGACATCCTTGAATGTGTATAGTTGATAAAAAATAAGCAATTAAAATTTAGCTTTTATTATTTTTTCATACCTGTACCTAGCATATTTTATAATCTTGCATTATCAAGTCAAATCAATGAAATCAATCAGGGAGCAGACATTAATATTTCGAAGTTACACTCCTTTTCAGAGAAAATATTATAAAATATGCTAAGATTTGCCTTCATTTAATAAATATATATATGCAGCTTTATTTTCTTGCAAAATTTACAGCTTTTATGTTTTCGTAGTTATAAAAGACTTTATACATTTTTAAAATTTTATATATTAATAGCCATTTATAATATTTCATTTTATTTTTAAGGTTTTAAGAGGGTTTTCTAATAACTGGGGTGCTTAATTGGTCATTTTCCAGTAATGAACATTGGATATAGACATTGATAAAATTGTGATTTCAATAATGTTTATAGAGTCTGAAATATTTTAATACAACTGGAAACCTAAATAATCAAATTTAATTTTTTTAATTACACTTACTAAAATGTAATAACACCAAAACTTTTATAAATAGCAGTTTTATATTTTTTTATTTTGTTAAACAATTTAAAAATTTTTATTATTCTTTTTGTACATGATTATTTCTTGCATATTTTATAATCTGGCAATAAAACCAGTCAGAAAGAAGAAAATATTGTTTTAGGGCACAGTTAAGTAGGATCTCGTAGGGCTAAATCCCTCCCCATTTAAATTAAAACTATTATTTTACAGATGTTGTTAAAGAACTATTTTCTAAACTAAATGCTGTCTTATTCATCTCTGATAATATATATATATATATATATATATATATATATATATATATATATATATATATATATATATATATATATATGTGTGTGTGTGTGTGTGTGTGTGTGTATATATACACTATTTTAATATTATAATATAATATATATACAGTAATGAAACTAGTGAATATGAAGATCAGTGGCCTTAAACATCGCTATAGTTTTATTTTGAAATCATTTTATTGAGTATTTACAATAACACACATACTATCAATTTTTTTATTTTGTGAAAATAACTATTGTAAGTAATATCTCGAGTAATCTCTGGAAGTTTAATCGCTAAAAATAGAGACACAAAACTATACTTTAATACTCCAAAGTTTTTTTTAATTATTACCTTTAAAATCTTCCACTGTCATAAGAATTTGATAGCTGTTAATGACCGATATTTGGTATTTTAAACTAAATAATTAAAAATCAATTATAATTAAAAATAATTAAACTTTAATGTTATGATAATAATTATCAAAACCATGTATCAAAAATAATAGTTTAATGTATCAAAAATAATTAAACTTTTAATGTTATGATAATTATAATAATTGATGCAAACAATGAATGATCATCACAGACATTTTATTAGTTACCGGTTTCCTAATTTTTAATTTATTTTAAAAAGTATTATGTTTTATTAGTATACTTTCATTGAATTCTGGTTCTAAATACAGTCACATTTATTATTCTCATGTGGTGTCTATCACTGGAACAGAGGGTGACCATTATTGTCATTTCAAGGGTTTTTTAAAATATGTCTGCTATTTAAAATTAAGGTTTGATTCGTATTTGTGAAGGGGATTATGTTAAATATTGTTTATAAATTAATATAATGTTGAAAAAACTGTAATATAAGAATTATAACCATTAAATAAAAACAATAAAAAAATACCCTACAGTTGTCCATTACTGGCACTGTCTTCTAATGTGGTATAATTAGAATTATAATTTTTAAAATAAGAAACCATTCGGACAAAATTTGAAGTCCTGTTCGATTTTTTAAACTAGGATAAACTAAAAGAAAATTACAGTATTGCCGAGAGAATTTTTTACACTCTTTAATTTTACTAAACCTAATTTTTGAATGTAACGATAGAGTTTTATAATCTATTTTTAACCCACTTCGTCAAAGGCTAAAATGAAAAATATTACTGCTAGAGTTTTGTATTCGATAAAAACATCACATTTTAATATTTTTAAAAACTTAATTATAAAACGTACATGAACCCATCGGGAACGACCGATATACGTGCCGCAAAACATGCTGAGAATCCTTGTTTATTCTCACCAGTAAAAAAATTTTCAACATTTTGCCTTATTTATTCTGACATTTTTCGTCAACAAAAATGAAACGTAGGAATTAAGCTAAGAAAAACATTTTTACCAACCTTCTACAAGCAAATCCTTTCTTTAAATTCATTTTTTTCTTTGATTCCTTTTGTGTAGAATGGATCTAATACTAGAGTTTGAAGAATAATTCGTTATGTTATTTCAAATTATGCTGCCCGATCTTTTTTGTTTATTGACATAAAATCTGAACTTGTCAATTCGTTTTCGTCTTCAAAGGATATATCTAAACTTCTTTTCCCACCAAAATACGCTAAACGGTTCTTCGGATAAATAAAGCAAGCGCAATTAAGACATAAATTGAATTCTTCGACCTGTTTTTATCTAATGAATTTTCAAGCCCACTAGAAATTACCCTCATTGAAATTCTAAGATAGCCCTGCTCGAGGCTATAAAGTCTAGCACTAGTCCAGAAAATTGAAAAAAGTTAAAATGCTAAAGCCGATTAAATTAATTAAATATCGATAAAGACTGATGGAGATGAATGTGAAGAATACAGTATTTACAGAAGGAGGTTTTTCCGTAATTTCCAAGCACGAGTGGGTATAAATATCAAACAATGAGAAAATAAGGCTTTGCGTAAATATTTATTGATTCTTAATATGATGAGATAAAAATTGATTGATAAAATGATATGTATTGTTGTAGAAGGAAAACCGGGAAATGTGCTTCAATTCTTTTTCAAACAATAATTTAAAAAAAGGAAATGCAATTTACTTGATATTGAAAATTCGAAAGTAATGTTTAAGATTCTGTTATAATGCTTCAGTTTATGTTTTTATTTAATGCACTTGTCCTCAAAAAGAATATTTTAATATCTTTTAAACAACGTTCAAACATATTCTAAAAGATAAGTTAAGATTTTTGAGCTTTCTCACTGGAAATTTGTGAAACACGTTTAAAACACTATCTAAATATAATAATAAACACTTCCAACTAAAATCGTGTTTGATTGTGTTGTGGAAGTCTTGTTTAAGAAAAAAAAGATTGTACAAAAAGCGCTGTTTAAAATTGCATGATTTTCCCAGAAATGCAGTTATTGAAATTTATTAGTAAAATTATTCAACTCACACAATAATCTTCTACATTTTTTTATAAATATTTTTTGTATAATTTTAGAGGTACCATGCAGAAAAGTGTTTTGGAAGCGTTTTACATGAGTTATTGTATATTATTCTAGATTGTGCGGTGTTTACAATGTGTTGAAAAATTTTATGACAAAGTCTTGTGCAGCACAACACTATTGTAAAAAATAATCAACACTATTTACAACATTATTTAAACAGAATCTACTACGCTTTTTTTAAAACACATATTTTAGCCAGCAACAGTTATGCAAAATATTAAGAACACAATCGCAACACACACACACAGAAAAAATTTTGTTTTTAGATTTTCACAGCTCAGTGATGCGTTGTAAATTTAGTGACAAAAAATACGCCAGATGGAAGCACTATGAAACTCTTGTCCTGAAACGAAGAAAAGAACTCTCTAAAAACTTTCTTTGACGTCACATTTTTTCTGCGAAGCTGCTCTCAGTCGAAAATGATTCTAAGCGGGTGATGTTTACCTTTTCCTGAAACTGTTAAATCGGAAGCAAAGTATTCAGCTCCGATAATATTTTCTTTTAAAAAACTTTAATATTTCAAACATTCAAAACTCTTCTTAATTGTGTAATTACGTATGCTGTTCTGTGATTTTTTGTTTATGTTATTAAAGAAGTCATCTTTCCAAAACGGAAGTGTACATCCTAATTGTTCTAATGAACACAGTAATAAAACAATAACGTATTATTATTGTAGTAACATCCAGGCAGGCCTAAAGAAGAAGAAAGTTGTTATGTTCGAAGAAGATTCCTAGCAAGGTAGGCCTGAACTTATATATTTTCCTTTTATTGAAATATCAAATTTAACTGAATCAGAACTCATCCTTAAGATTATGAGTTCTGAGATGTTCTTATATATATATGGAAATTTTTCTTATAAAAGTTCTTTCGAATACATAAATAAATAAACTCGGAGGTAAATTAAAATTCTGACACCGTTTAACTTTTAAATGACTTATATTAAACGTTAATATTTACAAAAAAGATATTTACATATTAATATTTACAATTCGAACCTTCAAAAGGAAACTTTAATTAAAACATCTTAATCGAGTCATCTTCATCAACATTCTTCTAAAGTCCACTCAAAACCCTCCGAAAACATTCCATCCAACTTTCTTCCGTTCAGTTCTTTTTTCTCCGGCTTTTCGTCTGAATGGAGTTTTTTCAGAAAATCGTCTGCTTCTAAAGACCTTTTCTATCAGAGTTGCGATGAGTAGAAAATAATATGCAGATCTAATAGTGGAGGAGATTTCCCATATTTCGGCCATACTGATGAGGCATTCGTCCTCGAATGTATTTTTGTTGGCTGGAAACAGCAGCTGGATCATCTGAAAAGATAAAGAAAAAAAACACAGCAGCATCCAAAGTCTAAATTGAAAAAAAGAAGTCATCATGATGAAAATTTAAATAATTTCTTTCAAAATAAATTCGTTTTCTTTTTTTTTTCTTCTTCTTCACGTCTTTTCGTCTTCTTTTTTCTTACGTCTTTTCGTCTTCTTCTTTCTTACATCTTTTCGTCTTCTTTTATCTTACGTCTTTTCGTCTTCTTTTACCTTACGTCTTTTCGTTTTTTTCTTTCTTACGTCTTTTCATCTTCTTTTACCTTACGTCTTTTCGAGAATAAAGTTAAAATTCTTTTAGTTGTCAATCCAGTGGTTTGTCATGTTCGGTATAGTGTCAAAATCGGTGAAATTCCTTTTTTTTTCAAGCTTCGTCCGTCCACGGCTTCATGTACTCTGCACATGTACTGGTGACCATGGGTCCTTCGTTGAATCCAAGTTTCTTTACATCGTAGGTGTCATTATTTTTTACTTTTATGACTTTGTACGGACCTAAATATTTTGGTTTTAACTTCAAACCTGGACCTTGTTGTGTGCGTTTTATAGCAACCACATCATTAATCTTAAATTTCTTAGCTTTCTTTCGTCTGAGGTTGTAAGTTTTACGGTTCTCTTCTTGGACTTTTAAAATCTGTTTTTTAGCATTTTTTCTCATATCTTCGCGATTATTTGTAAAATCAGATTGTATTTCAGCATTCAGAAGACTAGTAATTTCAATGTTATTTTTTAGTTTCATTTTAGTACCAAACATCAATTCAAAAGGAGTTGTGTTTATACTTCTCTGAAAAGTCGAATTTATCACCTGTTGGACGTTGCTTACATGTGTATACCATTTTTTAGGATTATCGACAGACAATTTAGACAGAACAGATATTATGACAGAATTTAGACGCTCAACTTGGCCGTTAGACCTGGGTAATCCAGTGGTAATCGGGATATGTTTAATATTTTCATTGATGCAATAATCTTCAAAAGCTTTAGAGGTAAATGCAGGACCTTTATCTGATATAATTCGAACTGGATTTCCAAAGATAGATTTTGGGATTTCTAATTTAGAAATTACTTCGGCAGCATCGGTAGATTTTGTGGGATACAACCAAACAAATTTTGTGAATGCGTCAATGACCGAAAGGATATGTTTGTAATTTTTATTAGTGCTTTCTAATGGACCTAAGTGATCAACATGGTACGTATGTAATGGAGTTTCTTCTTTTTCTATTGGATGAAGTAAGCCTTCTTGTTTACCACATTTTCTATTAACTAAAATACAGGGAACACAATTTGCTATACATTTCTCAATTTTTTGTTTAACTTTAGGGATGTAAAAAACATTTTCTAAACTTTTCTCTGTTCTTGAAACTGCGTAATGACCTTTTTCGTGAGCGGCCTTGATTATATTCATTTGCATGTCTTCCGGTACAACTAATAAATCATTACCATTAACACATTTATAAAGAACATCATTTTTAACTAGATAATCATCATACGATTTCACCTTTAGGATTTCTTTTATTGTTTTAATATGGTCATCGGTTTCTTGAGCTTGGATAATTTTTAAAGTTAAGCTATCTTGGATTACCATACAAATAGGATACCTACTTAATGCATCGACATGTCTCATACTGCTACCCTGTCTATGTTCAATAACATAATCAAAATCGGATAACATTATTGCCCATCTAGCTATTTTTGTACTCATTTCTTTTTTATCCATAGTCATTTTAAATGCATTACAATCGGTTACAATTTTAAATGGGATACCTAGCACATATACTCTAAACTTTTTCAGGGCTTCAATTACAGCTAAAACTTCTAATTCGTAACTAGTGTACTTCCGTTCAGCTTCGGTGGTTTTTTTACTTGCGAAATAAACTGGATGAAATTGATTATCTACTGGAGATTGTTGCATTAAAACAGCTCCATAGCCATCAATACTGGCATCACAATGGATTTCGGTCGCACTTTTGGGATTGTAAATTAAAAGCACTGGTTCTGACGACAAAATACGTTTGAGTTCATTAAAAGCTCTTTGTTCTTCTATATCGAATTTAAATTTTGAATCTTTTCTTAGGAGGTCACTTAACGGTTTAGCTATAACCGAATAATTTCTTATAAATTTTCGAAAGTATCCTGTCAATCCTAAATAACTTTGAACATCTTTGGTACACTTTGGTTCGGGAAAATTTATTACTGCTTTAGTCTTCAGTGGAGAGGGATACAATTTACCATTTATGATTCTATACCCCAAGAAATCAATTTCACGCTTCAAAAAATTGCATTTTTTAAGATTTAATTCTAATCCATATTCCGATGCAGTTTCGAGTACAAGTTTTAATTTTTCTAGACCTTCAGCTTCGTTTTTAGCAGGTATTATTAAATCATCCATATAAATGACAACAATGTGATCTTTTAATAGGTTTCGAAATACATTATAAATATACTTTTGAAAAACACTAGGGCTATTGGTCAACCCGAATGGACATTTCAAAAATTCGTATTGTCCTTCATGAGTAACAAACGAGGTGTATTTCCGCGAGTCTTCTTCAACATCTACATGAAAGAAACCGTTTTTCAAATCTATGGTGGTAAATACTTCGGCAGAATGTAATTGGTCTATTACATCATCAATAACTGGCAAGGGGAAATGCTCACGTACTGTCTTTTTGTTAAGACATCTGTAATCAACGCAAAGTCTCATTGTGTTATCTTTTTTTTTGACTAACACAACCGGCGAAGAAAAATTAGAAGAACTTTCTCGAATTATTCCCTGAGCTAGCCACTCCTCAATTTGGTTTTCGACTATTTTTTTCTCGCATGGCGGTAATCTTCGAGGAGAAGAACAAACTGGGATTTCGTCAGTTAAATTAATTTTCATTTTAACATCTACTGTTTTAGTTTTAATTGGTACATAATTTTCAATTAAAGAGTATAACTCTGAACGTAATTTTTTGTCAGCAATGTGAGTTAAATCAATTTTAGGCTCATCCAAAACATTTACAATATTAACTAAAAAGTCATTAGACTGAACTTCAGCTTTAAACAGTTTCACTTTATTCTCAGAAATAGTTAATGTACCTTGATGAATAACATCAGTGCCAATAATTAAATCGAAATTAATGCAACTGTCCTTAACGACAAAAATAGTAACTTTAAATTTTGAACCATCTACTTCGATTTCTGAATTGAAACAACCTTCTGGTTTAATTGAGGCTTTTCCTAGACCGGTCAAAGAGATACTCGTAGGTTTTAATTCTACAAAGTTCTTCAAATTATCATAAATACTTTCCTTTAACAAAGTCTTTTGGCTACCAGTATCTATTAAAGAGATTAAACGCAAAGAATAAAGCTTTATCTCTTTCAGAATTAAATCTTGGGATGTAATAATGTTTACTTGTGACTGAGCATTTTTAACACTTGTATCTTTAGATTTATTACATTGAAATGATTTATGACCATAAGCGTTACAAGCAAAACAAAGCGGCCCTTTATCTTTATTTACACAGTTAATACTCTTATGATTATTCCCGCCACAATTAAAATAACGCATATTTGGCTTTACAGGCTTAAATTTGTTCTTAACTTCAACTTCGGATTTAATTTTAGGCTTAGCTCCTTCATATTTATGAAATTTTGCATTTTCATACTCCGATCTGATTTTTTCATAAATCTTTAATTTTTGTTTAAATTCAGCAATATTGGGACAACCATACAAAAAAGATTTTTTAGAAATGGGGTCATTAATTCCATTTATTACATACTGAATAAGGGCAGAATCTTCAATAGTGCCTTTTGAGCATAATTGTTTCATATTTAAAAAATATTCATCTAACGATTCATGTGGTCTAATTTTTCTTTTGGACAACAATTCGTGTAATTCAGCTGAATTGCACGTTTGACCAAATTCAGATATGAGTAGGGCTTTTAATTTAGACCACGAATTAATATTTGTTTCACTTTCAAGAAATAATTTTACTTTGCCTGTCATACGGCGTTTAGCCAAAATCAATTTGTGCAAATCACTAACGTTAAATAATGAAACAATATCTTCAAAATCGGCAATCCATTTATTAATATTTTGTACTTGAGTACCTTCAAACGTTGTAATCATACTTTCAATATCATTAATAGAAATGCTTGGTTTAATAACATAATCAGGAATCAGAATTTTCTGATTTTCATTACTTTCACAATTAGAACTACCAGAATCATTTCTCATATTATTCTCAAAAACAGTTGAAATATTTTTAGTTTTATCTTGTAAATCATCATTAAATTCATCGGCACTCTCGTCATCACTAAAAGTACCTTCATCGGGTATCATATTAATTTTCAAAATACTAAAATCACATAAACTAGAAATTATTCTGGCAGCAATTTCATCAAAAGTTCCGGAATTATTTATACACAAAACATTGCAAATGGTTATCAAATCGTTAACAGAAAAATTATCTTTGATTTCTTTCAATTTTGTTTGATATTCATTGGAATCTACTTCAAACGAAAACCCAGTAAAACTCCGAATTCTACGTCTATTATTTCTGTCACCGATTTCTCCAAAAATTAATTTATGCAATGTCTTAATACTAGATGATTTTTCAGTTTTCAAAGAAAACTCTAATTCCTTTAAATCAACTAATTTTTCCATTATTGAAAAGAAAAATGAAATAACAAACCCACTTCATAATCAGATGTTCAGCTTCACACACTTTGATAGCACTTTCATCGTAAAATTTTACCTCTTCTGAATTAGCTTTGTAAGCTTGACATTCCATCACAGTTCTAAAAAATATCGGCTTCCAGAATATAAAAAAAATATTTCCATCTCTGTGGGCGTGCGTCTGTATCTCACTTACTGAGACCAAAATTTATGGAAATTTTTCTTATAAAAGTTCTTTCGAATACATAAATAAATAAACTCGGAGGTAAATTAAAATTCTGACACCGTTTAACTTTTAAATGACTTATATTAAACGTTAATATTTACAAAAAAGATATTTACATATTAATATTTACAATTCGAACCTTCAAAAGGAAACTTTAATTAAAACATCTTAATCGAGTCATCTTCATCAACATTCTTCTAAAGTCCACTCAAAACTCTCCGAAAACATTCCATCCAACTTTCTTCCGTTCAGTTCTTTTTTCTCCGGCTTTTCGTCTGAATGGAGTTTTTTCAGAAAATCGTCTGCTTCTAAAGACCTTTTCTATCAGAGTTGCGATGAGTAGAAAATAATATGCAGATCTAATAGTGGAAGAGATTTCCCATATATATAAGTAAAAGAGCTTGTCCATGATAGCTACCATAATGGCTACCAGTAATATAGCCCTCATTGAAAAGCTGAACGACCAAAATTATAGTAATTGGGCATTTAAGATTGAAAATCTTCTCCAAAAGGAAAATGTGTTCTCGGTAATTAAAGATCCTCCACCGGATCCTGTCACTGCCCAATGGAACAAAGATAATATTAAAGCGAAATCTATTATTAATCTGTGTATTGAAGATTCGCAAATTATTCACGTAAAACATTTAATAAATGCCAAAGACATCTGGGAGGCTTTGAAAAATGTTCACTTAAGAAGTACTCTTTCTTCCAAACTTTTTCTTTTAAGAAAACTGTATTCTCAAAAATTGAGTGAGGGGGGAGACATGATCTCCCACATCAATAATATTTTATCTATCAAAGATAAATTATTTGCTATTGGCGAGGAAATCCCTGACTCGCATATATGTGCCCTCTTGCTTTGCTCCCTGCCTAGATCTTATGACCCAATGGTTACCGCGTTAGAAGCCAGCGAGACGGATCTAACTTTAAATTACCTAAAAAATAAATTGATCGATGAATATAAACATAGATGCGAAAACAGAGACGCGAGTTCAAATTCGCGAGATTCGGCTTACAAAGCAATAAATAAATCTGAGAATCGTGAAGCTGTTTCGAGCTCACGCGACTCAGCATATAAGGTAGTAAATAAAAATGGTAGAAATAAGAAATTTTGCACGTTTTGCAAACGAGACAACCATGTACGCGAAAATTGTTATCATTTAAAGAATAAAATGCAAAATGATAACCCGAGAAATAATCCGAATCGAAATAAGTTTTATAATAATTCAAACTCTTTCACAAATAATTCGGGAAATTACAAAGGTAATCAAGGTAATGTAAGGGATACTTCCAACTTCTGTTTTAAAGGTAATGTTGACGCAGAAATAGGTATGAATAATTTTTCTACCTCAACGAATTCGGAAGAAAACATTTATAAGTTCTCCGAACAAAATTATCCCGCGTGCGATTTAATGTCTGCTAATAGCGCACAAGAACTTATTGTAAATAAATTCGTTATCGATTCCGGCTGCACAAGACATGTAGCATTCGCAAAAGAAAATTTCATAAACTTTAAAACCGGAAATTTTGGTAGCATAATGATAGCGGATGGAAATAAACTAGATTCACATGGTATGGGTGATATTAAACTTTGTACAAATTACCAAATCAATCTTTGTCACCACATCAAATTATACTTAAAGATGTTCTTTATTGTCCTGAATTACAAAGTAATTTATTATCGGTTAAGAGAGCAACAGAAAACGACTTTAAAGTCATTTTTGAAAAAGATTCTTGTAACTTTGTTAAAGACAATAACATAGTTTTAACAGCGGAGTTAAATAATAATCTATATGAAATTTGTCCTAAAGATGAGTACGGATATGCTGTCAAAACACAAATGTTTTGTGATAATCCGAATTATATTACAACTTGGCATAAACGCCTAGGACACAAAAATTTTGAATCAATCAAATATCTTGTGAATCATAAGTTAGCGGATGGTATAACTTTAAGTGTAAACATGATAATATATGTACTAAATGTATCGAAGGGAAAATGTCACAATTACCTTATCCAAAGATAGCATCAAATACATCTAACGAAGTCCTTTAACTAATCCATAGTGATATCTGCGGTCGCATGAAGACGGAAACATTCTCAGGTAAAAGGTACTTTATTACTTTCATTGATGATTTTAGCAGGTTTACTATGGTTTATTTACTTTCACACAAATCGGAAGCCCTGGAAAAATTTAAAGATTTCTCTGCACTAGTAAAAAATAAATTTCGTAAACAAATAAAAGCCTTTAGATCGGATAATGCAGGGGAATATCTTGGGGAAAATGTTGAAGATTATTTAACCCTTAACGGTATCGAACGCCAATTAAGTGTACCATTTTGTTCACCTCAAAATGGTGTTGATGAAAGAAAAAACCGTACCCTTGTGGAAATGGCACGCACAATGCTGTCAGATGCAAATCTACCAAGACAATTTTGGGGTGAAGCAATTCTCACTGCCACTTATTTAACAAATAGGCTGCCAACCAAAGCAAACAATAACATAACCCCATTTGAACTTTGGAATAATCGTAAACCAAATTTGTCACACATAAAAACATTTGGTTGCAAGGCATACGCCTATGTAGAAAAATCTAAAAGGGCTAAATTCGAAGAGAAAGCCATTGAAGGCATTTTCTTGGGATGTGACCAAAGGAGCAAGGGATATAGAATATACATAGGGGATAATAGAATAATGATATCTAGATCAGTAAAATTTCTAGAAAACGTAAAAAATGATACTAAACAAGACCAAAATAACATTTCGACCCCAACCGAAGTTGCTCAAATTGAATTAGATGGTGATAAACATGACGCGGACGCAATTCCACATCAGAGTCAAATACAGCTTAGAAGATCGGGAAGAGAAAACAGGGGAGTACCTCCCGATAGGTATGGAATTAGCGCAAACATGTGTCAGGTTGAGGAACCCAAAACTTGGAAAGATATAGAAAATATGAAAGACCCAAAAATTAAAAATAATTGGCTAGCAGCTACAGATGAGGAATTCAACTCACTCATGCAAAATAAAACTTGGGAATTAGTCGACCCACCTCCGGGAAAACATATTATAGGTTGTAAATGGACTTTTAAAACAAAACGCAATGCACGCGGAGAAATAGAACGCCACAAGGCGAGACTTGTTGCGAAGGGTTATTCGCAAAAATTCGGGTGCGATTATGATGAAACTTTTGCCCCTGTCGTGGCACACACCATAATAAGAAGTTTCCTAAATGCTGCTGTATATAAAAATTTAGATATAACTCATTTAGATGTAAAAACAGCATTTTTGCACGGAAACTTAGACGAGGAGGTATTCATGACACAACCCGAGGGATATATAGTAGAAGATCAAAAGGAAAAGGTGTGTAAACTGAATAAAGCTATTTACGGGCTAAAACAGGCTGCTAGAGGCTGGCACCTAAAAATTAGTCAAACACTCAAAAACATGGGATTTAATCAGAGCACATCATATTTATGCTTGTTCAAACGAAATAAAAACGGAAACTTGTCTTATATTATAGTATATGTCGACGACATTTTAGTAGCAGGAAAGATAAGGGATACCGAAGAGATATACAAAGAGTTATCAAGGGAATATGAAATAAAATCGTTAGGTAAAGTATCGCATTATTTGGGGATAAATATCAAACAAACAGAAGATGGAAGTCTAATGTTAGATCAAGAAAATAAAATTGACGAAATTGTTAGGAAATTTAACTTAGTAAATTCTAAGCCGACTTATACTCCTATGAATACGGATTATTTTAATTTAGATCCTGATAGTAAACTAATGAGTAATAATACCCTTTATCGACAAGCAGTGGGGGCACTCTTATATATCTCCACCATCACTAGACCGGATATATCTGCCTGTGTGAACATATTAGGTAGAAGAAATGAAAAACCACGAGAAGTAGATTGGCTAGCAGTTGAAAAGGTTATTCGATACTTAAAAACGACCAAAGATTTCAAACTAATAATTGATAAAAATAAAGAGCCCGTCTTAACAGCATATTGTGATGCTGATTGGGCATCAGATAAAAGTGACCGGAAGTCCACTACCGGCAATATCTTCAAATTGGGCAACAACTTGTTAAGCTGGTCAAGCAGAAAACAGACCAGTGTCGTTCTCTCCTCTACTGAGGCAGAATACATTTCTGTCTCAAATACCTGTCAAAAAATGGAGTGGTTACTCGCATTATTAACAGATTTAGACCAACCACAAACCTTACCGATTTCGATCCATGTATAAAAATCTCAGCAAATGAGAAACATTTATCGAGAAGCAAGCATGTAAGTGTCAAATACTACAACGTAAAAACTATGATAGAAAACGGAACAATGTGCCTACACTATTGCCCTTCAAAGCAAATGATTGCTGACATCATGACAAAGCCCCTTGCGAAACCTCAGTTTGAAACTTTGAGATCTCAGCTGCAACTGAGGCTAGCACTTTGAAAACAAAAGTGGGGGTGATGGAAAAGACTCTTTCTCTCCATTAAAAAAACTTATTTGTTTCCAAAGCACTACGCCAGATGGAAGCACTATGAAACTCTTGTCCTGAAACCAAGAAAAGAACTCTCTAAAAACTTTCTTTGACAAAACATTTTTTCTGCGAAGCTGCTCTCAGTCGAAAATGATTCTAAGCGAGTGATGTTTACCTTTTCCTGAAACTGTTAAATCGGAAGCAAAGTATTCAGCTCCGATAATATTTTCTTTTAAAAAACTTTAAGATTTCAAACATTCAAAACTCTTCTTAATTGTGTAATTACGTATGCTGTTCTGTGATTTTTTGTTTATGTTATTAAAGAAGTCATCTTTCCAAAACGGAAGTGTACATCCTAATTGTTCTAAAGAACACAGTAATAAAATAATAACGTATTATTATTCTAGTAACATCCAGGCAGGCCTAAAGAAGAAGAAAGTTGTTATGTTCGAAGAAGATTCCTAGCAAGGTAGGCCTGAACTTATATATTTTCCTTTTATTGAAATATCAAATTTAACTGAATCAGAACTCACCCTTCACTTTTTTTCGCATTTGATAGTTGTCATTCATTTCTATATTGCTTTTTCGATTTTCGTTGCAGATAATTTTTAGAATGATACTTTCAATATCAGAACCAATTTCGACAGTGAAGGTAACTTTATAAAAAATATTTATAACTTAAATCTAAAAAGTAAAGAAGGTGCGATGTAGATATGGATATCAGCAATAAAGTTCAGAAAAAAATATTTAAAAATCTCGAAATGGAAACGAGATAATAATGTCACCCTAGGAATAGCATTAGCTCGCAAGGATAAGGTCTTCGATCGCAGGGATAAGAGCTTAAGTGTTGAAATAAAATGCAACGCCAGAAATAAACAAAGCAGTTAAAAATAACTAAATATCAATAACGATTATTGGAGATGAATGCAAAGAATGCAAATTTTGAGAGGATGAATAGTGCATAATTTTCAAGTACGGGTTGCAATATAAAGAACGAGAAAATGTGGTTATGCGTAAATAATTATTTACTTGTACACTGTAAAAAAATATTAAGAGGTTACTAAAATTTTTTTTGTAAATTTGTATTCCACAGAATTTTTTAGTAACCATTACAAACTTTTTTTGCAAGTGAAACAAACATTTCTTTTGTAAACTTAACAAAAGAATTTTTTGTATAACTAACTTAAAACTTTTTAGTATGAGCCACCAAGCAAATTTTAGTAATAGCTCCATAATTCTTTTTAGTAACCATTACGTGTTTCCGAAGGACAGGAGCTTCCTTCGAGCTGCATCCAGTGGGTAAAAAGACTTCTGAAGCGGAGGACTTTCGGCAAAGCCGCAATAGATGGCAGCACCAAACATTGCTAACTGCACCGACAGGACTTTCATAATCCCTTTATTTAACGAGTACTTACACTGCATATATGCGTTGCGTATTTGGTGGTGTCCAGCATCGAACCTTGGACCTTTCAGACTGGAGTTCGGTGCTATGACCACTGGGCTATCACGACCACACCAAGTGAGTTTTAGTAATAGCTATTAAAATATAAAACTATTAAGTCTATTCGTTGCTATTTTTTTCTAGTAATTCTTACAGATTTTCTTGTAACCGAACAAAATTACAAAAAAATTTTTAGTAATTGCAAGAATCACTAAATTTTTTTTAGTAGATCGACACTTTTTTTTACAGTGTAGTATGATGACATAATAATCGCCGGATAAAATGCTATACTTAACTGCTCTTTAAAAAAGAAAAAAATATATATTTTTGGTCTTTTAAAAATAATAATGAAAGAAGAAATTAATCCTGTCCTTCGCATAAATAAAGCTATCCTAATTTAAAGCTAAATTAAAATCTTCCAAAAAATTCTATTTAATAAATTTGTAAATCCACTCGAAAATGCCCTCATTAAAATCCAAAGATAGATCTCCTCAAGGCTATTAACAGTCAAGATCTATAACTACTCCAGAAAATTGAAAAACTGTTGAAATGTTCGAACGATTAAAATAATTTAATATCAATAAAGATTGTTGGAGATGAATGTCAAGAATGTGTGGATTTTGTTAAGATTAATATTCCGTAAATCGCAAATATGAGTTGGAAAAACATGATAAGAAAGAAAGGCATCATGTAAATGATTATTTATTTTTAGTTAGCTGATTAGGAACCGATAGATAAAAGGATATACTTTATTGCTGTATGCAAACAGAAGAAATATCGTACTGGTCCTTTTCGAATAAAAATTTAAAAATAAATTGAACCTGTCCATGGAATGAATATAGCCTGCGTAATTAAAAGGTAAATTAATATCCACCAACTTTCGTCTACAGAATTTTCAAGCACATTCGAAATTTCCATGGATAAAATTGTAAGACAGACCTTCTCAAAACTAATAAGATTGAATGTTTTGAACTACTTCAGATAATTGAAAAACAGTTAAAATGTGAGATCATTTTAAAATAATTAAATATTGATAAAGATTGATGTTGATGAAGGTAAAGAACGCACTCTTTTCAGAAGTAGAATATTCCGTAATTTTCTAGCATGAGTGAACATAAAAAGCAAACGATAAGAAAATAAGGATTTTTGTAATTATTTATTTGCTCTTAATGTGATGGAATAATAATTGATAGATAAAATGATATACTTTATTACTGTATATGAAAACCAAATAGTAGCACTACTGGTCCTTTTAAAATAATAATTTAATAAGAAATAAAAGAAATTAATATTGTCCTTTGAACAGTTAAAATGTGAAAGAAGATTAGAATAATTAAATATCGATAAAGATTGACGGAAATGAATGTGAAGAATGTACTTTATTCAGAAGGATAAACAGATGAACTGAAAATCCAAATATAATAATAATCTTTGAAAGTAATAATTGAAATATATAATTAAAAAGTAGTACAATGGTTTAAAATATAACAAAAATAAGCTTAACTTTTAAATTGCAAATAACTTTCCCCGATGACCTTTAAAACGAATAAAGGAATAATTTTAAAGATTAATTCTTCCTCATTTTTTCATTCAAGTCAAATACATGATCTTGTGTTTATTACTGACAATAATCCATGTTAAATGTCTATATGTTTTTCTAGTCCATTAATGATAATCTAATTTTGCAGCAAAAGAAAATATCCGCAAACTAATATGCTTATATTTTATTCATACATCATCACCAATGCTTCTTTGTTAAGATAATAAAAACATTTTGGCTAAAGTTAACCTAATAAATAATTAATGAAAACTGTTAGTATTAGTTTTTGAATTAAGAGCTCCAGTCTATTGATTTTGGAATCATTTTGCTTCGTTTATTATATCGATTATATCTTGCATTAAAATATTTTTAAATGTGTTCTTTTGTTCCACCAAAATTACCATAAATGTTTAGCTCACATGTATTTGGAATTAGCAATTAAAAATAAATTCATTAATAACTATTTTTTTATCCTTTATTTTATTCTTCATTTTTTTAATTCACTTCAAATAATAATATTGTATTTGAAATTACTTTTCTTTATATTTATTAAAGTTGTACTCTTAAAGAATGTGTTTAGGAATGATGATAAATTTCTTGAATTGTGTACATCGATTATTCTGCATAATAAAAAAATATTTTTCTGTTTAAAATAAACATTGGAATACAACCATTGCAACTTTGAGGGAGATTGTCATTCTTAAAAGAACCCGAAATTACTGTTTTCAATAAAATAAAAAAGATCAATGATTTTGGATTTTTTTTTCTTTTTTGGGGACATGTAAAAGTATAATCATACTTTCTTAGTAAATTTACATTATGATTTAAAACGACGAGAAAAACGGTTCTTAAAGAAAGCAATCGATCAAACTATAACAAAAAAAAATAATTGCCTCGAAATAAATATATAAATAAACGTCAGCAATAAAGTTAAATCTGCATGATTTAATCATTTCTGCAACAAATATTCTACTGCATTGTTATCACAATTTATTAGACATTTAAGAAAGACAACGCATTCCCTGATTTATGCAAACATCATTTAAACTGAAGAACAATGACGATGCATCTCTTCATTCCTTGTTATTTACAGGCAAACAATAGTTTCCACACGTGTATTCAAAGACGATGCTTGGACTGTAATCAAGACTTTTTACTGGAAACGTTCTTCTACGAAAGACAAATTGTCGCGTTATAAATTTTCACAAAAGTTATAGAAATTTTTTGTAATTAATTTCAATCAAGAAAAACCCGACTGAAATGATTATTTTTGAAAGAGAATTCTTAATTTTAAAAATGTATCCCATTCCATTAGTACACAACAATTATATGTAACCAATGCATTGAAAATCTCTGTTAGAAATCTTAAAATAATGTATAAAATTTCACTAGAAATATAGGAAAAGTAATGGTAAATTGGCCACTCTAATGTTTAGGATTAATAAAGTTAAAACATTGTGCTACTTTTCTAATCAATGAGTTATAAAAGCAATTACCAATAGTAAGTATAATAACCTTAGTTTCAAATGCTATTTTACTTAAAAAAATATATTAAAATGTATATTTACTTTGAAAGAAAAAATAGAGAATAAACAAATTATCCACTGGGTGGCTAGAGAAGGGGCAAATACATAAGTTAAACTATTAACACCAATTTATGTCAAGATCTTACTTAATTTCAAGCTTCATTGAATTCCGTGTTTTTGTTTTTGAAATAAATCTATTAGAAAATCTGTATCACATACAGCGAGACAGATTTTACAGACAGATATTTTTTTAAGAACATTCAAATTGTGTTCAGTACGTTCTAAAATGTATAAATTCGTCACAAAACGAAAGCCGGAAATTTTCCCCTAGCAACACTTTCTTAAGTAATAAACATGTTAACAAACATAATAAACATGTTTGAATTAACTAATAAATATTGTAATAATAATAGATAAAGTCCTTTAAAATTATGATTTGCGAAAAAAGAATGTTTCGGTCTGCAATTAAGTGCAACAATTTGAGAATATGTTTTGCAATGTAAAACTATGTCCACGGACCTTTGTAATATGAAAAATGCCACCACCGGAAACTTTTCATTTTTGAATCACAAAAGCAATTTCTATGTTATCAAAGATTGCAACAGAAAATCCGTGTTATGCGACTCGTCAATATTAATTACATTTCAATAAAAGCTGCAGAATTGAGTCTTTATTTCCTGTGAACAAAAAGCATAAAAACGTTTAGCCTTAAATCCAGTTTATAGGTTTTCTTTCTAAGTATTTTCTCTTTTCATCTTCAGTAGTTAATAAGTTCCTATAATAATACTTGTGTAAAATAATTCGTACTATAAGCTGAAAACGAAAATAGATGAAAAATACTATAATACTATAAAATCATTGTTATTATAGAAATCAATTAATAGGCAATAACTAAAATTACCGTGGAAAAAAAGCGTGCGGTGCTCCATGTATCAGTTCTTAAGAAGCACCCCACGCTTTTTTTCCACGATAATTTTATTTATTGCTTATTAATTGATTTCTATAATAACAATGATTTTATAGTAATATAGTATTTTTCATCTATTTTCGTTTTCAGCTTACAGTACGATTTATTTTTCACTTTTTTTAGTTTGATATACTTAAAAAGCGTGTTTTTTAGTTTTTTAAAACTATATTTATTTTTCACTTTTTAGTTTGATTACTTTAAAAGCGTGGTTTTTAGTTTTTTTAAAACTATATTTATATTTAATACAAAAACCAAATTAATCGGTTGGATAGTTTCAGAATAATTGGTGAACATACATAGAAAAATAAATACATATGCGTCGAATTGATAACTTCTTCTTCCTTTTCTGAAGCCGGTTAAAAATAAAAATTGTAATACGGAATTTTTTTAAAATTTTACATAGATGTAAATAATGTCAGGAGTGGGGTTCGAACCCACAATCTCTTTCGAAAAACAGAGCTTCAATCCTGCGCCTTAGACCGCTCGGCCATGCTGTCTATACACTCAATTCAGTGAACGTATTCAACACTTTTAATTAGCGAAAAATCACTAATTTTATTAGTTTTTGCCTAATTACTAAAAAAGTACTGAACCAATTTCGATGAAATTGAAGTGGTACCAATTCGAGAGCATCGTCTTTCATTTAACACCAAAACCAAGTTAATCGGTTGCACGGTTTCGGAGTAATCGGTGAACATACATAAAATAAGGAGAGTTACAAACTCACAAACATACAAGTGAAGCTAATAAAAGCGTGTTAAAAAGCATGGATTTTGCTAATAATTTTATTGTGAACATCGATTACTTTTTCTTTAATTTCAGATTTATACATCAAACTGTCATTGCTTCTTTTATTTTCAATTATACATAAATTCTTATTTTGTAATGTTATATATTGTACCAATTTACAACTGACTCTTTTAAAATAATCTAAATCAGTGTAAAATATATGATACACAGCTTTTCGAAATAATTAATAAATAGGTCAAACAAATAGATAAAATAAATAGATCAAACAAATTTTTCAAAAAAAAAAAAAAGTGAAAACAGTATTTTATTTTAATAATTATTTTAGCCACTTTTTTGTTGTCACTTTTGCATTTTATCTATCTACTTATCTTAAACACATAAGTTGAAACTCATTTAAACCATTTTAGGTGCGTTTGTAGTTATATAAATACGCAGTAGCTTTATTCGTCATCTAGTCCGCCTGTCTGTCCGCATATAACTGCGCAATGTAACAGAATGGTTTTAAATTTAATATATATATAATCGCTACAAAATTGTATCTAGCCATTTATAATTTATGAAAATCGAATCAAAATAAAAAAATAATTTTTTCATTCTTTTAAATCCAATACTACATATTTATTTCAATGATACCCCATAACAGGTATTGATTCTAGATTGCTAGAGTGATGCAGTCCCATTTAAATTGGCATCTTATTATTTCCGTATTATTAAATTAAATACATAGAGTCGCAATACCTTTTATATTCATGTATTTTTGCATAAGAGTGCAAAATATTTTATTTATAAAACTGAATATTTATTTAATAGCTGAATATTTATTAAACTCACTATAGTACGGACGCATATCATTTGTCATGGTTTACGTACAATTTCCGACACGTTTTTTTATTTTAATATTAATTTTTCATTTCAATAAATATATAAATAAAAGTGAAAAAAAATGTTACATTTTAACATATTTTAAACATTTTTGAACCAAATATTCCAGTCTAATGCTTTGACAACTCATTACACTTCTAAGAAAGATAATTCATTCCACTGCTTTATACAAACATTCATTTAAACTCGAGAACAATGACAGTGCATCTCTCCATTCTTTGTTATTTCCAGGCTAACAATGGTTTCCGCACGTAAATTAAACAAGTTGGAAATTGCACGTGAATCGTAGCAAATGAGGTGCGTTCGTACGATAACGAAGTTTTAAAATATTCAGATCTTGCTGATATAGTAGAGCGTACTTTGGATACAGTATAGTGGTCGAAATCTTTGTGTTCCTGTAAATATGCAGGGAGTAAATTTTATTATACTTCATTAACGTATATCTTATTTAAAAAAATATAAAGTAGTTTAATATAATTAAAACCGCCCCAAACAATGTTTCCACGTATAACATTATTTAGTGGAATACATTTGTGTGGCTCTGTCATTTAATAATAAATACTCTTTGCATCACAGATTGTACAGAATGTATATTTTAATACATACTTCATAGATTCATGTCAATTCTATTATGTTCAAACGAGTGTAACACCATTAAAATGCATTTGCAAGTTTTTTTCCCATTGATCGTAATGTAACGGAATTGATTGTTTTGATTGTCCCTGTAATTGTTCTATGCATCCGAATTTCATAACATTTGAAATGACTCCACAAAATTATGTAATAATTATACGTTTTAAATTTCAAACAATTAAAATGCATTTGAAACTTTTTTCACCATTGACCATAATGCAACGGGATATTTTGATTGTCCCTGTAATTGATCTATGCATCCGATTTCCATAACATTTGAAATGACTCGACAAAATTATGTAATAAATATACGTTTTAAATTTCAAACGATTAAAATGCATTTGAAACTTTTCCCCCATTGACCGTAATGTAACGGAATGCTTTTGATTGTCCTTGTAATTGATCTATCCATCCGATTTTCATAAAATTTGAAATGACTCGACAAAATTATGTAATATTTATGTATTTTAAATTTCAAACGATTCGTTTCGGTAGTTTTTGCGTTGTTATATGCGGACAGACAAACGGACAGACGGATGGACAGACAGACGGACAGTTAGACGGACGGACTGAGCGACAACAATAGGTGCTACGTATTTACATAATTACGAACGCACCTAAAAACGACGCTTGAAGTCTAATGAAGACATTCAAATGGAAATGTGCTTTTAAGCAAGACGAATTGTTATGTTATAAATTTTCATGAATGTTAGAGAAATAATTTATAGTTTAACTCTATGGAAAATGTATGAATTTTATTTTTAAAAGATTATTATTAGTTTTTGACATGTACGTCATTCATTCCGTATTCAACAATTATATTTAATAAAACGTAACGTAGAAATCGTATCATAACTCTATAGAAATTCTTTGGAAGTACAAGGTGCGTCTGAAAGAGGGGGCAAAACTTTACGAGATATCTGAATGTGCAAGCTAATTTCGTTACATAATGTATGGTCATAACGCAAGCGATCACAAGTAAAAAGATAGTTTTCAACAGTTCATTCTTACTTTCTTCTATCTTCAACAGAATAGGTTTAGGGAGCGTTTAGGAGCCATCATTAGGATAACGTTTTAAGAGTCAGAGATTCCAAAAAAACATGTTTTTACAAAAATTTTGTCTGTGCGTGTGTTTGTGTGTATCTGTGTCTTTGCGTGTGTCCGTATGTCACAATTCTACCATCAAAAGTATATGAAGATATAAATAGAATTGAACCACATTTTTTGTGAATGTTTTTGGCTGTAACAAGCAGGTTCTCCTTCAATTTTAAAATATTCCGTCGGAAGAGGGCGCTGCAATAACAGTTTTTGTGCCATTTTCATTATTGTACTGACTGAAAGTGTATGAATTTATACATCGAATTGAACCAAATTTTTTGTGTAAGTGTATGGCTATGGGTAGTTGGTCCTCCCTGAATTTAAAAAAATCTGTCTGAAGGGGGAGCTGCAATAGCAATTTTTGTGCCATTTTCAATATTGCACCGACTAAAAGTGTATGAAGTTATGTATCGAAATGAACGAAGTTTTTTGTGCAAGTGTTTGGCTATGGCTAATTTTCCTCAGTGAATTTGAAAAAAAAAAATCCGCCGAAAGGGGAAGCTGCATTTGCGATTTTTTACCCATTTTCAATATTTTACCACAGAAAAGTGAATGAAGTTATACATATAAATAAATGAAAATTTTTCTATAAGTGTTTGATTATGGTCAGCAGACCTTCACTAAATTTAAAAAAAAATCTGCCGGAAGGAGACGCTATAATCGCGATGTCTGTGCCATTTTTATTATTTTACCATTAAAAAGAGTTTGATGTTATGCATAGAACTGAAATTTTTTTTGTGTATTAGTTTTTGGAGTATGATGAGTAGATCTTTTCTGAATTTGAAAAAAAATCTGAATATCGTTCTACTATGCATCGGCTCGTGCAGATACGGAAATTCCTTTTTATTCCCATTAATTTACAGAAGCAGAAATTTAAGATACAAATCATAGTTGGTATAGTATCAAATTAATAATATTAACTCATTAACATGTGTAACTATATTTTGAAATATTAAAATGTACGTATGAGATAGGAGATAGTTTTGGGATTGGCATATCCAACTAGTTTACAGATAATTCTTAATTTTAAAACTGTATCCCATTCATGCATCATTTCTATTTAATACAATTTATGTGTGATCTTGTGATATAACACATATTTTTTTTTATATCTTTCTATTAAAATTGCAAAAGTTAGCCCCCCCCCACTCCTCTTTTAAAATATAATTTTAAAAGAAAAACTTTTTTATAAGGTTTTTTTTATTGAGTGTTCGTCTCCAAATTACATATAAATAAAAACGAAACAATAAATTAGTCCTAAAATATCATTTCATTTCTAGATTTTTCTTTTTTACTTTTCAGTTGATTAAATATCAAAGGAATTATATTTATTTTCTTTTATCACATCTGCCTTGCATAAAGAACTTAATGTTTTACCGATTGTTGTGCATCATCGCAGGTGCTCTTAGGGTTGATGTATGCTGCATGCTTTTCACCGAAACCGATAACTGATTTATTCTTGACAGTACTCATTTTAAATTTTTTCCATGGCTTATTATCTAACAGTGCTTATTTTTTACCTGTACGGTTCAATCCCAACTTGAGAATCTCTTTTATGCCAAGACAATTTCTCTTGGCGATTGTGAGAGGCAAAATTTATTCAGATTGCGTAATGGGGATAGCCCACGCAATTGCGGTTTAAAAAATTTATTAAGTGTTCTGCATTGTGTTTAACATCGTTTATATAGTTTGCTGCATTCCTGTATTATATCAGTGTTGAGCTCCTCGTATTCTGTAATAATAAAGAATTTAGTAAAGAATACGTTTAAGAACTCTACTTTTTTTTGTCAAAATGAGATCAATCGTTTTCCAGGAGTAAATTTATAAATGGACCGGATATATTATAAGAACAAAGCAACAATGACTGTCTGTCACATTATAGTATCGCATTACACCTCAGATCCCTATCTTGCATTCAAAATATGTCAATAACTCACCGCCCAGAGGCATGTTTATGTGGTGTAAGTGACTAATTTTGGATTTTAATATCTCTTAAAAATTTGTCGCTATCGAGATGAATGCAGATACCGACAAAATAATTGTATGTTGTCAGAATTTGGAGGTGCTTCATTGTTCCGATGACGAAATCTTCGCTACACTGATAACAGAAATGACAATTGTGAAATTCTAACACACAGAATGCTTCAAAATGCCATGAATATATGCATATGATACTTCATGTTTGAAGAAAAAATATGTTTCGATGTTGTCTGTGTGACCCAGGAGAATCACATATAACATTTATAAAGTGTGTCAACAAAATTTTGAACTTCCTTTTACATTTTGTGTAATACTTATCGCTAAATTATTCCCTATTAAATAGTTATAGCCGTTTATAATCGCTGTATTCTTTTTTAAATATCCTGTTTTGCTAGATAGAATTGTGAAGAGGAATTAAGTAATACAATTTTCGATGTATCTAATTATAAATACACATGAGGATTTACATACTAATTCGGAATGCCTTAAAACCATACCGTCAACAAGCCAAATACATGAGTCCCCATAGAGGCATATAATGTCAAGATTGCTATTTGCTAATCGATGATAATCGTTGAAACTACATAGTGACTGCATAATTAATCACTAAGCGTAAGCATCCTCCATACCTATTGTAGAATTGAACAATGCCCTAAGGGGAATCATCTGTTTACTTGTGTGGTTTCTCCTGATAATTTTCAGATGAAATGGCTATAAAAATTCACTTAGAGAAATAACTGATGTCAATTATTATTTTGGATTATTTTTTAGTACAAACAGAAATGTAAGTACATCTATTAATAAATAAAATAACATTCCTGAAAAATCTGTTTCATAATTTGAATGTTTCATACTTGTGCAAATAATTTTTAAATAACATTAAAGTGACTTTTAATGAATATGTCCATTAAATGACCTACCAAAACATTTGAAAATGTAAATGGAAGTCTATAAATAAAGATAAATAAAATAAAATTTAATCCAAGACATTTGTAAACTGTGAGATACTTAAATTTTTTTCGGATTTTTAATAGAAAATCATCATTGTATATAATTTTAAATATAATTAAAATAAAAGGACTAAATGTATTTTATAAATAAGAAAAATATATAAAAATGTGATAAATCAGAATTGAAAGTCTAAATTTTTCTAGGTTTTTTTTTCTTTTTTTCTTAATAAAACCATGATCCATATATATACTAGCAATTTCAAGTTTGTCTTAAAAAATGAAATCAAAATAAAAAAGGCCTAAAATTATATTGAATTATTTCTAAATCTGCTATTTTATTTATTTCCAATACTATAATCCAAAATAACAATGTACATATTGTAGCGGAGATTATCGCTACATATCTTTTCCTCTTCATAAATGCAATAATTATTTCCCTTTAATAAATTCTTTGGTTTATTTTAGTTTCCCTTTTCACTAATAAACCCATTAGTTAAATTAATTCTACATTTAATAGTTAAGTTCTAACTTTCATACTCCCACTAATAGAAGTAAAACTTTTCATCTTTTGGAGCTCTCTGTATAAAATTAATAATACATCTTCCTTTCTCACAAATTTTCTGTTGTGTCTGTAAAAAACATCTGCTCATAGAAACTGCACTTTTTAACTAAAGAAAGAAAGCTCTGGGCTTAGTTCATCATAATCTCTTATCCGTTACATTTTTATTAACCATTTGAAAAATGGTTGTTGTTTTCGGGAGAATGGACCCGATGATGTTACCACTTTTGAATGATGTTACCACTTTTGAATGATGTTACCACTTTTGAATTTAAATTAAATTCTTTATTTTTAGAAGAATTTTTATTTGAATTTAAATTAAATTCTTTACTTTTAGAAGAATTTTTATTTGAATAGTAAATTAAAATGGTTAAAATCATTGTAATAAAGGAGAAAACTAACAAATTTAAAAATGGGTAGACGGAAATTAACAGATACGGAAAAAGCCGAAGCCAAAGAAATGAATGAACGTGAATATCGCATTCAATGATATTAAACACAATACGCGTACTTAACCCTCTCACTGACAAGCCCGTCTATAGACGTTCCCTAAGCTCCAGGTTTCACTGCAATGCAAGCAATAATTAAAATGATATAACTCAGTTGATTTAATGGATTCTTAATACATTGTGCAATGATTAACATACTCAAGGATAACATTCATATTCGTAAATAAGATTTTTCTATAATTTTGAAAGAATCATATTTTTTTAGCAATTAAAACAAAATGCTGAGAAAACAACATTACAATTTTGCCCTTTTGCAAGACTGTCAGAGGGTTAAACAATCATAAAGTGATTTTTATTTCTTCTTTTGCTATTTAAAATAAAAATTTAGTCAACATGTATAAGTTGCTTATTAGTTTGGCGATTCGTATCATTTGGCGAAATTGGTCGACGGGATAACTGAGTAATACTGTATTTGGTTTGGCGCAAAAACGTCTTTCAATGCAGAAAATGATAAAATCAAAAGATTATTGAGCCGCTGAAAACCAATTACGTGTTGAAAGGCGATCACGAAAAAGGAAGCAATTTAATGCCGAACCGATTAATTGTAAAACATCATGTCGCCAGGGCGACCAATCCACTAGCCATGGCGTTTTACTATCGGTCGGTTCTAACCAGGAAAATTTGAGTGCCAATAGTGATTCTAACAAGCCGGAAAATGTTATAGCTATTACTCTTGATTTTCCACCACCTAAAAAGAAAACTAAAAAGCAATCGGCTTGGGAAAAACTGGGAAAAAACTTTTTTGATTCGATGTCTGATGGACCCATTCACAGATGCATGTGCTGCGATCGATTTTGGTTTAAAACCTCCATCACCCAAATTCTGCTCTGTAAAATCAAACAATATATGCCAAAGTCTTACAAGTATAACAGTATATGCCAAAGCTGTATTTTAATAATGATTACTTTTGCACCAACAATGTTAAATAGTTTGAAATGTTTCTTTCGTCGCCAACTTTTATGCTTGGCGACAATAGAGTGATATAACTTAAACGAACCGTACCTTCAAATTGCAGCATGTATAAAGTCATTTATAGCAGTGGCACGGATAATACACAATAAAACAACTGGTATTTAGCTTAAAATGATAGATGAATGTATCGAGTGAAACATTTTTCAAATGGTTGGGGTAATTTCTTAAATTACAATTTTTTTTTTTTAACATCTGCCTTACACACCCTATTTTCATTCTCACAATTAATGCTTAAACCTAGAAATACTTTTATCTCTGTTTATCCTGACTCTGCCTTCTTTCTGTTCAATTGCGCATCTGGATAATATAATTGTGGTCAGCAAAACTCCAATTTAAGTAACGGCCTGCTTTGCCCTTGTCTACTTCCCAAGCTTAAAATATTTCTATAACCCTATAAAATATTCGCAGATGTGAAAATGACCCTTGGGTTCCTAGACTGCAAAAGTTAGCTCCGCAAAGTTTAGCTCATACTGAACGTGTGGTTTATCAAATATCGCCAAAATTCTTTGTATGAAAAACTTCCTATGCCTTTTGGCGATAAGGGCTATGATGTTGTATCACTCCACTGATTGCCATCGTATCGACTACATGTAGGGTACTGAGCTCTCTCAGAATCACCTCCCCTTATGGGGAGTTTGCTTTGTCGTACCGCAAGTTAAATAAATGTGTCCTAAAATGTAACTCGCTTTTCGGAGTTTTTTTTGTGTGTGCTTCTCTTGGTAAATCACCTGGGCCTATGAACTAACACCTTTACATAATATTTCTGGTGCATCTGGCCTTTTTTTTCTCCGGTCAAAAAAAAAAAAAAAAAACGCACACACACAGAGAGACTTTAAAAAAAATCATCATAATTAAAATCTTCGATAAAAAAAAATCTTGTATCAAGCACCCTCGTACATCAATGAAACAGCACTACTCCAAAAAAAGAAAAAAAACCTTTAAAAGTCGACGAAATGTATGCATCAAACATCGACGGACTGTTTTCTACAAAGCGCTCTCCTTTTCTCTGAAGTGCCAAGGCCGTATGTACTTTTGTGTGACGTATTTCCCTCCCCGAAACCTGCAGTATTCAATTATGTTTTCTCCTGCACTCAAGAAAGATTGCTGCTGTTTTCGCTCTTTTCAAGAAAAGTGCCACTTTCGTTTTCGATGCGTCAGAAATTGACTGGGTCAAGTGTTTTCGCTCGCAACTCCAGCTGTTCGTACCACTATATTTCTCGGTAAAAAAAATGTTTCATCACTCTTCAATGGTTCCGTTCTGTGTGTAACTAGAGATATGTTACCGGTGGTATACAATAAGTCTATGATGCTAATCTATAGAATTTAAAAAAAAGTTTGTGAATGTGCTCATCGATGTGCTGGCCTGTTTAATTGCGTATAGATGTAAATCTATTTTTGTGTGAAATATGCAACGAGTGTAACAAGCGCATCTCTATTGAAGCTGGAAGTTCTGTGAAATAGTGTGACTGGTGTTTACCAGTCGGTGCCATAGTGTCGTATTATCTTATAGTGAACAGTGTGCATTAGTGTATTCATCCTGTTAAAAAAAAAAAGAAAAAAAAATAACAAAATTTATGCATTACGGGTCGTCGCACCCGTACGCACCTTCAGTAAATATTAAATCTTTTCGCAACAACAAATTATAGTGATAAAGTACTTTCGGTACAATTAGTGTGTCAACATTGTGTTTTTCTAGTTCTCTGGTACTCTGATCTGGTTTAATGATAGTGTTGCTAGTAACATGGGTCGTCGCACCCAGTTTTGCATATAATTATATCAATGCTAGCAAAAAAAAGTGACGTGAGCTAAACAAAAAAAGTAAAAAAAAAAAAAAAAAAAAAAAAGGTCATAGAAACATGTTGAGGACTAGAAGTCGCTATTTAAAAAAAAAAATAATAATTACTCAAGATAACATAGCAACATATTTCCTTATTTTGTACATGTAATTCATAATGAAAATAGTTTGTGTTCTTTTTATCAGCTTGAACAGAGAAGATTTTTTAATTTAAATATAGTGCATTTTTGGAATTTTATGTGTATTAACGTAAACAAAATACATTTTCAATTTTAGTAGTTAATTTGCACTTTTGAAAGCATTCTTCTCTTTTCATGCTCACTTTTCAAAAGTATTATTATTTTCAATGCATGTTGTTTTAGTATTTATGTGTTGCATACTTAAATATCACAGATTTTTTATTATTCTATGTGTTCGCGCATTAATTTTTCGCTGACATTACTTGTCCTTAATTAATTGCAGTTTGAGATTCGCATTCTCGTTTTTACTAATTTTTTTTGCCATTAACTATGCCAGTAACTTGTTAAACAAGCCTTTTTTTGATTCTTTTTTACTTTCGGTTGTCATGTAAAAAAAAAAAAAAAAAAAAAAAAAAAAAGGAATTTTGACATTGGTATTTTTGAATGGTTAATTGGTTTATTTTGAAGGCAGTACAAGTTTTTTTTAAAGAAAAGAAATTTTGTGTTTGCATATTTTTTTAAAAAAAAGGGTATTATTTTGTGCATGCATTTTGCTTGTTTTGTTGTCTAGGCTCACATTTTGTTTACCCCCCCCCCCCTCAGTAAATCTGTCTAGATTCACTCGTAACTTACCAGGGTTTACTCTCTGACTAATGCAAAATTTAATTTTTGATTTAGACTTGCATTTTTTTTGCTATTTCCCCCAAATTATTAATTTAATACTGTGGTTAACGATCAGATTTGTTTTGGTGCACCTAATTTATTTATAATGCTTTCCTTTGATTTATATTAGTGCATTTGCTTTTGGGTAAACATCTATGGCTGATATAGAGCTAAAACAAGCTTCAGCTACTTCCCAAACAATGTCAGAGAGAGATAATAAATTTGGGCCTGCTTTTGGACAATCACAGGTTTCAATATCTCCTTTACTTGAATTTTATGAGGAAAATTTAACAAAGTTTTCAGACACAATTATCACTGAAGCCACAGCATTTCAAAATCAAATAAAAAATCAAAACAACACTGATACACTTATCTCTAATTTTAAGGAACTCAAATTCACAATTGAATGGGATCTTAATATTTTGAAAGAGACCTTTCAGGGACTCAAAGATGAATATGCTAAGATAAAACATGAAAAACAAAATTTATTTTTGGTAAATAACAAGCGTTTGGAACGTATACGTGACTTGTCTCAGGAACTAGAAAGTAAAACTAATCCTTACATATCAAATACTCAAAAAGATATCACTCCTTCGGTTAATACTGCTTGTTTAAAATCTGTTCAGAATATCTCCACACAGACAGATAACAACCTCATTAGCAAATCTCCACACACTACAATACATGAAAGTTGCAATACAAATCCCTCTTTCTCTAGTCATCAACAGGTTAATGATTTATCTGACAGTAACAATTTTCATCCCGGTATTTTCAGTACCCCTAAGAAAGATTGTACCAATTTTATCCCTGTTGTAATCATGCGTTTGCCTGAAAATTTTGGCATACCTGACATTATTTTGGCTATTTCAAAACTAACTGATAATTCTTCGCCTCCCATTCAATTTCAAAGCAAAATAAAAATAAAGCATTGTAATTTATTTAACTGGATTTTTCTAATGCCACCCCACCTAGCTGAATTTTTGCTTGCACATAAACATATCATTATTCAGTCCACAAAGTTTACTCTTAAAAGGTACATAGATATAAAAAGATGTTTTACATGTCAGAGTCTTTTTCATTTAAGTAAATTCTGCCCTAATGACATAATATGCCCTGTCTGTGCTATGTCACATAAAGATCCTAATTGTGTAAACACACCAAAATGCATTAATTGCATGAGGTGCAATGAATCAAGTAATACTCATTTTGACATTCAACATACAGCCTTTTCTCATAACTGCCCAGCTGTCAAAAGATATATAAACATACAAAGACAATCGCTTCATGCAACTGAGTCTATTTCAAATGAGAAATGATGTTTTTTTTCTTTAATTTAATTTTCCTGGTCACACATTACATACTAAAGGATGAATTCACTACGTTTTTATGCATTCTTTATACATTTTGACAGATTTGCTTTTATTTTTATAAAACATTTAGTATTTTGTTTCCCTCACATTTCCTGTTACACTTTAAATTTTAACAATGTTTCTTCACATTAATGTTGTGTACAAATGCAGTTTATTTCTTTTTCTTATTTGGCTATCTGGCGCCAGATGGTTGAGTAATAGAAAGAAGGCATGTAAGAGTGAAAATTTTGATGCGGGTCGTCAATTTTGTTTTTTTCACTTGGTTTTGGTTGTTTCGCGTTGGTGTACACAATCAGTTTATACATATTTACACATTCAAGCACATATATGCACACTTTTCTTTCCCCTTTTAACTTTTGTGGATGCAGTAACAGGAATGCAGTTAACAGTAACAATATTTCAACTCTATTGTTATACAGGCTACATTTTCCACATTTAATACATTTTTCATGGTATAGATTTTTTTGGTTCTCAATTAACTTTTAACTTTAAAAGGACTTTTGACAGTACAATTACATTTTTTACTTTCCTCAACTTTGAGTTATATATATTTTTTTTCTTTCAATAAGGTCATGTGATTTCTATTACACACATTTTTTTTCATTCATGTGTTTTTACACAAGGTCATGTGCATTTCTCTCTCGGTCAAGGTATAGTAGATACCAGGTCATGCGATTTCTTTTACACACATTTTTCTTTCATGTGTTTTTACACAAGGTCATGTGCATTTCTCTCTCGGTCAAGGTATATTAGATACCAGGTCATGTGATTTCTTTTACACTCAATTTTTCCTTCATGTGTTTTTACACAAGGTCATGTGCATTTCTCTAGGTCAAGGTATATTAGGTACCCGGTCATGTGATTCCTTTTACACTTTTTTTTCTTTCATGTGTTTTTACACAAGGCCATGTGTTTTCTCTCTCGGTCAAGGTATATTAGATACCCGGTCATGTGATTTCTTTTACCCTTTTTCTTTCATGTGTTTTTACACAAGGTCATGTGTTTTTCTCTCTCGGTCAAGGTATATTAGATACCCGGTCATGTATTTTCTTTTACACACAATTTTTTTCATGTGTTTTTGCACAAGGTCATGCGTTTTTTTACACCATCACATCGTTTTTGTTTTCTTTCTATATACACTCAGTCATGTACAATACACTAGGTCATGCGGTACACACTAGGTCATACGAATATACTTTAGGTCATGTGCAACATATCAGGTCATGTGGTTCTTACATTTTGCTCTTATTTCTCGGGTTGAGGATTGCACACCAATTTCACTTGTTTTCTCAAAACTGGTTCATGAAAACACACAATAACACACAACACAGTCATGTCATGTGTTTACATTTTTACACTTTTGTCATGTGATATGAATCCTTCCCTCATTAAATATAAAATTACTTTGTAATTAGGTAGTTGAAAACCTCATTCACACATATATCTTGAATATTTTTTTCTTTTAACACACTTACCGTTAAATTCTCTTCGGTTCCTTTTTGTTTTGGTTTTTGTTAAAAGACTCATCCTAACACAAAAAAAAAAAAAAGTTGACATTTTTTACAGTTTGTCATGCTCACACTTAACTATTTCATCTTAATTGTTTAAGGTTTTATTTATTCCCTTTACATATTACAGTCCTTTAAAATACACTTAGTCCATTTTTGTTTGTCAAATTTACATTCCAGGTTTATTTGGATTTTTTCACACCACATGTAAATTCCCTTGTTACACTTACCTATTTTTATGTAGTGGCAGTACATAAAAAGAAGGTCACTTACTTCACTAATAATTAATTTTCATTACATGCATTTTATCACAACATTGTAGTTCAACAATAATTACAAATTATTTTAGACAGCGAAATAGTACCATGCAAAAAAAAACCTTGTATCATTCTTATTTTTGAAATATTCCAGTTGTAGTAGCACCTAAACCTGACCATTTGTTTACCTTACCCGGACTGACTGTTTCAATTTAAATTATGAGATGAATTACATTTCATCTTATAGTTTTATTTTTGCATTTTTTTAATTTTAGCCCCCAAAAAGTCGTGAACCGTTCAAAATTATGCCCCAAGGTTTCACGCCACACCTGTCTTGCGAAACATTTTTACCTTGAATTGGCCTACCAATTCTTTTATGTTAAATTTTAAGTGACTTCCAAGCGCGCTCCTTTCGTAGATCAGTGCGATTTTACTGAGGAGCGGGGCGGACTTATATTGTACGCAATGTGGGTTCGTCCACTACTCCCTCCCCCCCTAGGGCCGACGTCTTAAACCGAAGCCATAATACTTGTACTGTTTGTACAAGAATAAGGGCTACAACCTTTTTATGGGCATGCCAGTGGCATCTCTTTTTTTTAGTAGTCCTGTGCCTTATGCACAAATTTTCATTTTCAATTTTTAACAGCATACATTATTTTTTAGAACATATTATTTTAGTTAGTTTTCTTTTATTTTTATTTTAAATATATACTATTTGTGTTTTATAAATATATTTTTGCTTGCAATCATGCTATTTTGATCTCAAAAATGATCAATTTAAAGAGAAGTTATCAAATGCTAAGCTAACAGGTGATCACAAATAAATAAATAATATACTTCTCGCAATTTTCGCTCATGACAAAAATAAAATAAAGAAATAGCTGGTACCAGCGCCACAATAAACAGATTGAATAAAGGATCCGATATTATGTAAATATTGTGTGGCAAATTTTTGAACTTTTAAGGAGCTCCCTGTCATGACAATTATAAAGATATATATGGCCATTGTTTTTTTATTTACATATGCTGCAAGCAAAATAGTATAGTCAATCATTTTTGTAGTACTTATATATATACTTGTATGTTTTTGATATGTGTTTTTATATATATTTTGGTAGACGACACATTCAGTATCCTCAAAATTATGACAACAATAGTAAATAAAAAAAAAAAAAAAAAAAAAAAAAAAAAACTTTAATACAAGTATAAAGTTTTTTTTTTTGTGGTGGCTGGGGTGAGTTATGTAGCGGGGATTATCGCTACATATCTTTTCCTCTTCATAAATGCAATAATTATTTCCCTTTAATAAATTCTTTGGTTTATTTTAGTTTCCCTTTTCACTAATAAACCCATTAGTTAAATTAATTCTACATTTAATAGTTAAGTTCTAACTTTCATACTCCCACTAATAGAAGTAAAACTTTTCATCTTTTGGAGCTCTCTGTATAAAATTAATAATACATCTTCCTTTCTCACAAATTTTCTGTTGTGTCTGTAAAAAACATCTGCTCATAGAAACTGCACTTTTTAACTAAAGAAAGAAAGCTCTGGGCTTAGTTCATCATAATCTCTTATCCGTTACATTTTTATTAACATCTGCCTTACACACCCTATTTTCATTCTCACAATTAATGCTTAAACCTAGAAATACTTTTATCTCTGTTTATCCTGACTCTGCCTTCTTTCTGTTCAATTGCGCATCTGGATAATATAATTGTGGTCAGCAAAACTCCAATTTAAGTAACGGCCTGCTTTGCCCTTGTCTACTTCCCAAGCTTAAAATATTTCTATAACCCTATAAAATATTCGCAGATGTGAAAATGACCCTTGGGTTCCTAGACTGCAAAAGTTAGCTCCGCAAAGTTTAGCTCATACTGAACGTGTGGTTTATCAAATATCGCCAAAATGCTTTGTATGAAAAACTTCCTATGCCTTTTGGCGATAAGGGCTATGATGTTGTATCACTCCACTGATTGCCATCGTATCGACTACATGTAGGGTACTGAACTCTCTCAGAATCACCTCCCCTTATGGGGAGTTTGCTTTGTCGTACCGCAAGTTAAATAAATGTGTCCTAAAATGTAACTCGCTTTTCGGAGTTTTTTTTGTGTGTGCTTCTCTTGGTAAATCACCTGGGCCTATGAACTAACACCTTTACACATATAACTTAGTAATGTCGCATTTTAATGAAAAGGGTACAGCAATAAGTTCACGATGATAAAAACATGGCCATTGATAATTATCAATTTTTATTATTTTATTAGTTTGAACCACTGATTAGCAGAAAATACAAAAACAATTTAATAATAGTAAGAAGCGAAGTAAGAAAAATTGTAAGATATAAAATCTATCACATTTTAGAGAGGTAAAAATCTAAGGGAGGTGTTAAGTTTATAGTATCCCTAAATTTTAGAAAAATCTAATCGTTTATTACTATCAATTCGTCTAATCATTCATTACTATTAATCATTCAATCTAATCATTCCTGTATAGTATAAGATTAAATAAAAGTGCCTTACAATATGCAGCAAGAATATTAATGTAAATTGCTTGTAAGAAGGCATTTTTATGACTATGAAGGTATAAAATTTTCATTTATAAAGATTTTTATTAAACTTTATTAATCTAATAATAAACTGACAAAAAATTATCATTATCAATTTAGTAGGAATAATTACCAAAAATTGTCATGGTGTAGATAAATAATTTCTTACTCGCCCAAAGGTATAAAGATAACAGTACTCATCTTGATATTTGATATTACACAATTATTCGCATTTGAAATCCAGAATCGAGGAATTCAATAAACATCTAAAGAAAAATATCATTTAAATTTGTTTTTTTTTAATTATTAGTTGACATAAAAATTACATTTTTTTAAAATCCCTTAGCAAAAAATGGCATAGGATTTTTTATGGAAACACATGGTTTTATATGGAAAATCATAAAAAAATTATGTCATTATATGTAAACATATTGTATTCATATGGTAAACATTCATCGCTCTATGGTATTGCAGAGCAATGTCTATGGTAAAGTTATAGGATAATGATATATACCATACATTTTATGGTATCCAGAGAAATGTGTATGGTAAAGTTATAGGATAATGATATACACCATACATGATATGGTATTCCATAACCAGGTGTATGGTAAAACTATAGGGAAATGAAATTTACCATACATTCAATGGTGTTCCATAGCGTGATGTATAGTAAAATAATACATAATTGTTTGCACCATAAATTGTATAGTATTTCAAAGCATGGTGTATGGTAAAATCTTAATGCCTTTTGAAAGTTTATAATATATTAGATTTTGTGTAACTATAATATAAAATTACTCGGTTGTGGTCATCTTAAAACTTTCTACTATCTTTATGTATGTCTTATGCACTTCTAAAAAATAGAATCATAGCAACGCCACTGGTTAGATAGTTTAAACCAAAATCTATTTAGGAACAACTTATGTTAACTTATAACCAGTCTAATGAAAATCCCTTGATCTCAAATTAATATAACATAAAATAACATATTATTTTATTCTTATATAATTCATATATATGAGTGTGTAAATGCGTTTAAAATAAAAAAAAAATCTTGAGAAAAATAAATTATTCAATAAAAATATATAATTGACATATATCCTATAAAATTCTAATAGCGATTAAAGGAGTCAGGGACACACATAAAAAATATTGCATTAAAAATTTATCTGATTTTTTATGCTTATAATGACATTTTTTAAAATCATATTTAGAAAAGGAAATATTATGTGTTTTTTTTTCTTCGTTTTCAGTATCTAGCTTTTAAGCATTGATTGTCATGGATAAGACTTCTTGTATGCGTTTTTCTTCATGATGGGTTTTCACAGTTTCTCACATTTAAATTGTTATAACTCAAGAACCATTAAACATAAATGCTTTAAAATTAGAACATGCCTTTTTTTAATTGCTTTACTTTAATTTTGATTCAGCAAATTTGAAAAAAATATTTATTTTTGAAAGTATTATTTATTTTCAAACTTTTATTTTAAATAATTTTTTTTAAATATTTTTAAAAAGGCTGAATCAAAATTAAAATGTAGGTGCTTCTGTTTATTTAATTGCTAAAAAACTAAAATTCTACAATTATTACATTGAGTTACAATAATTTTTAATTTCCCTCCACTTTTTTCAATAAATTTTAAATTAAAAAAATATAGAGAAGTCTTATCATGTGATTTTGTTTTAAAATGGTATGTTTAATATCACAAAAAATTGCGAAATTTTAATTCAATAAAAGATTTTTTAATGTGTCCCGGACCCCCTCAAAATAAACAAATTGTCAAAAATAGCCTATAATTATTTAAAGAAAATCTTTTTGAATTTATTTTAAAAAGGACCTACAAATATTTGAATCACCAAAAGAATTTTTGAAATATCTTTTAAAAATATTAACAACAAAACATTAATACACATATATTTATATAATATATTATAATATGTTAATTAAATATTAATAAAGTTAATAGTACAAAAAAAAAAAAAAAAAAAAAAAAAAAAAAAAAAAAAAACGGTTTATAATTAATTTACGTTATTTGTTAATTTTAAAGTCATTTTATATGGAACAACAAGGATTTTTATTTTATTTAAAAGTTAAAAATTATTAAAAAGATTAAAAATTATTTTACGATCTATAAAAATATCAAAAAATCTACCGATATTTTTATCGACCTCAAATTATGGTAATATATGAAATAATAGTGTTATTATTTTGTTCTTATGTATTTCATATATGTGAGCAGAGTCTATGCGTTATAAATAAAAAATCCTATGGGAGAAATAAAATTATTTAACAAAAATATATATTCGATGACATATTTCCTATAAAATTCTAACAGCGATTAAAGAAGTTTGTAATTACAAACTTCAAAATTACAAACTTCTGTAAATACAAACACATTCTAAAAAAAAAAAAAAAAAAAAAAAAAAATGCATTAAAAATTTCTTTATTTTTTTCTTACGCTTATAATGATGTTTAAATCATGTTTTCTATTATAATTCGAAGAGACAATAGTAGTATTTTTTAGTTTTGGTTTTTATATTCATTTATATTCATTTTATATGCAACAACAAAGTTTTTATTTTATTTTATTTAAACGTTAATAATTATTGAAAAGATTAAAAATCATTTTACAATGTAGAAAAATATTGAATATATCTATTAATCTTTTTGGTATTAAAATTTAAAAGAAAGATTCAAAATTTCCGTAAAAATAATCTAAAAAATAGTAACATATTTTTTTACTTTAAAATTAAAAAATGCTCGTAAGTAAGGAATTAATATAATACATTAATATCATCACTAAAAATATACTCCCTCTGTACCAAATTAGTTGCGACATTTAGGTTGAAAATTTTGTCCCAAATTACTTGCAACATTTCAAGTAGGCGGAGTCATAGATAACTTCTGATGCAATTTAGTAAATCGACACCAGTAAAATTATACTAGAATGAGTATAATGTTGTATAGTAGGTGTCAAAAGAAAGAAAATTCGAATGTAAAGTAATAGAAATAAGAAATAATATCCAGAAGAAGGAAATTAATAATAAGAAGCGTTTTCTGTACTGGAAATGTTTGCAGTGATGATTGAAAAATAGTAAGCTAAACCATAATTCCATAAATACTGCAGCTATTAAATTTAATGTTCATCAGAACATTCCGTCTGAAGAAGCAGACAAAGGCGTCAAAAATAAAAGATGAGGAGATTTAGAATGTAAGTTTACAAAAAAATTGCAAATACTGAGAAAAAAAATAGCTAAGTAGTTAAATCAATTATAAAAAAAATCCAAATAAAACGAAAAAAATCTCTGCGAAGATTATCATAATATGTTATAATTTGTAAATAAATAGTACACATAATTCTCAATGCGAAAAAAGTTTTGGAACGTAATTCATCCACCATTAAGCCAAGCCTAATATTAAAAAAAATCGACAGAATGCGATTTTGTTTGCAGCATTTTCAAGCTAAAGGATACTTTTCAGAATTGTTAGAATGGAATGTTTGAAAATGAATTTACGATTCATTAGCTTGGAGATAGTTTTATGTGATTACTGTTAAAAGAATCATCTTTGCAAATTGGGGCGTGGCTTAGTAGCAAGTGAAGCGTGTTTTTTTAAACTCATTCAATACTGATTTATCGAATGACGTGGGGAATGCTAGGTAATTAAATTTTGTAGATTGATAGTAAAGCTCTCTCAAAAACGTTAAAACAGAAACATGAAATCATAAATATCGATAATCAGAACAAAAGTATTCAAATGTCGCAACTAATTTGGGACAGAGGGAGTATTATATACTAAGTTATCAAATGATTTCTTATTCTTATTAAATATTATTTCCTATCGACTTTCTATTTTTTTTAATTAATTTTAATAAACAGAAAATAGTTTTTCCTTTAATTAATTGGATTTTATAACTAAATAATATTTGCTAAGATATTTATTCTATTCATTAAAATAATAAATTAACTTATAAATACATGTCTATAAAACAATTTAAAAAAAAAGAAAAAAAAAACCTTTAAAACTACCTTCTTTTGTCAACCATTAACTTAGAACGACAAATAACGATGATTTACCGAAATATAACGTTTTATAACGTCATATAACGTTTTATAAGCACAGCTCATCACCCCGCATGACCGAATGGTTAGGACGCTCAACTCCCATCCCTACCGTCCGTGGATCAAATCCCACTGCTTCCCAAGGTCGAAGTGCATTAGTAAGCTTAGTTCCCCGTATTCCTAAAAGATGGCGCCACCAAAGTTGATGTCGTTTTTATTTTTTAATATATAGTACCATAAAGAATTACCATACACTTAACGTTTATATGGTTTTTCATAAGAATTACCATACACTTAACGATTATATGGTTTTCCACAGAATCACTTTTACCATATGATTGCATTTATGGTGTTTTTTATGGTAATTCTATGCCTTTTTTTGCTAAGGGATTAGTGATTAAATTTGATTGATTAATACAATATATACCTTACAAAACAGTATTATATGGTGCACATTCTGAATAACATATATATGATATTGGCACGTATACTATGATTAATTTCCTTATTTTTACGAACACTGTTCCTATTATAATGTTATAGTATTAACAATACAACTGCCATTGACACTATCTGCTACTCTATCTTTCACTAGTGTCTTGTAACAGTTAATGAATAATCAAATAACCGACAAACCCCCATTGAAGATGATGTTGACATCTCATTTCCAATGATTAGATGCAATTAACTTCTCAGTAATCTGTTAAGAACATGCTGCTTGTAAAACACGTTTACACCACAAAACATATCCCACAATTTTTATAGGTTAAAGGTAAAATCATGTTTGTAGAAAATTACATTTCTCTGTTATTGACTATCTGAATTAAATAAATTGTGATTTCAATTATTTATAAAAATGTAATTTCACAAGTATATATATATATATTTATATTATAAAGGATAAGCACATCTGAGCGTAACGTATCAAATCTCTATTAAAGTGTTACAAAAAAGATTAATAAAAAGTGTTATTTCTGTTAATCTACGTGAATTTCAAAAATTAAATTTTGAAAAAAGTTAAATTTAACATTAGTAATAATTGACCGAATTGAAATAGGAAACTGACGCTTGTTACATTGTGGTCTTTGAACTTTCATTTCAATAGCTGAAAAAAAGAGTAGAGTACAACTTTCTTTGAATTTATAATAAATCAATATTGATTATTATTCCGCAAAAGTGGTTAACCTCTAGAATGCAGCACATGATTAGAAATCTTTCATATTGCATTTGCTTGAAGAGTAGAAAAACATCTTTACAAGTCATTTGTGCACCTATTTCATTTTTTTTTCAATTTTGCCATTTATACCCTTTTGACTCTGGGGATCATCACATATATTTCGTTTTTATCGTAATTCTAAATATTATTTTCCGAAAAATGTTTCACTTTTTGCTGTGACCATCATGTTTTGTTGCGTTTCATTAATATTACTTATTAGTTTTCGTAAATTCGTTTTGTAAATTCGTTATGTAAATCGACCATAGATTAACAAAATGCTTTCTCAAAAAGTATATAACCAGGGATTTTTTATTATGGTATTTTGAAATTTTTGTCGTGTTGTGCGTGGTGTTTTAGTGGGGAAAAATATGCAAACTTTTGGGGGTTTGCAAATTTTTACAAGGTTTTATAAGTATTTTGAATATTCTAAACTATTTTTTAAGGTATTTTGCATATTCTAAACTATTTTTAAGGTATTTTACATATTTTTATTGCAATAAAAACTCAATCTTGAACACATCAGCGATAATAAATTTTTTGTGACTTATTTTAAAAGTAGATTCACCGGAAAACTTATAAATTTAAATAATGTTTCAAAAATTTAAATTTCCCATACGTTGTAAAGAAAACATTATTTTAAAAAATTAGTAGAAATTTCCTCGTCTTTCATTGCAAACATGAGACGAAAATGGATTTTACAAAATCCTTGAAAGGAAGCACAGCTTGAAGGTTATAAAAGTTTTCGGTTTCGAAACTTTCAAGAAAGTTGTATTCATGATGTAAGAAGATGGTTGGCATTTATTGCATTTTATTTTTACCTAGAAGTATAAGAAAAGCATGCATAATAAAATACTGAAAGGATTTCACTTTTAAAGAGTTTGATGTGATATAGGCTTGACAGAAAATATCAGCTCTATAACTAATTTTTCTTTCAGTTATTATTCAAACAACGCTGTATAAAAATACTTTCAAACAAGTACTTTTTATTAAAAAAGAAATATACCGAATTTTAAGAGATTATTGCTTTAACTTTATAATAGTATATTTACTGCAAGCTATATATTTTAAACCACATTGTTGTTAATGCCAATCAATTTGACATGCAATTGACAATATTATATTAAAATTTTTAACTTGTTTTAACTTGTTAAAGTTTAAAAAGTAAAAAAAAAGTAAGAGAAAGTTTTATATAAAAAAGTAAGATCAATGAAAAAGCTTTCTCTGAGTTAATAATCAGAATACGCTTTATAAATTATTGTTCAACAAATAATTTCTACTAAAAAATATTATTTGATAAATTGTTCGTTTAGCTTATGTATTAGCTTTACGTCACATTTTTTTTTTCATTTCATTGTTATTAATTTCGATCCATTTAAAAGCAATGAACCATCCAATATTACAATTTTTGACTTGTGAAAAAATGCTTAGAAATTGTGATCTCAATACCTAAGTTATACCCGAGTAAACAATTAAAGACGGAATTACTCTTTAAAATGCAAACCTTGTATTTCACACCAGCTTTTTTAATAGCATTTTTTATTATTTTTTCGTGATGTTTACGTCATCAATTAAATATAATGTTTCTATTACAAAATAATAGCATTCAAACAAAAAATATTTAGATTTTTACTGGTACCGTATGGCTCCGCTAATTTTTAATGGGTTAATATCCAATGAATTTTTTTTCTGAAAATTTCGTTTTCTGAAAATACATCCAAATAATTAATTTTTATGATTTCAAGTATGGTTAATTTAACTTATCCTACCTATGCGTACACATAAGATGTTATATATTTTTAATATCATTGTTGACAGTGTCGATCAATTTGACATGTAACTGACGATCCATTTTTTAAATATTTAACTTGGGAAAAACTATACAGTAAATGTGAGCTCAATGGATACGTTTTCTCGAAGTTAATATTCAAAGTCCGCTTTCTGAAAATACTTTCTAGCAAGTTTTATTTGCGAATATAAAAGAACAAAACGAATTTCAATAGATTGTAAATTTAACTTAATTTACCAATTTATAGCTATTGCACGTCTACCATAAAGATGTAGCATATGCACGTTATTTGAGCTTTTTTTATATTTTACACATTATGTTACTTATATGCAAAGTTTATGATGAAAATATATTAAAAAAGTACCTTTATAGCGCTTACGCCACACAAGGATTTTTATTTAATATCGTTTTAAATGTTTAGTTCATCATATTAGATAAGAGATCAATAATAATAAGGCAAGATGATCTTGCCTTTTATTCTTCTTGTTCTTCAGTATGTTCCATCCGTCATGACCGCCATTTTTAGGAATCTGCGATTGAACTTCAGCCTTTTATAATTAATTAATTAATTAAAGTTGTCTGAAATGGTAAATTTTTGATTAAGTATTGTTCTTAATGAAGCAATGGCCTGATTCTACTTTTAAACTAATAATTATTGTTAGATGTTATGATATTACATTACTGCTATTAAGCAGCGAATAATAAAAAACGTTTACATTATCACACATCGAAAGCACAACAAACACTGAAAAAAACAGTAAAAAAAAGTCTTTTGAAATGTACTTTTCATTTATTTTGCTTTTTGTCGTCACGTGACTTTACTGCAGTAGAAAAGGTTAAGCGTCCTTGAATGAATCAGTTTATTTCGTTGTTCAGTGTATTCCGAAATAGGGGAAAAAATAATTACTTTTCTTTTTTATGATATGCAAAATATGAAATCTTTATATTGTAAATAAATCTAACTCAATTTAAAGATGATGGTTTTTTTTCAGCTGAAATAGTGATTAGTTTACTTCAACACCTTCCTTAATCACTTCAGATGAATAACACTGTAGGTTCATAGATTCTCGATGTTTCACTAGTTGAGGCTTTGGCAGGGGTTTTGTAAGTGCATCGGCTATCATATCTTCAGATGGACAATAGTTTAAGTTTATTATTTTATGTTCTTTGAGTTCTTTTATGGCGTGGAATCTTATATCAATGTGCTTGGTATATTTCGAAAACTTTGCATTCTCTACCATTTTTATCGCACTCTGATTATCTTCGAAAATCGTAATAGGTTCGTGTTGTTTCAAATCTAAGTCGTTCAATAATTTTTTCAGCCAAATAATTTCTTGAGCTGTTGTGGCTGCTGATATGAATTCAGCTTCTGCCGAAGAATAAGCTATGCACTTTTGTTTCTTCGTGTACCAGTTAATTGCTGTTTTTCCTAGAAAGAAAATATTTCCAGTTGTTGACTTCCTTGTTCTGGTGTCACCTCCCCAGTCGGAGTCAGCATAAGCTACCAATACTGGTTGGTCGTCTGTGCTGATTGTTAGTTTTAATTCTCTTGTGCAGTTTAGATAGTTGACCACTCTTTTTGCTGCTTTCCAGTCCATCTCACGTGGCGTTTCGCATCTTCTGCTGAGGATATTAACTGCAGCTGTTATGTCTGGACGTGTGTTGGTTGCTATGTATAACAGTAATCCGATAACTTTTCTAAAATTTGTGTTATTAGGCAGCAGATTTTGTTCGTCTTCTATTTTATAAAAGCCGGGATCCATCGGAGTTCCTACGGGTTTAGTTTTCTCGTAATCCTAGTTTATTTAAAAATTCTTCAATCTTTAACTTTTGGCTTAGAGTACATCCGTTTTCTGTTTTCTTTATTTCAGTACCGAGGAAATACGCTATATGACCGAGGTCTTTAAGCTCGTATTCTTCTTTAAGTAGTTTTACTATAATGTCAACAGTTTTTTCGTCACCGGATAGTAATATGTCGTCAACATATATAATTATGTATGTGTAATTTTCATTTTCTTTTCTGGTGAACAATTAGGATCAGCTATATTTTGATTAAAATTCAGTTTTTTTAAGGACTGTTCGATACTTTTGTGCCAAGTTCTGGCTGCCTGTTTTAGGCCGTATATTGATTTTTTCAGTCTGCAGACTTTGTTTTCAGAATTCTTTTCTATGTAGCCTTCCGGCTGTTTCATATAAACTTCTTCCTCAAGCTCACCATACAGAAAGGCGGTGTCAATATCTATGTGTCTAACGTTTTGTTTGTGATATGCGGCTGCTGCTAAAAATGCGCGAACTGTTGTTTGTGAGACGACAGGGACAAATGTCTCATCATAATTTTCGCCGTATTTTTGACTATAGCCCTTCGCTACTAGACGTGCTTTATATTTTTGAACATTTCCGTAACTATCTAATTTCTTCTCTATCTAATCCTATAATTTTTTTGTTTGGTGGAGGATCCACTAATTCCCATGTGTTATGTTTTTAGCGAATTGATTTCCGCTTGTGTGGCTTTGAGCCAATTTTCTTTTTCACAGGGATTATCAATTTCCTGTATGTCATTCCAACTAGTGGGTTCATTCATTTGGTTATTGTTTACATAACAGAGGTATCTGTCTGGTGGTACCCCCTGTTTGATCTTTGCGATCTTCTAAGTTCAGTGGTGGGTTGTTTGGACGAAGTTGGTTCCTCGGTCGTGTTTATTTCTGCTTCGATGTAATTTTTATCATCATATGAATTTTCTGCATCTTTACTTTCTTTTAAGTTAATTTTGCTATTCTCTAGGAATTTTACGGTTCTTGCTATTACTATTTTGTTATCTTTAGTGTATACGCGGTATCCCTTTGAATTGTTATCATACCCTACGAATGTCCCTTCCTGAGCTCTATCGTCTAATTTTCCTCGATGTTGTTTGTTTACATATACACATGCTTTGCAGCCGAATGTACGTAAATAGTGCAAGTTTGGTTTGCGTTTAAACCAAAGCTCGTATGGGGTTTTATTCGTTGATCTTGTTGGTAAGCGATTTTGTAAATGATTCGCGGTACAATTAATTGCTTCTCCCCAAAATCTTTGCGGTAAAATGGCTTCGCGTAATAGACTTCTAGTCATGTCTAATAATGATATATTTTTCCTCTCAGCTACGCCGTTCTAGCTCGGACAATATGGCACAGATAGTTGGTCTTTTATACCTATTTTTCTTAGGTAGTCATTTGTTTCTCTACTCATGTATTCTCCTCTATTATCGGATCTTATTGCTTTCAGATATGAACCGAATTGGTTTCGTACCATAGCTATATAGTCGATTAATTTATCATGCACTTCGTCTTTATGACTTAGTAAGTATATTACTGTAGACCTAGAGTAATATACTATGAAAGTTACAAACATTGTTTTTCCGCCAATTGTGGGGGATCCTATGGATACGCATACGTCTGTGTGCACTAGATCGAGTACTCTGCCTGTTTTGTTTTTATATGTTGTTTTTGGATAAGGTGCATCGCTTATTTTTGTTTGTATGCATGTTTCGCATATTGTTTCATGACTACAAATGTTTAGTTCTATTCCATAGGTTAAATTTTCTTTAATCATTTCCTTTATGGAATTGTAGTTTCTGTGACCTAGGCGTTTGTGCCACAATTCTATGCAATTTTTATTTTTGCATTCATGCGCAATGTTCACTGTGTTAGATTCTATATTCTCTAACAATTCAACCTCACATAGATTGTTTTTCATTTTTGCTTCCAAGTATATTTTCCCATTTCGGGATAGCGTGCATTTATCTTTATCAAAAACTAGTTTATAACCGTTCTTTGTTGCCTTACTTACTGAAATTAAATTTGATTCTAAATCAGGTACGTATAATACATCCTTTAATGTAATTTTGTTTACACCTCCGTCGGATGTTTTGTCATAAATGTGGTTTCTCCCACACCATGCGAATTTAACGATTTTCCGTTTGCAATGATAACGGTAGTTTTTTCGGTGTCGTTTAATTTAGTAAACTAGTCTTTATCGTTTAAAATATGTGTGGAAGAACCAGAATCAATAATCCATGTCTGTTTTCCAGTTTTCTCAATTAGAAAGCCTGCGTCGCTGCTTCGATCTGTTTTTCGTTGTGTTTTATAATTTGGCTTATATTCTTGTTTACGATCATTAAATTCATTTTGGTTGTAGGATTGTTGATAACAGAGAGACAATTTATTATTTTTGTTTTTGTATGTTTGTTGTTTTTGTGTATTTGGGTGAGTTTGTCTATTTTTCAGATGCCAACATTCCCGGTAAGTATGACTTTTTATTTTACAGTACGTACAATATTTTTCCCTTTTGCTATTATCATTTGGGAACCTTTTTTGTATTTTAAACGCTTTGGTAGAATTGTCGCCCTGATCCGCGTTTCAACCCTTCTGTTATATTCATCAGTTAGATTATTTATAATAAATTCTGGCGTTAAATGAATTTCATCGCGGGCCTCAAGTGCTACAATCAATGTATTATAGCTTGGGAGTAATGAGCACAGCAATAATGCTGAAAGGTGCGAATCGTTAATAGTTTCCCCAATCACTAATAAGTTATCTTTTAATTCTAAAATATACGTTATGTGTTTAATTAAGTTACCATTTTCTGGCAGGCTTGTTCCGTATAATTTTCTTAATAAATGCAATTTACTAGACAAATTCCCCCTTTCATGTACGGTTTTGAGCGCGTTCCAGGTTTCTCGGGCAGTATTTAGCCATTTTACATGCACAATCTGAGAATCTTCAATTGCCAGATTCATGATAGCTCTGGCTTTATTATCCTTCTTTTGCCAAAAATTGTTTTTATTTTTCTTTATATTATACAAGAGATTTTCTATATTTATTTTTATTCATTCAAATATAACGAATATATCACTTGTTATGTTTATTCATCCAATTTCGACAAATATATCATATATTTTCAATGACGTTGAGAAAAGAAGAACAAATATATGTATATATTTTTACAATAATTATATGCATTGGTAAATGATGCAATTAATTTATTTTTACAAGGCCATTTTTATTTGTTTATATCATATTATTACTACTTTGTGTGTTAAGATCAGTCTCGTAATCAATTTGATGAAAATATATTTAAAAAGTACCTTTATAGCGCTTACGCCACACAAGGATTTTTATTTAATATCGTTTTAAATGTTTAGTTCATCATATTATATAAGAGATCAATAATAATAAGGCAAGATGATCTTACCTTTTATTCTTTTTGTTCTTCAGTATGTTCCATCCGTCATGACCGCCATTTTTAGGAATCTGCGATTGAACTTCAGCCTTTTATAATTTATTAATTAATTAAAGTTGTCTGAAATGGTAAATGTTTGATTAAGTATTGTTCTTAATGAAGCAATGGAATTATTCTACTTTTAAACTAATAATAATTATTAGATATTATGATATTACATTACTGCTACTAAGCAGCGAACAATAAAAAACGTTTAAATTATCACACATCGAAAGCACAACAAACACTGAAAAAATAAAACAGTAAAAAAAAGTCTTTTGAAATGTTCTTTTCATTTATTTTGTTTTTTGTCGTCACGTGACTTTATTGCAGTAGAAAAGGTTAAGCGTCCTTGAATGAATCAGTTTATTTCGTTGTTCAGTGTATTCCGAAATAGGGGAAAAAATAATTACTTTTCTTTTTTATGATATGCAAAAAATGAAATCTTTATATTGTAAATAAATCTAACTCAATTTAAAGATGAGTGTTTTTTTTCAGCTGAAATAGTGATTAGTTTATTTCAACAGTTTAGATATCAAGAAGTTAACGGAATATACAGTTGGCAAAAAAAGTATTTGTACACTCTAAAACTTTTAATTTTTAACTAAATAAAAACAGATATTTTGTCAAAAATAGTTTTAATACAGTCTGCTTACCGTCCGTTTTAAATTACACAACAGAAAATTTCGATAAAGATGTAAAATAATTTTCTAATAGGAAAAGTTTAAAAATTTCTTGCAAAAAAAGTATTTGTACATTTCTCCATCTTGATATGTACTGTGTTTTATTGTGTTTATGGTTCAAAGGACTACTTTTACAGAAGCTGTTAATAATTTTTAATTTCATATTATATTTGTCTGACATTTAATCTAATTTGCTCTTGAAGTAATTGAGTATAGAACCTAAAACTAGAGAGGCACCTCTAGATATATGAAATCCTATGATTGGCCATAGTAAAAATTTAAATTCGCAACAAGAAATTGTAAAAGCTATTAAATTACCATTTACAACTATTGGATCTATAGTGAGAAACTATGAATAAATTAAAAGCATCAAAATTCAATGAAAACCAGGACTTCTTAGCAAACTAACAATGAGGGAAAAAGGGAGTGTTGTTAAAAAAGCTTTAAAAAATCCTATGCGTTCGGTTCAAAAATCTGCTGGAGACCTTGCAACATCTTCTCGCATCAGAGTAATACCTCAAACAATAAAAAATATTCTTCTCAATGAAGATTTAAAAGGAAGAACCTCAAGGAAAAATCCATTCATCAGCGAAACTAATAGGCGAAAACGCATAGTATTCACTTTCGCATACAGAAGTAAATCATTGGATTTTTGGAAAACAGTGATTTTTTCTGATGAGGGAAAATTTGGAATTTCCTTACCATCAAGCATTCGAAAAAATTAGCGTAAAAATAAAACCGTTCTAGATCCAAAACGTATACTTCAAATTAACAAGCATGTTGGGGGGAATATTATAGTTTTGGGGTGTATAACTTCTAATGGAGCAGGACGTTTAAAATTTATTGACAATGGAAGGAGAGGTTTAACATACATTGATGTGTCGCGCCATAATTTAATAAACTGTGCCAAGAAATTATGCATAGAGGAAGCTTTTCACTTTCTGCAGGATAACGACCAAAGCATACTGCTGTGATCACCAGCACATGCTTACAACATTACTCGAAGAGGACTGGTAACTCCTCTAAAATCTCTAGACTTGAATCCAGTAGAAAATTTTCAGATGCTATTGGATGCAAAAATCCGAAAAAAAATATGTATCAGTAAAAAACAGTTTTAAAGAAGCTCTTATTGTGTCATGGAATAACATTAACCAGACCGCTACTAAAAAGTCGGTGGAATCTATGTCACACCATCTAGAAGTAGTCATAAACACTAAATGAATTCGCACAAAATAATAATTTGTATCATTTTACTAAATTTTCATTAATTATATTACATTAATATAGTGTACAAATACTTTTTTGCATTATATTTTTGTATATTTGTTTATTATAATGTAAAATATCGATTCGTTTAATTTTGTTTTTGCTTCTATAATATTATAATGCATTAAATTAATGTATTACAGTATTTTTTGCTTAAATATTTCGTTTAATTTCATTATAATTAAAAAAATGAAGTGTACAAATACTTTTTTTGCCAACTATAATTTAGTCGTATTTTTAAATGTAATTGTGGGAAAATTCATATATAACATATACTTTATATATAATACAGGGAGTTCATAAAAAATCTATATCCGATATATGGAGCTCTAGTGGCAAGTCCGTTGAACAGATCGAGGTGAAATTTCAGATATGGCTATTCAGAGGTATGAGCTCGAGCTTCTGCGAACGGCAACAAAATGGCACTAACGGTTACGGTTATAATTGCAGAAATTCGAAATTTTCCAATGGCAACACCCATATTTTTTAATCGCAAAATGCGCAGCGCATGCGAAAACCCTAAAGTGCGTTGGAACGGTATGGTTATTGCAGTAAACGGACGGATTATGCTCGTACAAAATCAGCTCTACGAACGGCCCCAAAAAAAACACCACCAAGGCGCACAAAGAAAATTTGAATATGACAGAGACAAAATACCAATCACGGAACGTCGTTTGCCAGATTGTCTGAAAAGAAAACGGTTTAAAATTATGGTGGGGATGTTAGTTCTTCAGTCAGATGCCAACAAAATGACTTCGTTCGTGGTGAGTTGGTAAAACTATTATCAAAATGAGATGAATGCTGCAAAAACCTTGCGCGTTTACCGTCGAAACCATCGTCAAATACGTGGCCTATGCATTTCACAAGCTCTTCGTGATTTACTAATGAAATTCGAAGAAACTGGCTGCATCTGTGATAGTCCGCCATCCGGACGATTAACTGTTCCTGAGGATACTTTATGGAAGTGCATCAAATAGTGACCAGAGAACACATGCAAACTACAAAAGGTACATCTTGTGTATCTGACATACCAATATCAATGGTCTTAAAGTTACTGCGCTCTGTAATCCGCATGTTTCCTTACCGGTACCAGCGCTTCCAGATGTTGGATGTAAGAGACCATCAAGAACATATAGACTTTGTTAATGAATTTTTTATCCAATATGATGGAGATAAAGATCGGCCTCTTCGCATATTATGAACTGATGAGGCACATTTCACCTTAAATATAAACGTCACTGGCCTTCCCGATCCCCCAACCTCACTCCTATGGATTTCAGTTTTTGGGGATATCTAAACTCTAGAGTGTATATGTGCAATCCGCAAACTTTGTCGAATTTGAAAGGTTCTGTCAAACGTAAGATTGCAAACATCCCTCATGCGATGTACCGTTCGGCTGTATTGTCCACAGTCGTTACCATGCAATGTGTAATTGCCTGTGGTGGCACCCAGGTGGAAAATGTGTAATCAAAATAAAAATTTTCTTTTCTCCGATCCGTGCTGTAATCAGAGATCAGTGTTACTGACTGTGTGTCATGTGCAAACTTTCTCCTTGCGCCCCAATCGTGTTTTTTTATGGGGGGGGATATTAGAAGAGCATTTTTGTGCGTGCATAACGTGTCCGATTCTTACTATACACGTACGATTCCTACGCTCTTTAGGGTTTTCGCAAGCGCTGAGTATTTTACGATGAAGAAAAAAGGTGTTGTCATTAGAAAATTTCGAGTTTCTGTAACTATAACCGTAACCTTTAGCGCCATTTTGTTGCTGTTCACAGAATCTGGAGCTCCTACCTCTGAATAGCTATATCTGAAATTTCGGTTAAAGGGACTGGCCGTTAAAGCTCCATATACCGGCAAAGTTTTTTTAATGACCACCCTGTATATTAAAGCATATACCAGCATGTGCTGACATATAACCTACAATATGGCTATGCATTTGTTATTACTTTAAATAATTATATAAAATTGTATTGACTTTATAATATATTTATGATAATGAAGCTACTTCTAAATTTGAGAAAAATATTGCTTCTACATTTAAAATGCATAATCGTCTCGAGATTTATTAAATTAGTTGACTTAAGTATTCAAGCATTATTTTGAAATTTTCATTTTTATTCAATTAAGAGATTAACTTTTCGAAAATAAACAATATGTAAATGTTCAGATTGAAAGGCAAATTAAGTCATTTTCGTTTCTTCTGTGTCAATGAATATTTTCCCTTCGATGTCCTCAAATTTGCTCTCATTAAAATTTTGAAAGTTTAAGAACTTTCAAGTTATTAAAAGGCGAAATCTGGAAACATTTTAAATGCATTTATGAACACGTAATGGAGTATATAAAGATTGCTGTATATTAATAAAACTTAAAGTATGTAGTAGAATTTTCTAAGAACAATAAATATTATACAAATGTTTTAGGTCGATAAATGAAACATATACTTTTCAGTGAGTGCTAGAAAAAATAAACAAGAATTAACAAGGTAACTAATTGTTTTGTTTGAAGCATTAGAACATGTGTTCTAATGCTTGAGATCCCTTGAAATTTTTTTATAAATCAATAAAGGGTGTATATAAAGGGTGTAAATTTGATTTACAGCAAGCAACACAAGAAATTATGAAACTATATATGCAAGATTTAAATAGAACAGACAGATTAAAATATTACCTGTATTAGAACTCATAGAAATGTTTTATAAATGATCGAGATAATAATATGGTTAAAGTGCAAAATGCATGCAGGCACTACAAGAAATCAGGACAGCAGATGGAGAGCAAACACGCTAAAATGTTATCTCAGCAATGTAAAACGACCATGAAAATGGCTTCAGATATGACGGAGCGACAAAAAATGAAAACGCGGCTGGTGTTAATTGCATTATAAAACCACTTGACATGAAACAATGGGAAAAAGTAGGATATACTACTCGGAATTCGCAGCAAAATTAAATTTCCTTAAGTTTCTTAAGATCTAATTTAGAAGATTAATTTTAAGAGTGATAAAAAATTGTATGCATCATGTAAAAACAATTCCACAGTCGGTGACTTATTTACAAAAAAAAAACATTGATAGGTTTTCGTTGCAAAAAAAGTTTTTTTTAATGTGATTTACAGTTTTCAGTGTAATGTCTCGGGATTACGCCTAATGTAGCACGAAATGGAAAAGTCTGTTTCCCCTATGTTTCCATGATGGTAAAGAAGGAGCTCATGTACAGGGTGATTATAATTAAAGTCCGAGTTTTAAAATACTCTAAAAAGCGAACCACTCGTTAGAATGGCGTCAAAATTTAACAGCGTATTATTGAAGAAGGGGGAAAGAACATGAACCTAAAAAAAAGTTCCAAATTTGAGTGACAGATGGCGCTGTAAGCGTCAGTATATGTAAATTAAAATACCTGGCATGCGCACGACAATTTCAGGTGTTATAAAAGCGTTGGGTAAACGGCGTTTCCTCATTTCGCTTCTCAGACGTTGGCCATGAGTGTCTCAATGAAGGATCGTGCTCTGCTTGTAAAGCTTTATTACAAGAACGGTGATTCTGCACCAGTGGCTCTGCAGAAGTTCAGGACTCTCAGGGGTATGAAAAAAGACGCTGGACCGATGACTGTCAGAGGTCATGCGGTTTTTGGCCTCAGGACAATTAAAAACCGATTTTTCCCCTCCGATGTGGTACGACCTTGCCGTGGTGGACGGGCTTACGTAACTAACAGTATCACACGCGTACAGTCATGCACACTGAACAATACAGTTGGTTTATATCGTGTAACTTACGCCTTAGCCGTTGTTTTACGATTTGTCCTTTGTAGTCGAAATACTGACGCTTACAGCGCCACCTGTCGCTAAAATTTGGAACTTTATTTTGGTTCATGTTCTTTCCCCCTTCTTCAATAATACGCTGTTAAATTTTGACGCCATTCAAACGAGTGGTTCGCTTTTTAGAGCGTTTTGAAACTCGGACTTTAATTATAATCACCCTGTACATATATATGTGTGTGTGAAAAAAATGAATTTTTTCTAAATCAATTAATACCAAGTTCTTTTAATATTTAATTTTCCTCTTTCTTTTTACAATATTTAAAGTATCATTTTTTTTCTATATCATTAATCTGTTCTTTCTTTCTTTTATTTTATTCTAAGAAACACTAATCTGGCAAAGCAGCTCTTTTCCTAAAATCCCATTTTTTAAATTTATTATCTAATTGTTTCATAATATCTTTTTTATTTACGTTCCAAAAAATCATTCGATCACCCTCAATTCCCGGTTTGCGACGGATTAAGCAATCTATTCCTCCGACAGTCTGATTTTTTTTTTTTTTGCATTTGTTTAAGTTATATTTTCTAATAAATTAATTGTCAACTTAGAACGTAGCCTTAAAATCCTGTATCCGTGCGCATGCTAGCATATAACGAGAATTTTGTGACTCGAGAACCATAATTCGACATACATTATGTGCTAAACAAAATGCTGCCACATGGGAACCTCTGTTTTTTACGATCATCTTTGTGTTTTTCTATGGCGTCATATTATATTGATACTGAGATCAAACCGTAATCTGGTGCAATTGTTTTATTATCATGTGAATGATAAATAAAAGTCTTTAATGGATGTCTTTTATGAGTGGTTTTAATGGGAGATTTACTTAGAATTTCATTCCATGTCCTAGAACTGTGTGCCACGTATGACTGCAAATTAAACCTTCTACGATTTAGTGATAGTTAAAAATTGTATGTTACGTACTGGCCCTTATATTATACATTGTTGTGAAGCAGAATATCTCATATATATGTTGACGTAAATATTTGGTATTTCCAAAACTAAAAATCAATCGCTTCACGGTAAAATTGTTCGCAAGAAATGTAAAAAGTATATGCAAAAACTTTTGCAAAAAACAATAAGTCAGAAGATTTTAGATTGAAAGAAGTTTTTTACAACATTTGAAGAAATTTGTGTGTTTGACTGTAAATTTTCATGAATTCGCTTAGTTACAAAATTTGTTTGACATTTTCGGAAAAAATGACATTTACAAAAAGTCCGTTTCTAAAACAGTAAAAACAGGTTTGTGGACCTTAAGAATATTTCAAAATCAGGAAAAACATTGAAAAATTATTTTTCCTCATAATCACAGGAAGACGTGAGACAAAAATTAGTAATATCTCCTAAAAATCACAAAAGCTATTACATTGCTCTTGTCCACTCTGTATTTTCAGCTCATTCCAGCCAGAATAATGCAGATTAGCATTCGTCATTTATTGTTTAACATTGGAAAATTTATTAATTCTGAAAAATTATTAAGAGTAAACTCAGGGATTTATTTTATGCAAAAAGGAGAACCTGAAGTGTACTTTCATCAGAATTCCCACAAAATTTGTGATTTAATAAAAATGTAGTTTTATTTGGGAATAAAAATCACTTATTATGTTAGATTATATAAAAGATTGTGTAATGTGAAATAATGGATAAATCAAACTTCAAACTTTCGGACATTAATTAATTTCGTTATTAATTACTCAATTCACTTATTATATTATATAATCTATTAATTAATAATTTATTTCCACATCTTTTTATGCACGTTCTTAATTCCAATTGGCTGTACTACCGGCGTTGTAGCAGAGTACTTATCTTTTTGATAACCACGGTACCTCTCATTTTAGATGCGTTTGTGATTACATAAATACGTGACACATGTACTTCTCGTTTGGTCCGTCAGTGTGTCTGCTCGTCTGTACAGATATAATCGAGAAAAAATTATCCAACTGATTTTTTTTTAACTTGACATACAGAACAGTTGCAGAATTGTGTCGAGTTGTTTTAAATTTTATAAAAATCTGATCAAAAGTGATATTAAAAAAATTACTTTTAATTGTATTAAATCGTGTCATATGTATTTAATTCAATGACATCACATAATAGTTAACACGATAAGAGTCAAGTCCATGTTGTCTGTCTTTCCGTTTTGGAACGTCAAATGACATTCCAGTACCAGTTCCAAACAACAACAACAATAGTAATAATAAACTGTAAAAGTTTCTAAAATACAAAGTTATTTAAACAATGCTGCAAAGGAAATGTGACTCAATTTGGCAAAGGATTGGCCAGAAAATTATTTCAGAAACTAAGCAAGGTGCCACATTTTGTAATACCTGCGAAACAGAACTATTTTACCATTTTTATCTTTAGTGTGCCTTAATGAACCCAATAAAAGCATTTTTGTAAGAAGTATTTAGTATTCTTTATACAACCCTGAAATTAATTAAAATTTATTTCGAATTCAACATTTTAAATTTTTTATCGCATTTTATAATGTCAGTGACTAGTGACCGACGTAACACTAAACGTGTAAAGGATTCTGGGGTACCATGATGATGATACTCTATTTAAGATGGAGTTCTATTATTTTCGTATTACTGATATTAACATGCATAATCGCAATTAAATCTGTATTCATGCAATATTGCATAAGAGTGCGAAAGTAATTAAACGGAGATCTTAATACTTATCTGACTACTTATAACCAAAATGCACCTCACTCGCCATGTTTGACGCGTATCCGACTTGTTTATCACTATGTAAGATTATCAAAATTCTTTGAAGGCCAAAATTTTTTATAACAAGAAAATAGCCACATGAAATTAAAATTTATTTAATACAAATGTAAATTTTATTTTTTCAATATCAAAATAAAATGTTGAATTTTGTGATTATTTTAAACGGAAAACTTTTACGAAACTGTTTCATTAATTTAGGTAAGTGTTCGTCTCTAAAAAATGAACGATTTTTTTTTCTAATTACGAAGTTTTCTGATTTCTTTTCAACTATAAACACCATTTGATACCAAACAATGAATCTCTTGGCAAGATTATTTCTATTCTGTTTTAAATTGTTCTATAACTTACTGTTTGATTGGTTCTATGACTGTATACTTTTGAAAATCGGAAAGAAAGTTGTATACTTCTATTTGAAAGGATTTCAATGACATGCTTTCTAACGTTCTTTTGACTCTAACTAGTTGAAAACTCCCTAAAAACTTTTATAACTTCTCCCTTTTTAAAATATTTTTTGATAAGGTAATACTTAACTTTGACTTTGATCCTTCAATCTATTGAAATGTTTTAGTGTTTTCAGGCATCAAAATTATCAATAACTTAAAAGAAAGTGAATGTAAAAAATAATGATTTTTATTCGATGAAAATATTCGTTGAACATTACTACAAACGAAAATATAAAATAACATTTTTTAAAGCATTCTTCATTTTTAGAACTCTTAAAAATAATGTATTTTCTATATTTCAATAAACATTTCATTTACAAAACAAGTTTTTTTTTTCACCGTCAGTGATTTTTCTAAACTTTTCGCCGTAGATCATATTAATTATCATATTGTTATGAATAAAACAGTATTTTTTTTTTACTGTGTAACAATTAAAGAGCGCAGAACCATGCTAAACAAAGTTCATAATAAAAAAATAAATAAATAAGTAAATGAGATATTACATTTAGAAAAAGATATGAAGTCTTTTTTAACTATACCCACGAGCTAAGTGCGTTTATACTTAAAATAGAATTTATACGCTTTCTAAATGAATTATTTCATTTTTTTCACTATGAACTTGGTTTACATTCGTTGCAAGTTCGTGAATTGTTACTGAAAATAGCATTCCTTTTATATTAACATGTATTAACAACAAGTATTCCTAATAAAATAGTATGACGCGATAGCGAACACTGTTGGATATTTTAATTAAATTGCATGTATTTGATATAATCTAGAAACTAAAATACTTGCGATTTTTTTAAATATCTGGTACTAATTCAATTTATAGCATGAATAAATATGTTTTGTAGTAAATAATGTAATTTAAAAGAAATAATAGATGGCGTATGTATAAAAGATAATGGAGAATTTTTACGACCTAAATTTTGAAAGACTTTTACAAGTAATTTTAAAGGAAACGTGTTTTTAATTAAAATATTACTAACTATAGCACTACTATGAAAAAAATATCATCGTCTCAACAGATATTGATTTGAAATGAATTATTGTTGTCAATATTTGCTAATAAAAGATCTCTAACATTTAAGCATGTTTTATCGGTCAAATTTCAAATAAAATATTTTTGTGCCTAACTCGTTTCAATATGCATACTCTAACATGCATAAATATGAAAGTTTTAACAAGCATTCAAAATAGTGCAACCTGTAGAGCCCTTCAAGCGTAATCACATTAATTATGCTCCGGTCACAGTATATCGACATACATAAATAAACAAAACATATTAAAAAGCAAAGTCCTCCTAATAAAATTTGCTTAAAACAGAAATCGGGATTACTTTATAAAATTGATTTACCCATTGTTGGAATAATTAATAAAAAATCTTAAAATTCTCAACATGCTCATCATTTATCAATTGTAAATTTGTAAATAAAGGGATAATTTGTTTTCTAGGGCACTTTTACTAATTTACCACGAAAGTTTGATGAAAAATTTTTTGAAAATTTTGTTGAAGAAAAATTGCCTAAATTTGATAAAATGCACTTAAAAAACTATAAAATTAAACGAGACATAACAGTGTTCGTATGCTTTATGGACTTTCAAACCACATTTACCAGAATTTTCCCAAAAAGATATTTGCCTTATTTTAAGAAAAGAAAATCTACCTTCAGGTATAGAGACTAGTAATTAACGAAATTTCTGGTACTAAAATGCATAAAATCCCCCAAATCCCTTAATGAGTGCATAAGATAACAATAATGATAATAAGAGTAATAAGAATAATAAGAATAAGAGCATCATGAATTCAGTTGTGTAAACAAATTATTTGCGGCCATCTATTTTCAAAACAATGTTCCATTAATTTCTTAACTTCTTGATTTTGTTAAAAATGTTCCTGGATGACTCTAATAAGCTCATTAAGAGCCCACAACAGTCACAGAAAAATTACTCAAAAAGACCCGGATGACGATGTAAAGTCTATGGGAGCGTTCCTTTCTAATATCTCGCTCAAATTTTAATATTTTTGCATGATTTTTTTGCACAAGATAGCTGAGGGCAATCCACAACCGGGCTAGTTTTTACTTTTTCAATTTTTGTTTCAGATTTTCTTTAAAAAATTACTTTAACTTTCGAAACCGGTTTAAACCGGTTCTGAAACTGAAACTGTCGTAATATAAAAAATATATAACCAAAATCGAAAAAGTAAAAACTAGCCCGGTTGTGGATTGCCCTCAGCTATCTTGTGCAAAAAAATCATGCAAAAATATTAAAATTTGAGCGAGATATTAGAAAAGAACGCTCCCATAGACTTTACATGGTCATCCGGGTCTTTTTGTGTACTTTTTCTGTGACTATTGTGGGCTCTTAACGATAAGCACTTAAAAAGCACACCCAATCACCATATGTACTAATAATTGCGCGTCGCTTGATATTATTATTTTTTTACATATTTATTTCTATATTTAAGTTGAAACTTTTCAATCTTTTTAAATGCAAAATATTTTTCAATCAAGAAAATAATTATTAGATAGTTAAATAGATTTAAACAGTTTGCGCTAAAATAATTTTCGTTGCTCTTTTAAAAACTCATTTAAAGACATTTTAAACCAGACTTATTAAGTAATAAAATGAAAACAAGTGGTCATTGCTTAGAAACAATACATTTTTATAAAAGAATTCTTTGACTCAACATACATATTTAATTGAATTAACAACAACAAGAAAAACGAACGACTGTCATTTATGTTAATATAAAAATTACAAACTTTCATTGTTTATATATTTTGACATACATCTTAAATTGGACAAAAAAATCTGAATGGCATCATTAAGCACATTTATTAAGCTCATAACGATGCGGTGGTTTTTAAAAAATCACTTGGTATTCTATTAATTTTAATAATCGTTTAGTAATAATTTAATTTTATTAATTATTTAGTAATAATTTAATTTTAATAATCATTTAATAATTTTTCGGAAAGTAAAATATTTTTGGCTCAAGAAATAGTTCTATTAAAACCGCAAACGGAATTCTATTCTCTATAGTTAATTTACCTTTCTATTTAACAAAACAATATTAAGAATCATTGCCTTATAAGCTATCAAGTATAAAGGTATACAAGTTGTAAAAAAATATTTCTGCGTAAGCGAATCTTTTTTATGTAAGAGATATGTGGCAATCTTAACTCTTTCAAGGGAGCTATAACTCCTAGAAATTTTAATTAAATATTTAATACAAAAAATTCTTAATAATTACTTCTCTGATATTAAATATTCGAATGGCTTACGGACTCAATTCTATGTATCATAAAATGGCAAAAATAGGTAAATAAATAAAAGAAATGATATGCCTCAAGATTATAGTATATGAATTAATAACGAAGTGTCTTTTTAAATTTTAATTTAAAAAATGATTTAAATTTTCCAATTTAAATATCCTTAAGAAAAAAAATAATTAAATATCCAAATGGATTTCAATTATTTACATTAAACTGATCTTTCTTTTTAAGTCAGAATTACGAATAATTATTTCCTTCCTCATTCTGACTTTAAATTAATTTCTTTCAATTTACAAATAATGGTCGATAATTTGTAAACATATATATGAATTTAAAAAGAGAGCTGTTATTACCTCAAGAGGACAAAAAATAAATTTATAACCACGCTTTGTTTATAAAATATATTGAGCTGTATTGTAAATATTTCAGCTGTAAAATATTTGAAGCAAACAGTAGTTTAATTAATTTTTCTAACGAATTTTAATTGTTTGTGGTAAAGCAATTATTCTTGTTAAGAAAAAGTCCTAAAAGGTACTAATAATTATTGTATTTCTTTTTTTCCTTTCAACTTTCTTTTTTTCTTTCAGCTTTTTTTCCACCACAAACCTTAAACTCCTTCCCTGCTGCTATTAAACCTTTCTGTAAATTTGTTTTAATCCATGTTATCACGTTCAGTTTTAACCACTTTTTTTCCCCGTTAGCTATATAATATCTTAAGTACTTACAGTGCTAAAATCAAATATTTGAACTTTTCTTTTTTTATGAAATACATCATTATAGAGAGTGATTTTAAGACAGAGTTTTCAAATGTTCGTACATTTCAGTACAATTACTTTCTTAACGAATTTTATTAAGTTGATTAAATTGATATAAATGGATACTGATTTAAAAAAAGAAGCCTCAATGTTGTTCTTATAAATTATAACAGATGCATATGTATTATTTTTAGATTATTATATTGAAAATTCGTAAAACACTTTTACAACATTATCTGAATATAATAATTAACATTTCTCTCTAAAATTATTTTTGATTGTCTTGTGAATGTGTTGCGAACCTGGAAAAAAATTGTGCAAAAAATGTGTTGTTAAAAATCACATAATTTTTGAAAAATTCTGTTATTAATATTTATTGGTAAAATTAATCAACGCACTCAGCAATTTCCTGCATTTTTTTCTATAATGCAAACTGTCTTTTATTTCCTTTTTAAAATTGTACAATATTAAAGGCACCATGTTGAAAGCTCTTTGAAAGTGTTTTACACGTATTGTTTTATAGTGTTCTGAAATATGTGGAGTTCAGAATGTACTTTTAATTTGGTGAGAAAGTGTACTGCAACACAACACTGTTGTAAGAAAATATTTTCATCAGCACTATTTGCTACACAATTAACAACATTATTTACAGAACACATTTCTAAATATCAACACTTTTACAATGTATTTGGAAGACATATCTAATTAGCAACAGATTTTCCACATGCTAAGAACACAGTCACAGTGCAAAAAATTAAAACAGGAAACAAAGCTTTTGTGCAAAAATGTATAAAGATAGAAAAACCAATGTTTAAAAAACACAAACAATGCATGGAAAAGTAGCAAAGAGCCATTTCTAATCTACTAAAGAGATTCTTCTTTGTGCAAGATACAGCGTGCTACAAGAAACCAAGCTTTGCTTTTTTCGGTAGTTTTTACTTTCTTCTATCTTCAATAGAAGAAGGTATTGTTATCGAATTTTTTTGACTTCTGGTTTTCGACGGATTTACACGTTTTAGGGGTCAGAGATTCCAAAAAACATGTTTTTACAAAATGTTTGTCTGTCCGTGTGTCTGTGTGTCTGTTTGTGTGTGTATGTGGCCATTCTACCATCAAAAAGTGTTATTATCATCAAAATATCATATCATATCATCATATCATTAAAAGTGAAGTTATGCATAGAATTGAACCAAATTTTTTGTGAATGTTTTGGGTTGGGGCAAGCAGATCCTCCTTCAGATTTGAAATATTCCGCTGGAAGGGGGCGCTTTAATCGCGATTTTTGTGCCATTTTCTATATTGTACAGACCAAAAGTGTATGAAGTTATTCACCGAATTTAATCAATTTTTTTGTGTAATTGTATGAAAATGGTTAGTTTGTCCTCCCTGAATTTGAAAATAATCCGCCAGAAGGGGGCGCTGCAATTGCGATTTTTGTGCCATTTTCAATATTTTACTGACCAAACGTATATGAAGTTATTTATCGAATTGAACCAAATTTTTTGTGTAAGTGTGTGGCTATGTCTAGTTGGTCCTCCCTGAATTTGAAAAAAATCCGTCGGAAGGGGGCGCTGCAAACGCGATTTTTATGCCATTTTCAATATTGCACCATTTAAAAGTGTATAAAGTTAGTCCTAGAACTGAACTAAATTTTTTGTATATGATTATTTTTGGTAAAGCAAGCAAGTCCTCCCTGAATTTGAAAAAAAATCTGTGTATAATTCTATTGTTCATCGGCTCGTGCAGAGAACAAGCAGAGTTCGTATGGTATTGAATTAAAATGATTAAAACATTAAAATGAGTAACTATTTTTTTAAAATATTAAAATGTACGTATGAGATAGAAGAAAGTTTTGGGATTGGCACATCCAACTAGATTATTAAAAAAATATTGTTATGAGTAACTCTGCTTTTATAACGGAAGGTAATAAAGAAACCATTAATTTATTTTTTATTATAAAATAAATATAATAATAGATTTTAGTGGCAATTAATAATTTCAAAATTTTAGCTATAGAATTTATTTGCACCGATAAGATTCAAATATGTAATCTCCGAAAAAAAATCCAACAAATGACGCGATAGTTTTATATTATTTTTCTGCTTTATAGGCCGTGTATACATTATTGAATGTGATTTGAACTTTTTTTTAAATATCCTTTTCCTTTATAACTTGCATCTGATACATAGTATAAAGTAACAAAATAAAAAATGCCTCTATAAATAGAGGCAAAAAATTAAACCTATCTTTATTTATTATGTGTCATTACCTAAGTTTTTGTAAATAGGCATACATATATAAGTTACATAAATGGGAGTTTTTTTTCTAATATTTTTTTTTTAACTGTGATTGGTAGATCTAGTTTTTAATTTGTTTAATAAAAAAGAATAAGCATTTATATAGTACATTAATAAAAATGTAATTCTTGTAAAACAAAATGAAATTCTAGTATTTTATCACATGAAAAAACAACCGACGACTAATGTTCGGAAAAAGCTCTCTTTTTTAACAAAAGGACTCGAAGACTCTCTTTTCCTAAACCTGATTACAAATGAAAATCCTTTGCAAAGGTTTGCTGTTTTTCGCTGATGTAGTAAAACAAAATGTTCAGATTTTTTTTTCTTTAACTAACAATTGGATAAACAGACGTAACAAAAGCCTTACCCCGTCTCTCTTTCACCAAAATTACGCCTTTCTTCTTTTGAAACATGGCCAAAAGAGAGAAAAAAAAGAGTTTATTTGATATAACTTTTCCTAAGAAGGTAAATGGGTGTCATGTGCAATAATGGGAATTCTTTTAAAATCTCCTAATTTTCTAGGTTATAAAGATACTAAAATGCGAACTGATATATGTTAAAAATATAGATTAGCTTTTTTTTAAAACTTTATTTACATAAATGAAATTTTCATAATAAAATTGTTTCCAGGAGAAAAAATACAATATAGAGGCTATATAAAGTTCTTGCAAGTTGTTAAAGTTTGTTGTTTTATTTTTAAATTTAATTGGTTATATATTTCTTATTTTTCATAAAAAATGACTCGAATTTAGTTTCGGAAAATCAAGTACACCAGATTTCCATAGCTGTTATTTTTTATGCGTTTTCGTTGCCTCTAAAGTATGATTTTTTTTTGCCTTTTTTAAATCGTACATTTGGACGATTTACAAAGTCAAAACTTTTCATAAAATTTTAGCGGTACGTAAAAAGCGAAAAAGAAGGCAGCTAAATATTTGTATATTTTAATGATGATAGATGTTACACAGAATTCTATACATATAAACCAAATTCCATTCAAATCGTATAATTATTTTAATAAAATATGTGAAGCCACATGCAATTTTCAAACGGCACTCATATTGATTGTAAATTGCAGTAAATTGAGATGTAAATTAAAAACGCTTCTATTTTTTTCTGAAACTGTATAAGAAAAACAAGTGAAAGACTGATAAAAATACATATTTTTTTTAGTCTGTAGTCTTTGCTCAGAGTGCATTCGTAAATTGCTGAAGCAAAGTGCAAGAAGAAATACTTCCCACCGAAATCGGCGCATTTATTACTCACATCATTTTACCCCCATAAAATTAGAAGGAATCTTGATGCAAGCTAAGAGAAATTTTAATTCGAGAATGATGAAAATATATTAAAGGAATTTCGATCAAACTCATTTAAGTTTTTTTTTTTTTTTTTTTTTTTTTTTGTAATGCATATTCTAGGAGTAATGAAAGGGCATGAATACGATTAATAATATGCAGTTATTCCTGCAATTTATTATTTAACCCTCCAAGCGTCTTGCAAATGGGTAAATTTGTAATGTTGTTTTCTCTGCATTTTATCTTAATTGCTAATAATATATGATTCTTTCAATAGTACATAAAAAATCTTATTTAGGAATATAAATGTAATCCTTGAGAGTCTTAATCATTCTTCAATGCTTTGAAAATTCATTAAATTTATAGAATTATAATCTTAAACATTGCTTATATTGCAGTGAAACGTGCAGCTTAGTGTACGGAATATTACGGGCCAAACGCTTAGAGGGTTAAAATAACATGATTTACTTAGGTCATTTATGATAAATCAATTCCCATCACTTAAATTCATTTTAATTCACTTTATTCAATTTTCCTTCAATTACCATGATTTTCTGAATTTTACACTTGTTCATTTTACTGTAAAAAAGTTACAATATAACTTTTATTTTATTTTGCATAAATATTGGTTGAAACAAATCGAAAAATAAAGTTTTACATTTATGTTTAAGTTATATAATACGATTATTATCATTTTTTTATTGACACTCATTCAATTCTCACCAATTCAATTAAATTCAAAGGACATCAATTTTTGAAATCTACACTCATTCATTATTGCTTTAAAATTGCAGAAATAATAGTAGAGGGGGGGGGGGAGGAGGTGAAAAATATTATATGGGCTCAAAATACTAAACATTAAGATTTCGCTAGCCTTAAAATTTTGATTTTTGTATAATGAGAGACGCCTTCTCTCTTTGTATTTTTATATTATTTCATAGAAAATATTGTTGTAGCGTATATAGGGTTCTTTTGATCTGATGCTTAGTCAAGTTCAAAGTCTTGTCTCTTAGAAAAGTAGAAAATAATTTATTTACAAAACTTCACAGCTACAGCCCTCGAAACTCACAAATATTACTAGACATTCAAAAATAACTGTTGAAATCTATCGTACAAGTACGGATATAGGTCATAGAGACTCTTTATACAACGTCTCAGCACTAAATCACATTCAAATCAACGTAGATAAAACTCAAGCAAACTTGCTTAAACAATCGTAGCTCACTTAATGACTGACTGATAATTAATAACAGTCATCTCGCATCGCTCTTCTATATATAGTCTCGCCGCATGCACTGGAAATTTCTACAAGCTTCTCGAAAAATTCAGAAAACCACGAAATAACATTCAATGTAGCATACCTAAAGGGGGTTACAATAGATAGGGAAGGGTTACCATTGCCAACAATCGCCAAGTTTGTCGCCAACTTGGCGATATATAGCGAAATTTGGCGATTAAAATAAGTCGTCAAAAGTGACGCCAACTTGGCGATAGCTGTAATATTTCGCCAATCTGCCGTAGACATTCACTAAAAAATAATAGACAGGTTTGCTTGATAACAGAGATAATGTTACAAAAACTAATATTAGTAAAGCAATGCAGCTTAATAAAATTATTTACATTATTTTAAAGTACAAACACTAACTATTGACAAAATTCGTAACAATATTTATTGCTTCAAAAATAAGTGATTGACATTTAGTTACTAACACTTTGATTTTTTTTTCCAAAATGCAATTTGTGGTGTTAGCATTTTTTTTTTTTTTTACCCTTTTAATGTCCGCGATCATTTAGTTTTTTTTTTCTTTAAAAGTATGTGATTATTTAGCTTTTATTCTCTTATTGCAACTCTAGCGGAAGCCAGGTTAAAGACCCCGATTCACGTCCCAAATCGCCGAGTCTCTAACGCGTCAGGTTTGGGAAAAATGAGAAATTAATACCGGAGAAATTTAAAATGAAAATTCATTAAATTAGAGACATCAAAAAGCAGGAAGGACGGGCTCGAGGCTCTAAACCTACTGAACGACCACAGCACAGTATATCGTATTATTATTAGTTGACCATTAGTTGACCATTTGCACTGAATAAATCGATTTTGGATCCGGGAAATATAAATCAGTTAAACTTTCGTTATCTTAATCTGAATCTAACATATGAAATCTATTACAGTTTCATTCTCCAAATGGTTCATAAAATTTTATAAATTTCAATATTTTCTGTTAGTTGATGCAGTAAGTGTTTTAACATAACTGCAACGTCAAGTTACTATTATTTTTCGCTATTTAAATGTCATTTTACGTTTGTGCAATTGGCCCATTTTTTCTTAAAACTTTCCAAGAAGAGACAAAGAATACTTTAAATAAAAAAATATTTTTGATTTTCGAATGAATCTCATAATATTTATCTCTCACGTTTCTAGAAATGGATTTTCAGTTAAACTTTTGCACCTGGTTAACTTCTTTCCAGCACATTTTCTCCTTTATGAAATAAAATCAGGGATACTAAAACCACGTGGTGGGAATTTGAACTTTAAAATTTGGTTGTTTACTCTCCAGATTTCCCCTGATGCAGATTTTTTGTTACAGCACTTCTACAATGTACTTTCTAAAATTACCTACCATAGAAATATTTAGAAATCAAAAAGTTCAAGAAAAAGTTCCAGAGAACAAAAAACGAGAAACTAGTATTTTGAAACTAAAAATAAAAAAATTATTTAATTAAAACTTGCATCTCCTTATTATTTTATATATTTAGGTTAATAAATGTTAAACATATTTTAGAGATTATTTTTCCTAAGATAATATTATGAGGCATAATTTAAAAAAAATATTTTGGGGAGTATAAAAAGAAATATTTAAATTTTTAAAAATGATTCAATTCAGATTAGGCACTTGTACATTATCTATTAATAGTTATGCGCATATTCATATTTATAACATTAAAATTTAGAAGAGTTATAAATTTGAACAAAAAATACTAATAAAAAATATGATCATATTATGATAAATGAAAACTTGATTTTTAAAATCCGGAATTTAAAAAAAAATTCTAATTCAATTGTTTCAAAATGATTTCATGTCAGATTAGGTACATGTACATACTTTACAAATAATTATATGTATACTCAGGTTAAAAATATTTAAATTTAAAAGGATTTTGCCGCTGGAAACAGTAATAATAATAATAATAATAATAATAATAATAATAATAATAATAATAATAATAATAATAATAATAATAATAATAATAACGAGAATAAATCAAACGATTGTAACAAATTTATGTTTTTGACATGTTCACCTGTTATGCATTTTTTATAAGGTAGCTGTATGTTCAATGTTTTAAAACACTATTGAGGTTTTTGAAAGTTTATCATAAAGTTGATACCGTGTCATACATAATAAATATGTATATCTAAATTTAACCATATGGATGAAAGTATTATGAATGAATATAAATTATAAATGCCTGTTTTCGTTTCACACAATCTTGGAATCCTTACTAATAAAAGGATTAAATTTTAATTCTTCAAAGCTTTTGAATTCTTGTAATAATACACCTTATTCCATCGAGAACAGAAAGAAAAAAATGTTCTGGTTTTCTTAACATACAGTCACATAAATGGTATTGCTTCCGAATTCTGTAAGAATGTCTTTACACTATCAGAAAAAAACTTGTCAATATGCTCTATTTTTTCGTCTTTTTTTAACTAATAATTTTCGCACTCCTAGAAAATATGTTGTATCCGTGAACCCCCCCCCCCTCGAATAAATCTTCTCTAAATTAAAATCAAAATTAAAAGTTATTTGAAGAAATTGATCAAGTCATACGTATATGAAGCAAACATGTTTACTTTAAAAGCTTTTTCCTGCTGTACAACTATAGATTATTGTTATCGTGTTCCTCTCGTAACGGAAAGATCACTGGTTCGATCATTCCAGCATCAGCCGCTTTTGTTTTTCCTTCACGGATGTTTTTAATCTTGTAACGAAAAAAACCCCGGATATTCTTGAATTCACGGAAATGTACTAGTAGAACTGCTTCCAGTAAAATTTTCTTTAATCGAAGACAGACTTATAGAGAGTGTACTATTATTTATTCTCTTATGAAAAGAAAAAAAAATCAAAAATAGTTCCAACGGACTCATTCTGGAATAGGTATCTGAAAAACTCTTTGTCACAGGTTTGTTTACTAAATGAGAAAAATTGTTCGTTGATTGCTTTGAAGATTATTTTTCCTTTTTAGTATTTTTAATAATTATTGAACGGATTGGCAAACATTAAAGTTGTATTTTTGATATTTTTAAAATTTCTATCTGCATGTTGATTTAATTAATTTTAAAGTAGTTTGGTTTGGTTTATTTTGTGTTGGCCGATTATCTACTCGAGGGGTATCGGTCCAGGGGGAGGATTGCCCTACGTTGGGGGTCTATCTAAGAGGGCCTAATCCGTATTTATGAAAGATTTGAAGAAAACCCTGGAAACTCCGAACGGTGAGGCCGACGGCCGCGATTGAGTTCGAACCCAGCACTTGCCGTCTACCAGTTGAAAGGTCAAAACTTTTCGGCCACTGTTGAGGCTGATTTTCAAGTGGAGTTTGGGTGATTTCTATCAACGTATCAAGATATAATGTGGAAAGAATGCCTACTTACGTATTATCCGAGATATGTCTGTAAATCGACAAAAATGGTTGCCAATCGACAATTTTGTTTAGCATTTCAATCTTTAATCATGTTAAAAACGGTAATTTAATGTACACTTAATGGATTATTTAAAACTATGAAAAATAAACACGAAAGCAAACTAAAATACTACAAAATAGTAATTAATAAACTACATGACTTGAAATACGCAGTTTTTAGTAATAAATGATATAAACGATGGTGATTTTATTTTCAGTGGTTTGTTACATAAAGAATGAATTTAATATAAGTATTATCTTATATAAATACACTTTAAAGGTTCATTGTTTGTAAAATTTTATCTTCTATGCTACATCACATTTTATAATTATACAATTAAAAGAAATTCTCTCATTAGCTTTAATATAATATGGCAACCCTGTAAAATTAAAAATGCCCTGAAAAGGAGAAAAAAAATAAGACGATAAACGAATTACTGTAACTAATATTTCGGCCATGTGGCTTAAGCAGTGAAAATGAAATACCCATATAATATGTAACTACCAAAAGACGGGGAGGCGGCAGCAAAAAGAATCACCTCATTGAGTTGGTAATTGAAAATCCAAAATTATTTAAAATTCGATTCGCATATTTAAATACAACTCGTTTGCCAAGGCATATCTTGGTCTAAAATGCCTGCAAATATGATTTTATTGGTTGTGTAAAAATTTTACCATTGTGTTCTCTTTTCACACGTTTGGGTGCTGTAAGTACAATGCTAAACTTACGGAACGACCACTAAAATTGGGCCTCAATGTGATATCTATGAAGTTAGAACTTAGTAGACAAGTTGCAATTTAATATGCAAATGGATTTCTACCTAATTCTGGAATTCAGCAGTCAAATCGTTGAGGTTATATTCTGCCCAAATGTCTCCTTGTCTATAAAGAAGGTTTTAAAATAAATGTTAAATGATACTAGATAACATAAGCCTAAGTATATTCATACACTTGGTACTAATTTTTAATAAGATTGATGTCTTTTAAGCAAATAACTGTACTTCGATATATATTTTGACCAATGTTTCGAACTTTTTAAACATATTTTATGGTATGTAGAGTTGTATCAGCTGTAGCGTCTAGAATTTTGCTGTCCTTCTAAAAAATAAAATTTCATATATTACATTGTAAATTCTTAAACACAAAAATAAACACATTTTAGAACAATTTTTGTCATCAAATTACCAACACACTGTGTTGTAAACTAGAACTTCAGAAACAAAACATTTTTGTGTTGTTATTGTGTTTTTAATATGTGGCATAAATGTTGCCATCCGGAGACATGTTCTTACAATAGTGTTGCTAATTTTGTTGAAATAGTGCTGTAAATATTGTTGATGAATATATATTTTTACAAAAGTGTTATGATGCACAACACATTCTCACAAAATTAACAACACATTGTAAATGCACGCAATTCAGAACACTATAAAACAACAGTATAAAACAATTTTAAAGCATTTTCTAAATGTTTCCTTTAAAATTACACAAATTTAAAGATAAATGTTTTGAAATATGTTTCAAAACATATTTTCTCCTCTTGTAATTTTTAACAACACTTTTTGTGACAATAGTTTTATTTGGAACAACGCATTAGCAACACATTCACAGCACAATCGAAAACAATTTCAATTAGAAGTGTTAATGACTATGTTCAATTAGTTTCTAAAAGTGTTTCAAGAATTTATAATGTATGAACAATCCGAATAATGCAATATATCTTAAAAGTACAAATAAAAATCACGATGCATTTATTCCTATTGCTTTTTACTATCTTCTAAAAAAGTAAACTATCTTGCAACATAAAATTACTATAGATTATGAAATGTGTTTTTGTATATAAATATACATACAAAATTTCATTACAAATAAATTTCTAATAAAATAAAAAATATAATAATCGCAAAAGCATGGGGAATGTAGATAATGATATAACTTTTTAAAGGAACAATCGTGCTAAAGTAAAATCAGAAATCCCTTGCCAGTACGATAATGGGTTTGATGGGATTGATTTTGTTATAGTGGAAAGTCCGACAGATTTTGCAAGCTATCGATATTGTTGAAATAATTAAATGATTTTTATTTATAAAAGTTTATATTTTAACATTAAATCATGTAACAGAATTTTCATCGATAATATTAAAATTGTTTCATTATGCTTTATTAAAGGATTTGGAGTAATAAAACGAGACATCAGTGGTAAATTTTGTAATCCACTACATGTGCTCTTCTGTCTGCTTATCTTTAAATTTATAAACTGCCCTTATAATTTAATCCGAATTTTGTACTGATACAAATTATTTCAAACAGAAAGCACGAAATTATCTCAAATCTGTGAAAATAATAACGAATAATACAAATTACATCTAATAGTTCTATTAGAGATTTTGATAAAGCAGTGCATAAAATCCCTAAAGTGTTTTACACGTCGTGTCGTATCGCTTAAATTATCCTAATAAACTGTTGCGAGTGGAATATTTATAAACCTGTTTTCTTATCCAAGACAGTTGAATGTTTATCCAGACAAGCATAATTTAGTATTCACAATTTATTCAATCGCTTGAAGGAACTGATATTAAAAGATTTCATTACATGAGATGCGGCGAAATGAGTTACAATCACCTTTAACATCCCGATGTGGATGACATTACTTTTACAACCTGATAACTACATTGCAACTGATTAAGAGTAGTTATATTTGTTAAGGGAGAAGTGACCCATTTCTCAGCACAAGAATTCATTGGGAAATCAGTTTGTATTTTGTGAGGTGTCGAAATAATGTAAATAGAAAATTGTAATGGATTTTTAGAAAAAAAAAAATATTTTTTCATTTAAAATCTTACGAAAAATTAAAAAAAAGAATTATGCAATTATGACAATATTGTTTAATAAAATATATTGAATTGCAGAAAACCTAATTTCTGTACCACATTATGCTTCCTTTCTATTAAATTTCATCACATTGCTATCTTTTCGAGTAATTGCTATCTTATCGGCCTACATGAAAAAACCTTTTCTGACTTAAAAACTATCAATTCCAATACCAATATTTTTTGTGCCAGCAGTCATAAGTTAATTTTCTTAAATGAATACATCACTCCTGTCTAGAATTGAGATAATAAAATGTGTCAAAACTGATGAACAATTAACTCACAGTGCTTTCACAAAATTTCATACATAGATATATTATGATGTGGAAAAGAATATAGCAACATAACAATATGGAAGAGCTTTTAATTAAGAATTAAAAGACAGTGTATATCAAAAAGTGTTAAGTCATGAATCAGAGATAAGGCATTTTACTCGTGAAAAGTCATGTCTAATATGGAGTTTGACTACCGTGCACTGCTATAGAAGCATGCTACGAGCTCTCATACTGTTTTTGAGGGTGCCAAAAAATTTTGTGACAGCAAATTCATTCTTCCAAAACCGCGGCTTTTAACTTCTGGCGTGTTGTGGGAAGGGTTTACTCTGAACAATGGCACTTCCTAGGTATTCCAAAACATGTTCAATAGAATTGAAGTCCGGTGAACTCGAGGGCCAATCAATACAACTATTATTCTCTTCTTAAAAATCATCAATAATGTAAGTTCTATAAACATGAGCCGACATTCTCTGCTAGTTATATAAAAATATTTATAAATCTTTATTGCGTCTTTCATAAACATTAATAGATAAGTATTTCAAGATATATGTTTGCTTAAAAACCTACATTCTCCATCTTAATTACCAATTTTGTTTATCGATACTTAATTATTTTAACCAGCTTTCAAATTTCAATTAATTTTAAATTTCTTGGAGTAACTTTAAATCTTGACATTTCAAAGCCAGAAGAAGTTTATCAGAAAATGTCAATGGAAATACTTTTCAAAAAATTTGACAATGTAAAATTAGATAGAAGTAGATGCATAAGAAACTTTTCAGCTACGTAAGCTAAGTTTATGCAAGAAACAAGGAATTTCTCGTTTTATTAAGAGAAAATCAATTTTTGAAACATGCTTTCACAGCTTAATAGAACAAACAAGTTAATATTTTGCTACAACAAAGGACTATTTTAGAAAATTTTAATGAAAATTAAAATTTTATTAAATTCATTAAAATTTGCTTTTTTTAAATTAAATAACCTAAACTTTCGCGGTGAAACATTTTTAACTGAATCAATATTTACTGCACATGTTAAGCAGTCAATATATATAAACAAACATTCAAAATGTATTACAACTGTTTATTTTTATTTTTTACAGATTTAAAGATTACCTGTTTAAAATATCACCATGTTATGCGATATCTGAAATTAGACCATCTTTTGTTGTAAAATAAATTCTCATACAAAATACGATCACAGATTTTCAAAATATCTGCATTAAGAGAATCTTAAGTGTGGTGCCAAAAGTTTTTCTCAAGAAATATTAAAAATCTGCGAATTTGTGTTTTAATGCATTGTTTTTAAATGCATCATTACCTGTGTGGTAACGTTCGGTGTAACAATATTGCTCTTTAATCGGTTTTATTTCAGCTTTTGAATATTCTGAAAAAATACATGCTAGGATATTATAAAAACTGTTTCTGATACCTACACTGTGAAAATCGATTAGAGTTTCTTAACACTTTCCTTAACATACAAATTCTATTCATAAAATAAGAAATGGTTCGACTCTGTCATTTATAGATGGCTTTTTTAGAAAATAAAAACGTCTCATGTTGAACTTTCATTGTAAAACAAAATTTTATTAAAGCAGATAAGGAATTAAAATGAGATGGTCCTGGTGTAGTGCCACTGCGCTTGAAAAGGTTAATCCAGAGAATCAGTGATATAAACCGTAAAAAACAATGCAATTCGGAATGTGACTATGCTGTGAAATTTTAAAAGTGTTCTCATATCTACACTATGAAAGAGACAGGTGTTACTTTATAAAAATAGTAGCATGTAAAGCTGAAAAAAATTGCACTAGTTTTAATGATGACATGCAGAATATAATTATAAAAATGTTATCATATCTAAACAATGAAAATAAAACCAGAGTATGGTTATGAAGTCAAATCTTAAAGTTTTTGTTCTGATATCGACTGTGAAGAAAGACAGACATTTCCGAAACTATAAAACGTTTAATTTTCTAGCAATGTCCAGCAAATCTACCTTTGTTAAACATTTTTGGAATCATATTTTTGGCCCTAACACACAAAAACCGTTTCAAAACACACTTTCATTCATGAAATTGACTTTCTTGACACATTTCATATTTATAAATATCTTTAAAATATTGTTAATTGTGATTTTGCTACCACTCCGTTGCCGGGTTTATGGAAAATTTATATAAAAAATTCTTGTTTACAAATTCCACTTGCATGTTTTCATATTGCATTTATTTAATCTTATTTACTGTTTTCTAAACTTCTCTGAAATTTTATTGAACAATAAACTTTGTCTTTTAATTCGCTTGCAAGTTCACTCTCCTGAGATTTCATGTCTCTATTCTATTGACTGATGAAGTTTATCTTAGAATTCATTTCCCTTACATTGGTTGTTTCCTAGGATCTCGTTTAATTTTACTGGCTAATGAACCTTTCATTGAATCTTGTTCACCGACATACATTTCAATATTTTTTCCTAGAAATTATAATTTGCACTGATGATGGTACGCCATGGGTACTTAAACTAGTTTACAAAAAGAAAGTTTTTAGGTGTTTTAAACGTTGTTTTTTATTTATTTATATTCTAACATGTGCTAAAAAATATTCTAACATGCTCAATAAAATAATTTTTTTAAACATAACTTGGGGAAATCAAAACACTTTCTATTACTATGAAGAATATTAAGGAAAATTTATTTTGTTTTAAATTTTTCAGTGTTATTCAACATGTTCTTATTCGTCGATCTCAAACCGACAAATATAAAACGGGGAAATATTTTATTTTAGTTTCATAATCGACATATCCATTGTGTTACCGTTTAAAGTTTATGCAGCTCTGCGACTCTTTATAGTAACAAGGCACGTTGGAAGTACATTTCAAGCTACAAGAAAAGCTTAGTTGTAATAATTTAGTATTTATGATGTTTCATTTTTAAAGGTTGTAATTGAAAAAAAGTATATAAATTTAATTTCTGTTTTTCATGCAAAAGATATTTTATATTAATACGTGAAAGTTCTCTTAATGGTAAAGATATGATTCAGGAATCCAGCGTCGTATATTATACATATAATAAAATGCATTTTATTTTCTGATACACGTTTACATGAACTGCTGTAATATGTTACTAAAATCGGAGGAGTTATTTCATTAAATTATTTATTTTATACAAGTATATTTGCATACTATGTTATTATTATCAACAGTCATTGTCTAATACTTCTATTTCATTAAAAATGTGTAGATATGGCAATATTAATATCATGCATAAAAGTTCTAATTTTTTTAATATTGGCAAAACACTTTACATATGAAATAATAATCATCGCGGTTTTCAATAATTTAAACGGAAATATGTAAAAGTGTGAACATGCAGAAATAATTTTAATGTTAAGACTTTTGGTTTTTGTAAGCGCTAGATGGCAGTTTGGTTATTTTTGGTGATTATCATATATAACAGGCGCATTTACGCTAAAAGAAGTTGCAAATATATGATTCTGATTAACAACAGATGATGTGAATTAACTCTATTTCGGCTATTGTATTATTACGAGTGATAGAGCTCTTCATACCATTCTCTGAAGTCTGTAGTTAATTCCATAAATTTAAAATCTTTCTTTTCCTATATTGGTTAATTGTATAAGAATAAAACAAATGTCTCTCATCATCAAATTTAATTATTAAATAAAAGAGAATTTGGATCTTTTTCCTTTGCAAAATAAATAAATAAAAGAATTTCGTACATGTTTCTTCTGTAAAACACTCCGATCTTATACAACGGAGTTTTCAGCTTAAAGTTCCAATTTTGGTAGAATTTAAATTACTGGTATAATGATAACAGGCTTCGTTGTGTCGAGATCCACGCTATAAGATGACTACAAAATTTTGCTGAAACATTGCACTTGTTGAATGAAAAATTGCACATATCAGCAATGAAAGTTTCATTGCTCGCAAGAGCTTCGCCATTAACGTTGCCAACCTCATTACATGCATAGCACAACATTTGTTTAAGTTGCTGTATTACTACAGCGTTAATACTTTAATTTCAAAGATCGACAACTATATGTGAAAAATATTACTCGTATGCAATATAAGATACAGTTTTAAATATACTTATGAACACATTTCTATAAATATTTAAATTAATTGTTTTATTAATTCGAATTAAGAAATGTTAAAAATAATTACCAATACAAAGCCTACACAAATAGTAAAGTTTACGTTTTTAAAACATAGTTAAAAATTGTAACAAAGCTTAAGTTAAACATCTAATACAAGTTATTCATTATTTGATTGATTTTTTCTTTAGCGATGCAGTGCAGCATTGAACGTAAAAACAATGAACGTAATTTTATAAGAAAAAGAAAAGCACAACAAAAGTTGCTAGAAACAGCTGAGCCCTACTTAAATGTGCATTAAACACTCTTGAACTAATTTCTAAGTAACAAATAATGACTCGTAGGAAAGCTATTTCCAAAAATTTATTTTGTCATCCAGTAATGTCCAGTAAAGTTGTCTAAAAATACTTTTTCTTTTTATGAGCAACGTTTAAATTTTTCATTATTATTAGTATATATAAGATTAAAATAACATCTATAAATTCTTTTTTATTCTAAGAATCTAAAGCTAATCAGAAAATTAAGTAAAAATATATTTTTTTAATTTATTTATATTTACTTTATTTTTTTTATCGCTTTTTACTTGTTTCATTTTAAAAAGTTTTAAACGCTGTAATATTTTGAATATATGATGCAAAACAGACATTTGATAAGCAAAATATTAGAGACTTTATGAATTTAACAATTTTATGTAATGTTGTTGAACATTTTGCAATGATACAAACAGGAAAAAAAAAATTATATTGTATGAAAATATAATAGTAATCAATCGTATAATGTGAAAATTAGTATTCTGATTTTTGTAAAGGAGTTACGATGACGAATTAACAAAGACAACTGTGCCTAAATTAAATACAGGCAAGCATAAACTTTATCATTAGCTTACTTTTAATATAATTATTAAAACAGGTAAATATAAATCACATGAGCTGTAAATTTCCAACTGAGCAAAAAAAATGTCAGCTCCAGTTTTAGAATCATCGACCTTCTTGGCTGAAGCCGCCAATGCTCAGGTGCCATTGGCAGAGATTTTTGGTTTGAATCCTGATCCGGACTTTTCCTCACATATTGGAAATTTACATATAATATGCACTTTATGATTAGTTACGTAAATTTATATTGCTATTCAATATTGATTGATATACAAATCGTTCAAAAATAGAAAACACACACACACATTACACAGTGACGAAATTACACCTAAAATTCACGTATCTAATAAGAAAAGTGGTTTTTTTTCTATTTTCACTATATTATATACATGTATAAAGATTTTTTTAGTGATTGCCAAGATCAAACTTGAATACATATTGCATTTCTAAATTATATGTTCAATTCTATCGAAAGGGAAATATTGTGACAGTTTTTAAAATGATATTTCGCTTGGTATGGTAATTATTATCATTTAACCCTTTCCGGCGCAGTGTTGCCAGGTCGGCAACACCTAAAGTTCCCCCTGTTTGGAGACACAAAAAGTCCGTGAATATTTCAAAAACTACTCTAATGGCTACTTTAAATTTTGCTTATGAGTTCTAGATGGCAGCGCCACAGAGATGAAATTCTACTGTTTTTAAATAATAAATAAAATATTTTAATACGCGCTTCACAGCATTACTCTTCTCACTGCGCTTATCAATGCTGTACTTGCACGGCGTTACCACTTCGACAACAGCCTTTCGGGCCCTTCGGGCCCACGTATTGGTTATTAAAAGTAATTTTTGAGCTATTACTAAAATTTGCTTTGTGGCTCATACTAAAAATTTTTAAGTTAGTTATACAAAAAATTCTTTTGTTCAGTTTACAAAAGAAATGTTTGTTTCACTTGCAAAAAAAAAGTTTGTAATGGTTACTAAAAAATTCTGTGGAATACAAATTTACTAAGAAATTTTTAGTAACCTCTTGAATTTTTTTTTTTTTACATTGTAGATGGCAGTGCCACAGAGATCAAATTCTACTGTTTTTAAATAATAAATAAAATATTTTAATACACGCTTCACAGCATTGCTCTTCTCACAGCGCTTATCAATGCTGTACTTGCACGGTGTTACCACTTCGACAACAGCTGTATAATAAAAATGGTTTGTGCAATCTTTACAAAATTGTACCTGTGTACTCCTCCAGACCTAAACAGTTTGCTTATTTTTTTTCTTTAAATTCCAACTTTAAAGGGTAGTGTGCCGGAAAGGGTTAAACACTACAATCAACATATATTAGTATTTTATGGAATGTATAATGTTGATCATTTAATCATGTTATTTTTTGTCTTTATTAATTTATAGTCTGTCTTTCCAGCGAAAAATCTTTCTAGCTTCTTTCTAGCTTCTTTCTTTCATTCTTTGTCTGTTTCTTTCTTTATTTTCCTTTTTTTTTCTTTTGGTCCATTGTATAAAATTAAATCCCATATTCTTCATAATATAAATAAGACTAGAAATAAAAAATTACAGAAGAAAAAATTACAATTTTTATCTGTAAATGACAAAAGTAAAGTCGCTCTCATGTCAGATTACCGGAGAAAATCCATTCTTATCACAACCAATGGAAATCCCGAACGTCGGCCTAGCCTTCGGATTTTTCCGTGGTTTTCTTCGAACCTTGCTTAAATACGGGTTAGGTTCCTTTAGAAAGACCCCCACGGAGGGCATCCCACCTTTTAGGGCCTATATCCCACAGTGTAGATAATTGTCCGACATAAATACAAACAAACAAACAAACAAACACACAACCAATGCATTTTTCTTACATTGCAATAAAAAGTAGAGAAATGAATTTTCCATTTATAGAAACAAACAATTGGATCAAATATATTTATATGAGTACGATTAAATTCAATAAAATATTTTTCTATTTGCGTTTCTCGTTTCTGCTATGTATTTTTAAACAGCACGGGAAATTCTCAAATTGTTAAAGGTTATAACTAAAAGACAATGGAATAGACTTTTCGAAGGACAAAAAGAATGAAATGTATTTCACTGTTTTTTTAGAAAAACCAATTTAACAGTACTTAAATCAGTTTTTAACACCGGTTTTCTATATATATATATATTTTAGACAGCGTATTTTTGTTTTTATTTTTTATATTATATCTATAACTGTTAAAAGTTGATTGAGTATTTTATTCTTTTTTTATCATTAGGTATTTGCATAACTTTTATCGTTTTTGCTATTCATTTAGTCATATTCACTTAAATTCCTGGAAAAGGTTGTCTATAAACTTTTGATACGCTCTGTACATATTCACATACATATCATTTTAGCATCAGTTGACGAGTAATGGATATTTTGCAAGATCCCAATGCATGCGCATGGAGTAAATTTTTTTAAATCAAAATTCGGTTTTTTACAAAATATGTTTTTTTATACTGTTTTATAATTTATCCTTTCTCATTTTTTGATACGCTAAAAAGACAAAAATCACGTTTTTTTTTTTTCTTTTTAATCATTTGCATCTTGTCATAAAACATCGATTTCAAAATACCTCCAACCTTCCAAATCACGTGAAAATTTTTATTGGTATATAATTATGGGCCATTCAAACATATTCGGATATTTATTTTTCATTTATATTTGGTAACAGATCTTTTGTAATTTTTATAAAAAATAATACAAATCAGGGGAAATAAAGACGACTTAAAAAATTTTCATGCCAAAATCAAGGCTCTTTTTGTCCCTTTAGCTACGCACTTTGACTCTCCCGCCTCCAGTTACTAAACTTAATTAATATTATTGACCGAACTTCAACTTTAATTATTAATAGTAACCGGTTATTATTAATAATTACCGAATTTATCAAATTAACCGTAAAATATATTTCTTGGAAGCATGATGTATTGTAGGTTTTATTTTTAAATTCAATATTTATATATTAATTGATTCCTATAAACATCAAAAATTGAGTTACTCGCTTTATCTCTTTAACTGCAATTTCTCTGTTCAAATGCGACACTTCAAAAGCAACCCTGATAAAAGTTTTCTAAAGATGAAAGTATACAAATAGGGTACGAGTTTCATTAAAATAGTCAATGGAACATAAAATTAGAAGAATCATTACCATAGCTAAATATTAATCAAATTTAACTGCATTCAAGTGCAAATTTAATTATTGATGTCCATCTTAGGAAATTGGACTCTTTATACCTGAAGAGTGTGTTTGTCGGAACAGTATTTACCGACCATTTCTCTTTTGCATACAGTGAGTTCATTTTTCTATGCATTTACTTATAACTTTAACATATAAGAACAAATTTAAAGAATGCAATATCTGGAAAGAATTCAGAAACATCTATATTATAAATTAAATGCATATTAAGTGAGTAATATCATATATCATATTGAAATATCAATTTTAAAAGATTTTTATTTTTTATTTTAAATAAACAAAACAGTTTATTCTTTATTTTTATTCTTTTTCTTTCTCCTTTCTAATATGTTAAATAATGTGTATAGTGTATATGTATATGAATTTGATGGTGCAGCTGCATGGTGCAGTCATTTGCACGCAAATAACTTTATTATATATTTTCACGTAAGCATATTTTTCTACGAAGATTCATAATTTAATTTTCAGATTTTTTTACATGTTTAATGTTTAAATCTATTCTTTTTAATTGAGCGTGATATGGTTTTAATGTTAACATAATTATTTAAAAGAAAATATTCATGGTTACTTAGTTCTAAATTTTAAGATTTGTTCTAAAATAAAAGGATCTAGATAATATTTATGGCAGATAACACAAAATATTTATCTTTAATCTCAAAATACGTGTAAACGTTTTCTTTAAATTATCTTGAATCAGTTTTAACTGACGCATTTCGGCATAACTGAAAAGTGTTAATGATTTCAATTTATCTGTTATTGTTCTTCTGTCTGTTTATCCGGATCCTAATTGAAGTACATACCCCACAAACACATGACTTACGGCCGACAGGCGATTTCATTGCGGCCAAAAGGAGTTAAGGCCATTTGTAACAAAACAATGCGGTATCGCAAATGACCCGCCGCTAGTTGCGGCAGCTACCGCCGAGCCAGTAACGGATCGGCGATGAGAGAACAGTTACATTTACTTTGCCGGCCAACTCCTAAGGGTCAATTTCTGGCAATAGTGTAATGGCGTTTCATACTTTAGAAAACAGAGGGCCATTATAATCTAACCAGCATTTTTATTTAAAAGAGAAAGGGTATTTTTGGTCTTCTTTTCTTTCAAAAACTACTTCAAATCTGAGTTTTGCTAAACATATAAATATGTTGTAAGGTTTATATTTAAGACAGTTAAACACATGACATAATTTTATTTAATTTAAAAATATTTTTTATAAATAATAAATATTGTTCCCAAAATGTAAACATATTCCAAATAATTTCTTCAGGTGCCCTTTTGCATTGATTATTTATAAAAAAAAAATAACTAAAAGAATATAAATAAATATTTAGAATACATTAAAATAATTTAAAATAAATATTAAAATAGAAAAAGCCTTTAGATTGTGCCTAAATCGTCTCTGCCTCTTCCCCCCCCCCCACCTATCTGTAAAGCAAAAGGAAAGCTTTATTTTATTTTATTTTTTTAAACTCAAAAATGGAAAAATTGTTTTAAAAAAAAAGGAATTTTGATTTTTTTGCCTCTGCAAGCGGGTTGGAAGGCAGGGGTTATGGAGCTGATAATTTTCCCTTAAAATGAATAATGTTTCAGTAGAACAATACATTTTTTTTTATTCTTTGGTTCATTTTGTATCAAAAGTGTTTTACTTTTTTCCTGCGTAAAAACATGCTTTTGATACATTTTGTTACATAAATTACTTTCTTATGCATTTAAATATTTTTGTACAGAAATGAATGAAAATTGTTTTTGAAATCAAACAACTTTTTTCATTTCTTTATAAATGTGTATATCTGAAATGGTATCCACACTACCATACATTTTTGTTCACCGGCGCCTTTCTACACTCATCATTAAAAAATAACAGAAAGAAAAGGGAAAAATATTTAAAATAGATTAAAATAATTTAAAATAAATATTAAAATAGAAAAACGTCCTTCTATAAAAGTAAATTTCAGAAAAGGTAGCAGATCTTTTACAATATGCTGTCAAGTTTGAGGTTTTGTACCAAGTATCCGGACGCGACAGCGCAGGAAATGGTGAAAAATGGAAATCATAAAAATTCAACAATATGTAATTCATGCATATATTTAAAAAAAAATTAAAGGAAAACTACTCGATGAAAAATCGCTTTAATGAACATTCAACTTAAAAATACAAAATGTGTCATAAAGTTTCGGGCCATTGAGTGGTGAAAAAAAAAAAAAAAAAAAAAAAAAAAAACATTTTTTTTAAACATTTTTTTTTTAATTTAAACCTTAGCCCACTAGAATCTCAGTTTAAGGAAGGATTTTTCAATGATTTCTTTAAATTCACTAAAGGTCGTATTATCATTTCTTGAAATTGTTTTCTTAGAGAAATAAATGTATGCCTAAAACTGTGATAAAAATATTTTATAGATATGCATATTTTTTAACTTTTACTTCTATAATATGATTTTTTTGTTTTGTTTCAAAACATCATATAATCTTTTATTTATAAAAAGGTGATTCAACTGCAGTAATACCTTTGTGAGGCGGACACTGTGTAAGACGGAAATCTATCTATCTCGCAAAAATTTTCAAGTCTCTGCGAATCTACAGACATAGAGTAAAATTTGTTTAAGGCGGAATATTGTCTACAACGGGAAATTTTCTCGATTCCAATCTATTTCGCCTTAGACAGAGTTACTGTACTTGAAATTCTGAAGATCTTTGTAAATTTGAGAAACGTCTCGTTAAAAAAGGGTTGTAAAAAGATTTCCCATCTTCCTCCCTCTCTCACGGTTTTCAAGGGCACGCCAGTGACCTTATTTTTCGCTGACTCATCCCCCCACCCCTCTAACCACCCAGATGTTGTCAAGTATCTATTTGTTATCTGGACTTCATTCCTCGCAGGTGCTAGCTTGTGGTCGCTTTATCTCTGAAAGTAAGAGGTATTTACACGGAAAATATTGTAAGTCTTAATTTTTTGTCTATTCATTAAAGATTTTTAACTCTGAAATATTTTTTGCATCATTTTATTGTATTTGTTTTTGTATTAGAACGGCATAAAAAAAGGTAAATGTTAGCATTATTAGCTTTTATGATATTAGAGGACGCAAAGTAGCTTTTGTCTGCTACTTTTTGATTTTTAAACATATTTTGGTTTACGAAAAGGTAGAATAACATTTATTTAATATTTATTAATTGTGGTTTTCTCCAAAATAATGCAAAATTTTATTTAGTTTGTAGCAGTAAATTGATTTTTTTTTGTTTCAATAAATGTTTTGTAATGGGGATTATATAAATCGATTTTAAACATTGTGAATTTTTGATACTACTTTCTTAATATTTTAGTTTAATTAAAATTAATTGTTTCCATATGATTTTTCTTTCTTTTTTATTCAACTTTCAAAGAAAAGGGTTCCCCCCCCCCCCTCTAAGTCCGGATAATAATTTATCGGTGGTGAAAATGCCATTAAAAGCAACAACTAAATAATTTTAATGCAAAAAAGAAATTGAGTAAAGGAAAAAGTCAATATTAATTGCTCGAAATACTTTCGAAATACGAAACATGATTTTATCTATATATATATATATGTATACAAAAAAAAGTTTCGTGACTTATGTAAACATCAAACTATATATTTTATTTATTTTTAAATAGCTGTGTTATTTTTTTCTTTTTTTCTTGCTTTTTCTTTTTCTTATTTTTCTTTTCTTTTCATTTCTTTTCTTTTTTTTTTTTTTTTTGAAAATGATGCAAAAATTATTGTGATTTCATGTACTTTAATGAATGGACAGACTTAACAATAAGCTAAACAAAACACCACATACATACATAAAATAGATCTATTTTAATATAAAGTACATAATAAATCATATTAAGAATATATGTTATTTAGGCGTAAGTTCAAAATGTGTTGAATAAAAAATAATTGTTGAACAACTGCTTGAATAACAAATGTTTTTTCATGAAAAATCAATATAGTAATAATGATTTAGGTTCATTTTTCAAAAATGTATAAATTTATTTATCTTGAGCTTATTGAAAATACAATGTTTGGCATACTAATTTTATTTTTCAAATTGTATATGAAATGCAACTGTTTATAAATTGCATTATTTATATATATATATATATTTAATGCATAATAGAATAAATAAACAAATTATTAAATTCAACATGCGAAGTATTGTATTTTGGAAAATTTTCGAAAATTCAAGAAAAGTAAATTTATATATACATATATTTTATTGTACCTAAATTATTCTTAATATATTTATTTTTCATGCAAAAACATTTAATCATTCAAGCAGTTCTTTAATAGATATTTTTTATTAAATAGATTTTGAATTTATGCTTAAATAATTTTTATGGCATGGTAGTGGCAGGCTTTTGGATAGAATAAATCATAAAGGGCTCTTTTGTGGGCAGCTTTTGGCTAAACTTAATTCTTACAAAACACAAATGGCATGGCTAGGTCACACTTATGGCTAGCTCTGATTGTTAATGGCCTTTAAAAGAATAACTGTGGCAAGTTTGAGGCTGTCTGATATTTTGATAAAAAGTTTATGGCACATTTGTGGTCCTCATCTTGTGCACGCGTTCTGGCCGGCGTGACAGTTTTTTGACGGAGCCGTTACGGCAAAGGATGGCGGGCCGTCACCAAACACTTTGGGCCAACGTTAACGACACCTTTAATGGCCCACAAGTTATGGGTTTGTTGGGTATAGTCCGATTGCCATGATACTTATGCAATTCGAGTATGTTATTGGGGTTTACTATGGCTTATTTAGTATAAAATTAAAGTGAGTAGCATTTACAGTTCATCTACATGGATTCTCGTTGTTTTGTCGACTAAGTGGAAAAATTATTTACGATGTATCTTAATGATTTTGCAGTATTTTGAACATATTGAAATTAATATACAGGGTGATTAAAAAAAGATGGGAAAAATTTTAAGAGATGATAGTACACATCAGGACAAATAATATTAAATGGGAAACTAAGGGTCCCAAACTTCTTCCGAAGGAGATAGGCGCCATCAAAGTTTAGGGTCCAAAATTTGAAATGATTATAAAAAACGGAAAAATTGATCGATTCGTTTGCGGTTTTAACGAAAACTATTCTTTATGTCAGTATTACCTTGAAAATAAATTATAAAGATAAATTTCAAAAAATGCCGATAGAGGGCGCTTTAGACTTTGGAGCAACGAACAACTATTTTTTACCGTTATTTTTTGCATCTCACTAAATTTTTTTAGAAGTTTAGACATAAACTTAAATTTCGAGCTCAAAATCTGTGGTTAAGTAGCGCAAACTGAACTGTGTTCAATGGGAGTGGGTAGGTTCAAATTTCAAATGATTATAAAAAACAGAAAAATTGGTCAATTGATTTGCGGTTTTCACTAAAATTATTCTTTATGTCAGTATTGTCTTGAAAATGAATTATACAGATAAATTTCAAAAATGCCGATAGAGGGCGCTTTAGACTTTGGAGTAACGTTACACTATTTTTTACCGTTATTTTTTGCATTTCATTAAGTTTTTTTAGAAGCTTTGACATAAACTTAAATTTTGAGCTCAAAATCTGAATCGTTGAGAGTGGTTAAGTAGCGCAAACTGAACTGTGTTCAATGGAGGTGGGGAGGTTCAAATTTCAAATTATTATAAAAAACGGAAAAATTGGTCGATTCGTTTGCGGTTTTCTCTAAAACGATTCTTTATGTCACTATTTCCTTGAAAATAAATTTTAAAAATAAATTTTAAAAATAAATTTCAAAAAATTCCGTTAGTGGGCGCCTTAAAATTTAGAGTAACCAACAACTATTTTTTTCCTTTATTTTTTATTTAAATCTAAATAAATGTTTTAAAAGCTTAGACTTAAATTTTGAGCTCAAATTCTGAATCATTGTGAGTCATTAAGTAGCGAAAAATTGAACCATGTTCATAGAGTTGGCAGGGTAACATTTCAACTCCTGAACACAGTTCAGTTTGCGCTTCTTAACCCCTCCCAATGATTCAGAATTTGAGGTCAAAATTTAAGTCTAAGCTTTTAAAACATTTATTTAGATTTTAAAAAAACGGTTAAAAATAGTTGTTGTTTACTCTAAATTTTAAGGCGCCCTCTAACGGAATTGTTTGAAATTTATTTTTAAAATTTATTTTCAAGGAAATAGTGACATAAAGAATGGTTTTAGAGAAAACCGCAAACGAATCGACCAATTTTTCCGTTTTTTATAATAATTTGAAATTTGAACCTCCCCTCCCCCATTGAACATAGTTCAGTTTGCGCTACTTAACCACTCTCAACGATTCAGATTTTGAGCTCAAAATTTAAGTTTATGTCAAAGCTTCTAAAAAAACTTTATGAGATGCAAAAAATAACGGTAAAAATAGTTGTACGTTACTCCAAAGTCTAAAGCGCCCTCTATCGGCATTTTTTGAAATTTATCTGTATAATTTATTTTTAAGACAATACTGACATAAAGAATAATTTTAGTGAAAACCGCAAATCGATTGACCAATTTTTCTGGTTTTTATAATCATTTGAAATTTGAACCTACGGACTCCCATTGAACACAGTTCAGTTTGCGCTACTTAACCACAGATTTTGAGCTCAAAATTTAAGTTTATGTCTAAACTTCTAAAAAAATTAATGCTATGCAAAAAATAACGGTAAAAAATAGTTGTTCGTTGCTCTAAAGTCTAAAGCGCCCTCTATCGGCATTTTTTGAAATTCATCTTTATAATTTATTTTCAAGACAATGCTGACATAGAGAATAGTTTTCGTGAAAACTGCAAACGAATCGACCAATTTTTCCGTTTTTTATAATCATTTCAAATTTTGGACCCTAAACTTTGATGGCGCCTATCTCCTTCGGAAGAAGTTTGGGACCCTTAGGGAAATGGGAATTAAAATTAATAATAATAAAATTAATAATATTAAATGGGAACATTTAATATTATTTGTCTTGATGTGTACTATCACCTCTTAAAATTTTTCCCATCTTTTTTGAATCACCCTGTATATAACTGAAGTGTACAAAAAATTTCTTACTATAAAATATGATGTGCTTAGTATTTTTCCTTCATTTAGAGGGACCCAGAAACGAATTTGTTTACAGAAGAAAGTGAACAATAATTAAATTTTTGAAAATTACGAACGATAAAGTTTGGATACGTACTTTTACTTGTGGTATATGTTTTTAACGGTAACTGTTATTTAAATATTACTTAGTTTTTATGGATCATAAGCAGGGTCAAACAAAATTTATCAACAAGTACCGTTTACTGGCGGAAATTCCTAATAGGAAACTTCCATTTATGTTATGGGTTTAAATAGACTATCTTTTAGCACATTATGTAGTGTGCATACATATTCATAGATCATATACAGGGCTACACAAAGAAATAGAGTATTTTTTCGACTATTTATAGTAATAGCCGAAATTGGGTTTTCAAATACGTTGTTATGCATTATCGAAATTGTTCATTTAGACTTCATTTGTCACCTCAATAAATTATATTTTTTTTAGTATGTGTTGCAAAATGTTTCATTATCTATGTTTTATGCATGATTTTTTGTTGCTAATTGTTTTGTTTCGGATTACTGCTTTTGAAATATTTCAAAATGAAGTAGAGAGCCTATATCTCAATTATGGCACTTGATCGAATATCAATAGGTTAGAAATTTAGATTTAGTAGAAAAAATCTTATCCTATTATCGTCTGGTTTTTTTTTTCACAGAAACAAACAAAAAAAAAATAATTTCTTGTTTTTATGATAATTACTCCATCTTTTCCCATTTTTTAGGCATAAAATTAAAAGTTTTTAAATCATTCACACTTGAATACGAAAATGTGTTTAAATGAAGTTTTGATGAAGTTAATCTTTGACGTTTTTAACAGAGATAATCTTGAAACAACAAACGCGTCAGAAGCCAATCTCTTTTCGAAACTAACACCCGCTTCGCCAAACTAAATATCGCGTCACAGGATTACAGCCAATGCAAATGCTCTTAAATACCTCTTTAAAAGACATATTTCTATTCCTATCTGAACAAGTCGGAAAATACATGCCAAACGTAGTAAATAATGTACATTCGTATTACAACGAAATTTTAAAAATATTCAGGTCTTTGTGTAATAGTATACAGTACTTTGTATGCAGTATACTTTCTGAAATTTTTTGTGTGTTCCTGGAAATAGAATCTGATTCTATTATACAGAAAGTAAGCTATTTCATATTTTTTGCTGAGGTTTACAGCAACGTATATAAATTTCCTTAAATGTGAAATAGTTTAATGCAATTAATATACAATACAAACAATGTATCCCTCAACACAATTGAGTAATAGAATACTTTTGTAAAATCCTGTAAAATAATAACAAATATTCTTTTCACCACATGTTGTACAGAATGTATATTTTAGTATGCATCATTGATGTAATCAATTTCATTATATTCAAAAGACTGCATTATCATTAAAATGCATTTGTAAATATTTTTCCATTGGCGCAATGTAACAAAATACTTTAGCTTATCCTTGTAATTGAATCATGCATCCAAATTGCACAAAATTTAAAAAAGACTAGACGACTATAGGTGCTATGTATTTGCATAACTACAAACACACCTAAAAATGAGTGCGTTTCATTTCGTACTAAAGTGATTAATTTATCAAACCCATTTTTTTGAAAAATATCCCTTTCTGGCATAACAATCACTTTTAAATGGCGAAAATGCCTTCCCAAAAATATTCTCTTTTATTAAGTTAATAATTAATTATTTTTAAATAGGAGTGCAAATAAGTTATTTCAAACTACAGTACAAAAATTCTATTGGATTCTTGTACAATACAATACTTTCAATACGTCGATATTTGTAAAATACAGAAATTGATTTTTCTTTAGTTTATGTAAACTCACCTTTTTTTTTTTTTTTTTTTTTTTTTTTTTACATGTGACTTTTATTTTTGTTCTCTAATGGCACGGTTTTTATAGTAAAAATAGATGTATAAAAGCCTTTTACAGAAAACCCTTTTTGAAGACATGATTTATAAAGAAATATTAGTTCTTTTTCCAACGTAATAAATCCCCGTGTATTCGATTTAAAGTAAATTGAGTAAACAAAATTTTTTTTTTCAAAAATAATAAATCTAGAAAATGGATTTGGCATTACCGAATCATCCAATGATAGCGAAATATTGTTTGTTTGTATAAAGAATAAAATATACCCTTTAAATTCTATATGTTAGAAAAAAGAATTTTGGCTATTTATTTCATATTTCATTCCAAATAGTCGAATAAGAAAATGAAACAGATTTATTTCGTTCACAGAAATCCCTATATTTTTATAAATAAATATTCAATAGATGAACTTATTTTTAGGTAGATTTCGTATGAAATACTACCTATTGCAATCGCACCAGTTTATATATATATATATATATATATATATATATATATATATATATATATATATCACTTTTTTATGGACAGGATAACTTCTATAATTCTTCACCAATTTCCACCAAACTGGTACATAAAATCAAAGGGGATAAAATCTCGGCTAAGTTCGTTAATGGGCAAAATCGGACCAAGGGGGTCGGAATAGGGGGCGTTTTTGTGAAAACAGAAAAAACGCCATAACTTCTTAATTAAAGTAGATATCGAATCGGTTTAAAGTTTATATTACTTCTTAAAAATGGGCCAAAAGTTTATGCATGACAGATTTTTGATAAATTTAGAAGTGGCGAAAAAAACAGGGGTTTTGAGAGAAAAAAATTCATAACTTTGTCAATTTTCAAGATATCAAGTCCAACTAAATTTTTTGTAAATGTTCTTAAAATTATCTAAAACTTTTGTATTTTCAAGTTTTTGATAGGACCAACTTTTACCGATGAAAAAAATTAAAAACGAAAAGAAAAAGGGCGGTGAAAAAAGAGAAAAATCCATAACTCCGTCAATTTTTAAGATATCAAATCTGCTTAAATTTATTTTACATCTTCTGAAAAATATCTACAAATTTTATATTGACAAGTTTTTCATAGGACCAATTCGTATAGCAAAAAGAAATTAAACAAAAATAGGAGTTGGAGAAAAAACCTCAAATCCGAACTGCTTATATTCTGACTCATTTTTAAATTCATTTTTGATTTTAAACGCATCCAAATAGTAGATCCTTTTATTTAGAAACTGTTTAAAGTTACGCATTGGTCAATTTTCTAATAAAGACAGAATATATTTCAAAAAAGGCTACCAAAAAGGGTATTTTGAACAGAATTTCCGAAAGTCATCGGGACTGAAAATTTAAGGAAGTATTCAAATAAGAAATTGCGTTTTTTTTCTGACTCGATTTTAAATCCATTTTTGTTTACAAACGCATCCAATTTACAGATCCTTTTATTTAGGAACTATATAATGTGATGCATAATGTGATGCGGTTTTTTGATAAAGACAGAATATATTTCGAAAAAGGCTACAAAAAAGGGTATTTTGAACAGAATTTCCCGAAGGCTTAGTGATTTGAAAATTTAAGGAATTTTTCACATATCAAATTGCGTTTTTTATGACTCGTTTTAAAATCCATTTTCGCTGTCAAACGCATCCAATTTACAGATCCTCTTATTTAGGAACTATATACTGTGACGCATTGGCCAGTTTTTTGATAAAGATAGAATATCTTTTTAAAAATGCTGTCAAAGTGAGTATTTCGCACAAAATTTTCCGAAGCATTCATGATTAAAGAATTAAGGATGTATTCAAACAACAAATCGGTTTTTTTATGACTCATTTTTAAATTCAATTTTTTCTCAAATGCATTCAACTGACAGTTTTTTCTTATTTAGAAACTGTATAGTGTACTGTTTTGGTCGATTTTTCGGTGTTCTGTTATGGTCGATTCAGAATTTATTTAAAAATATGTTGTCAAAATGGGCATTTGATCTGAATTTTTCTTAAGATGATTCTGATAAAACCAGTTTTTGCAGAAAAATGAAATTAAAAATTTTTCATAAACGGCCAAATGAAGTTATTAAACTGGGTTTATCTCTAATCATATATTTTTTTGTTGTAATGAGCACTCTTCGAAATCTACCTCCGCCTATAGGCCCAGCCGACAGGGATTTTCTTTAATATGCATGTAATATCATTTTAATGAGACAAAATTTCCTGAAGTACTTTTCACAAGGAATTTTTTAGTTATTGAAAATACGTGTTTAATTTAATATTTTTAAAATATTATTATTGTGGTGTTTATTAAAATGTCGTGATATTTCACCTTCGGAGAAATTATTTTTTAAGTTTGTAAAATGCTTAAGGATGCACATCAATTTCCGCTAATTGAATTATTTGTAGACATCTCTTAATTTTCGAAAAGCTTACAGCACAAAAACGTAATGTACCGAGCATAAGAAAAAAACATAATAATAGTAATAGAAGAATCTAATGATCTATTTCTGCCGGAAGTGAAGTGGTGCATAAGCCAGAAAATAACATCACCAGTGGTTTGCTCCTAAGTTTATTATTGTTTTTATCTTACAATCCTTTCACATGTTTGATTGTAGGACACGCGAGATCTAATGTTAATCGTATTACGAGTTTTTTATAATATATTGTATGCATTTCTACATTTTTATTTTATACTATTTTATTTTATTTTTTTTTTCCTTGGATGTGTGAGGTCCATCTCTACTAATAGTATATTTTTTATTATTTCAATTTTAATTGCTTTTTTTTCAATGACGTTTTTATTATCTCAATCGATTTGAAAGTAAAAATAATTTTTTAAAAAAATATCTGCAACAGAATATGCAAAAAAAAGTAAAAAAGGTGTGATGTTGGAATAGGTTTCAGCTTTCTAATAAAAAAAATTAAAAAAAATTAAATTTAGTTCATAGAAATACAAACAAGATATTAGAAAATACCAAACCACTCACATAGGATTAGTATAAACTGCCGAGCGTCTTCGTCTTCAGTGGCCTTAAGACATTTTTGCCATAACATTTCTGATTTCACACCAGTATCTAAAGTACTTGCTAAAATAAATATCAATTGCGATAAATATCGGAAAAATATGTAGAAATAAACTATTGAATAAACTATTTAAAAATATATAAACTATTTTAACTTTATCTTTCTTTAAGAAAATAGATATAAGATGTATAAGAAAATATATATTAGCTATAACATAAATAATAAAATATATATTAGTTATAAGATAGAATTTATTTAAAAGTTACATGATAAATAAACACAAATTTAAACAAAACCAATAAATCTATTTAACAAATTGCATCAGGAAATTATTCTTTATCTAAAACCCATATTAATCTAAATATTTAAGTTTTCTAAAAAAAAGAGATTAATTTACTAAAAGCCATCAAAAATAATCTAAATTTCTGGCTTTATTATCGTTCTTCACCCTGTACCACAAGAACAATACTAAAGTTTGTAAAGTTTTTCTTGCTATTTTTCACTATGCTTAAAATTACGCATTTCCGTTCATTTTTTTTTCTTTAACTTTTAGTCAGATATACTAAAGTAAAGGATTATTAACACTTATTGATGCTACATATATCTGCTTTTTCTTATCCCGTGAAAGTTAATACAATTTTATCTAAAAACAAGTATAGACAAATCGTTAACTTGATCTTTTATTCATACATCATAACAAATACTCTTTTTCTAAGACAATGAAATAAATTTGAACTAAAGTCAATCTAATAAATATTGAATGAAACTTTCCAATATCAGTTTTTTTTTTCTTTTTGTTAAAAGCCTTGTGTTTTTCGTTTATATGTAATAAGCTTCATTGACTGTTTCAGTTTTTTATGAACAAAAATACTTTCCAAACTGATTTAATTGTTTGCATAAAAAGATTTTATAAATATATATTTTCCTTTAAGAAAGGTATATTTGTTTTAAACTACATGTTTTCATTCTGATTTTTCTTCAGCAATTTTAAACTATATTGTAATCTTTGATTAAGATTTGATAACTTTTTGCATTGAGGAAGGGTACGCTGAAGGAAATTTTAGAAATAATAATATATTTTTATTACTGTGCTACAAAAATATTTGAGTCAAGCCAGATAAAACTTACAGTTAAAATTATAAAAACAAAGTTTTATATTGTTTTTTAAATTAAATTTAATCTATTTAATGTTTTTAAATAAATCTATCGATATAAAATTAAAGAATTGTTACTGCGAAGTTCTTTCAATTAAATTTAATATATATATATATATATATATTGCACGACATTTCGAAATATAAGCAGAACCTTCATTCTCAAAACTTTAATACAGGCAAAAATAAAATGGCCGATTCTTTATCTTACTTAACAACTTTATTTTTTTAAACAAACCTGCCGAATTTGAGTTTTTCTTATTCCTATGATGCAAGAAATTCACATTTGCAGTCGCATTATAGATTAGAAAAAAGAGGCCAGAAATGACACTAAATTAACCTTCTTCAGGAAAATTATGAAATAATGAAACAATAATAATTCTAATTTTTAAATGTTTTATCTGATATAAGTGCTTCAAAAAACAAAACTACATTTTATAATTAAACTATATCTTTAATTAAAAATTAACTTTTCAACTCACCTTTAAAAATAATACCATAATAAACTATTGAAAATTCATTAGTCTGATATTTTATTAATACATCATACCTAATTCTAAAGATTCTTCCCATCTCTTTTTCTGAAGATTTGCGATTCATCATTTTTGCCTAAAATTAACTAAACGAATAATAAATAAAAACGTTTTATCTGTTTTTAAATTAAAAGTTTTGGAGAATTACATTTGAAACAGGAATGCACAGTCGGATAAGCTGATGTTTATCCCCACGAACTGAAAAGTCAAAATGAAACTTTTTAATTGTATAAAAATCTTTTATAAAAACTCTATACTTTTAATCACTGAGACATACACAGATTATATTTTTTATATAATTTTTTAATAATTCTTAAGCATAATTTCCCTTTTTATTATCAGAATCGTAGCTAATAAAACTCAAAAACATTTGCTTCTCTTTAAGAAGCCAATGGCAATTTTATGCCTAAATCTATGACAATGGAATATACATTAATACTTTAAACTTTGTCAGACGTTTTTATTGGGGGCCAGTTACAACAGGATTTTTATTTACATTGTCAAAAAAAAATTAAATGACGGAGCAAATAAATCGATAATAACATACTCATACTCAGCCGTCGTTAAATTTCCCTTGACTGCATTTCTAGAATACATTACCCTTTTTTTCGATTCCCCTATCCCGAAATAATTCTACCTTAACTGTACTTTAAAGAAATTATAAATAATGCCAATTACTACATGTAATATCAATTTAAATATTTATCGACAGTTTTATTAAGGATGTTGCCATGGTGCAAATCTACAAACATTTATGAAAGAAAAATAAAAACACTTCTACTGTATTATTATTATTTATATAATTCGTTAATAAATGCGTTAATGCGTAATTAACTGTACTTTAAAGAAATTTATTATTATTTATATAATTTATATAATTCGTTAATAAAGGCGCTAATAAATGCGTTAATGCGTAATTAACTGTACTTTAAAGAAATTATAAGAAATGCCAATCGCTGAATGTAATATCAGTTTAAATATTTATTGACAGTTTTATTAAGGATGTTATCATGGTGCTTATATACAAACTCTTATGAAACAAATGTAAAACATTTGTATTGTATTATTATTATTTATATAATGCGGATTACGTGGTATTCTTCTTTTCTTTGTATAGCGCGTTTCCCGGTATTCGGTTTTTTATTGTATTTTGAATCGACAGCCCAATCTCAAGATAAGGATGAGCAATTGTAATATATATATATATATATATACAATTTAAAGTTCATGAAAATATTTATTAAGCACTAGGTGCATAATGTATAAACACTTTTAAAAACAGTAAACATAAAAATAACAATATCAATAATATAAAAGTCTTGCATTAAATATGAAAATGACATATTTAAAAGTCACTTAAAAATCATTTCAAACGTCACTTAAAGATCAATTCAAAGAAATAAGCTTTACTTATATATTGATGTAATGCAATCAGTTATTTACACTCAATATTTTGAATCATAATAAACCCATTTATAGTATAAACTTTTATATTTATGAAATCTTAATTGATTATAGTATAAAATGCAAGGAACTGCCACACTTCCGCCTGTACCCGCTTATAAGCATAAAAGATAAACTTACTGCATAAGCACGGCTCTTTAATTCCAGCAGGTGACAAAAACTTTTAACTCAAACGAACAGAGGAAAAATCGATCCCGAACACCGTACGGGCAAAGCAGTTTGGACCAACTTCAAGTTTCCCAAACAGCGTTCGGACAAATCAGTTAAGGGGTTAAAGACACTGAAAAGGGGTAAGGGTGAACCCGGGGCGAATGAGTTCCTGGTGAATCATAGTCCCAATAGTAGGAACGAGGTTGAAATTGGACGCTCCAAATATTGGTTCGAGATTTCACCATCTTTTGGTGGCAGCAACTGAGCACCGACATTTAATTTCAACTAGAGCAAAATTTTTAACCGTCCAGATACGAATCACCAAGTCTTTAATACAGATTGGTACCTGTACATTGTAGTTTAAAATACATTCCGCTTTTTAGTTTAAAATTTGTATATATGTAAATTGTAGTTTATAATTTTACCTGATGATAGAGATACAAGAGAGATGGTATAAAGATGGTATAATAAAGACGATTTATAGATATACATACAAGAAAGAATCGTTTAATATTAACCACTTTTAGAGGAAAGTGCAATATTATATTTTTAATTATATTGTTGAAAAATATTTTAGGAAATAATGAGTTTGCGAAAGATATTGTGAGGTATGTGTTATAAGTTGGATTAGATCACGTTGTGATTGATTCAATTCTGTTAAAGACTAATAAAATTATATGTAATAAATAAAATTGAAGTATTAAAATATATTACAACTTTTTGAAATATTGATATGTATGAGAAAAAAATCTTTGGTTTGGCATATCCGACTAGTTTTCGTATATGTTTACCAAGATATTTTAGTGTTTTAATAATTCGAGTTTTGAAACATATACACTCCTTTATAAATCAAATAAGTGCTTAAACTAACAAAAAACTGCATCAAAATTGAATTAGAATTAGATGTTTATTCTTTAATATTTGTGACATTATTAAATTTAAGTGTAGGTTAAAAAGTATTTCTTTCTTTCTTCTTTCACATTTCTAATATGCATAACAAGCCTTTAAGTATTTACGCAATATATATGTAAACGAAATAAGCTAAAAGAAGATTTATTAATATTTTTATTCATAATATTAAGTAAATATATAAAGAAATATACTGTAAATTAATATACTCATAAACTAATTAAATATATAAATAAATAAATAAGACACATTCCATTACAATATCTCTTTTTTCGAATTCTTACATATCAAGCAAAAAATATTTCTTTCCTCTTTTTATGGATAATTTGTAACACAATAACTTCAATACGAATATGTACTTTTTTTGTCGTCCGATTATCTACAGTAGGGATATAGGACCAGGGGGAGTGCCCTTCGTGGGGGTCTTTCTAAGGGAACCTAACCCGTATTTACGCAAGGTTCGAAGAAAACCACGAAAACTCCGAACGGTTAGGCCGACAGCCGCGATTGGGTTCGAACCCAGCACCTGCCGTCTACCAGTTGACAGGTCCGTACTTCTTGGCCACTGGTAGGGCCAATACGAATATGAATTACGGTAAACAACCTAATTAAATTGCTTCATCATACCAATTAGTTTGATTGTTATTTTAAGTAATTAAATATCAAAATATTATCATATATAAAATTAAAGTACAGGGTGGTCATAAAAAAACTTTGCCGATATACGGAGCTCTAGCGGCCAGTCCGCTCAACCGATCGAAATGAAATTTCAGATATAGCTATTCAGAGGTATGAGCTCGAGATTCTGTGAGCGACAACAAAATGGCTCTCACGGTTACGGTTATAGTTACAGAAACTCGAAAATTTCCAATAGCAACACCCATTTTTTTTCATCGCAAAATGCTCAGCGCATGCGAAAACCCTAAAGAGCGTTGGAACCGTACGTGTATCGCAAGAAACGGACATGTTATGCATGCACAAAAAACCATTCTGGGAATCCTTCCCCCCCATAGAAAAAACTCGATTGGGGCGCAAAGAGGAAATTTGCATATGACACAGACTCAGTACACTAATCTCTGATTACAATACAGATCAGAGAAACTAAAACTTTTATTTTGATTACACATTTTCCACATGGGTGCCGTAATTGCCTGTGATGGTGACGTCACCCATGTGGAAAATGTGTAATTAAAATAAAAGTTTTAGTTTCTCCGATCTGTATTGTAATCAGAGATTAGTATACTGACTCTGTGTCATATGCAAATTTCCTCCTTGCGCCCTAATCGAGTTTTTTCTATGGGGGAAAAGATTCCCAGAATGGTTTTTTGTGCGTGCATAACATGTCCGTTTCTTGCGATACACATACGGTTGCAACGCTCTTTAGGGTTTTCGCATGCGCTGAGCATTTTGCGATGAAAAAAAATGGGTGTTGCCATTGGAAATTTTCGAGTTTCTGTAACTATAACTGTAACCGTGAGCGCCATTTTGTTGTCGCTCACAGAATCTCGAGCTCATACCTCTGAATAGCTATATCTGAAATTTCATTTCGATCGGTTGAGCGGACTGGCCGCTAGAGCTCCGCATATCGGCAAAGTTTTTTTATGACCACCCTGTATATTGCCTTTAAATAACAATTATTCTTACGTAATTGGAAATATAATGCACAAAATACAAACATTTTAAATGGATAAATGTGATTTTATAAGATTATTATTTTATCTTTTATCTTTTATCTATTTTTAACTAAATGTAATTACATAATGTAAATAACAAATATTGATATTTAAACAGAACATTTTTTCAAATATGATATCAGTCAGAAGTTGTGTAAATTCATAATGAGAATTTTATTTGATTTAAATAGCCTGAAAACTATTTAAACTTGTGCAAGGGATTAGTTAAATGCAATAATTAGTTAAATTCAATATTTTGCGGTAATATTTATTAATTTGAAAAATATCATGTTGCTTTTTTTACATAAGTTAATTATATATATATATATATATAATTATAATAATATATATATGTATGATTATAATGTATATATATATATATATAGATATGTTTGCTATAAGTATGTAGAGTATTGCTACCGTAGGCGCCATTGCAGCACTTATCAATTGCAACTTTTATATTTATGAAATCTTAATTGATTATAGTATAAAATGCAAGGAACTGCCACACTTCCGCCTGTACCCGCTTATAAGCATAAAAGATAAACTTACTGCATAAGCACGGCTCTTTAATTCCAGCAGGTGACAAAAACTTTTAACTCAAACGAAGACCAGTCCACATTTCCATTATCATAGCCATTTCTGTCCGGTCGCGACATCTTTCTGCATGTTTTTTCATCCACAGTCATCCTTTCTACATTGTAGACTTTGAGATGACCGCTTCATGTAACAAGCTCCAGAGACCAGCATTCCTTTCAGCTACGCCTCCAATCCATAGAGTTGCCATTTATTGAAAAGTAATTTTACGTAATATCTCAAAAATTTAATCGGATAATTATTTTTATAAAATAAATTACCTAAAAACTTATAAACCTGTTTATTTACATTGAAATCATTACTGCATATTTTTCTAAATCTAATAAACTGAATTATATCTGTATTAATAAAAACATTTTTATTCAGATTGGAAAACCAATGGGGTAAATTTATAGTATAAAAATCAAAACTGTTTCTTTTATCATATAGATCGATATTGATACTATTGTCTGAAATATTAAAATAAATATCAAGGAAATCTACTTTGTTATGAATATTGTTAGCTTTATTTAATTTTAAGAAATCAGGATAAATTTTATTGTATTCATTATAAAAATCAAAATTATAAATTAGTATGTCGTCAATGTATCTATACACATGTAAATGCTTATTATATTTAACTGTATAATTGTATTCATAATAAAATAAAAACAAATTAGCAGCAGTGATGTGGATTCGGTTATAAATTGTTTTTGCAACAGTGGAGATTATGATGACTGGATAGATAATTTTCATAAGCATGTCATTACTGGTGATATAAATATAATTGCTAATAAGGTATTTAATGAACTTTGGAACCAAATTTAGATTGAATGAAAAAATTAGTATGAAAAAAGCTTTGGTAATTTTTAATGAGGATATTGATAATTTTATTAAACAACAAAGTTATAAGAATAGTTTACCTTTGGAAGCTTTTTTTGATTTGAAACATTTTCAACGTTACATACCTATGTGATTCCGAGTCGCTTTTGCATCCCTAACACTTCCTGGAAGTATGATAGTCTGGTAGTAAAACACCCAGGAGTAATGCCATTGAAATGTCGGAGATGTGTCGGAAGCGCCCTCTATGAAAAAATGAGGACACCACAGATGTACGACATTTTGAATAAAATAATTACTAAGGGAATGACCTACACGCAAACCAGAACAAAATCGATTAGTTTGTTCAATGTTTATGAGCCTTAAAAATCTTCCCCTCGGTTCACAGTTAAATTTTCGCTAGTTAACTGATCTCCATGTTTCCGATTTTAGGATTAAAATTTAAGTTAAATTCTAAATTTTAGAATAATTTCAACCCCATGCACAAAAGAACAGCAAAAAGTATTTGTTCGTTACTCTAAAGTCTAAAGCTCCCTCTATCGACAATTTTTGAACTTAACCTTTAAAATTAAAAAAATTAAAAATCGTGATATAAAGAATGATTTTAGAGAAAACCGCAAACAAATCAACCATTTTTCTAATTTTTATCAGCGTTTGAATTTTTGGACCTCAAACTTTAATGGCCCCTAGCTCCTACAGAAGACGTTTGCGCCCCATGGTTTCCTATTTAATAATGTTTGTCTTTATGTCTACTATCATCCCTCAAAGTTTGTCGGTCTGGTAGCGAAACACCCTGTATTTACTTAATATTATGAATAAAAATATTAATAAATCTTCTTTTAGCTTATTTCGTTTACATATATATTGCGTAAATACTTAAAGGCTTGTTATGCATATTAGAAATGTGAAAGAAGAAAAAAAGAAATACTTTTTAACCTATACATAAATTTAATAATGTCACAAATAATAAAGAATGAACACCTAATTCTAATTCAATTTTGATGCAGTTTCTTTTGTTAGTTTAAGCAATTATTTGATTTATAAATGAGTGTATATGTTTCAAAACTCGAATTATTAAAACACTAAAATATCTTGGTAATCATATACGAAAACTAGTCGGATGTGCCAAACCAAAGATTTTTTTCTCATACATATCAATATTTAAAAAAGTTTTAATATATTTTAATGCTTTAATTTTATTTATTACATATAATTTTATTAGTCTTTAACAGAATTGAATCAGTCACAACGTGATCTAATCCAACTTATAACACATACCTCACAATATCTTTCGCAAACTCATTATTTCATAAAATAATTTTCAACAATATAATTAAAAATATAATATTGCACTTTCCTCTAAAAGTGGTTAATATTAAACGATTATTTCTTGTATGTATATCTATAAGTCGTCTTTATTATACCATCTGTCTTGTATCTTTATCATCAGGTAAAATTATAAACTACAATATACATATATACAAATTTTAAACTAAAAAGCGGAATGTATTTTAAACTGCAATGTACACATATCAATCTGTATTAAAGACTTGGTGATTCGTATCTGGACAGTTAAACATTTTGCTCTAGTTGAAATTAAATGTCGGTGCTCAGTTGCTGCCACCGAAAGATGGTGAAATCTCGTACCAATATTTGGAGCGTCCAATTTCAACCTCGTTCCAACTATTGGGACTATGATTCACCAGGAACTCATTCGCCCCGGGTTCACCCTTACCTCTTTTCAGTGTCTTTAACCCCTTAACTGATTTGTCCGAACGCTGTTCGGGCAACATGAAGTTGTCCCAAACTGGTTTGCCCGTACGGTGTTCGGGATCGATTTTTCCTGTGTGATATTTTTCATTCTTTTAAAAAGACTGTATTATCATTATTTTTCAATAGATAATGCAGCTTGTCCATATGAATGAAATCTTCCCTTTCTTTCGTTTTTTCTTTGTTAAGAGCCCACACTACTGATTGAAAAAGTCCCGGATGACAATGTAAAGTCTATGGGGACGTTATTTTCAAATATCTCGCTCAAATTTTAACATTTTGCTTCAAATTGTACCATACAAAAAATATTTCTGAATAAAAAACATCATTTGAAACTTTTAATTTATGATAAGTTTGTTTGAAATAATTTTCTGTAAAATCTGTAAAACAGTCTTCGTTGCATACCGAGGAGGTTGCAAAAAGCAAACATCTAGGATATTTGTTTTTCTAAATTCTGAAATAAAAAATCGTTTTATATTATTAATTAAGGTAATAAAAAAAATTCCTTCATTTTCGTATTCTATCAAGTATGATGATTGATTTTTGAGAACTGAGAGTTTTTTGAGAACATTTCTGGTAAAAAAAATGACCAGTTAAGGGATTAATTTGTGTAATTTTGATTTTGAATGTGTCAAATAGTTTTTGATCTTTTTTTTTCCATTCGCTATTGAGTCTGATATTCGGGTCGAATGTAGGTCGCGGACGAAAGGAGGGCGCTCACTCCAGTGGTTGACTAAAAAAAATAGATTAATAATAATAATAATAATGATAAGCAAGACATAGCTGCGATTGTTCGGTAGCTTCATCATTTTATTAGTTTTAAGGACTTCCTATAAGACTTATTTTTCTTTAATGCAAGTTTTTTCTTAAACATCCAGTGTTTAAATCTATCAGTTTTAAACTAAACATATCGGAAATTATAACTCAAACATAGCGAATGAGGTGTGTTCGTTATATGATTAGTTTTTTAAGTATTCACATCTTGTTGCACAGCTGCTGCACTTTTATTCAAAAATGCATGAATACAAAATTTATTGTGATTACATAAATATGTTATATTCAGTAATACGGAATTAATAGAAGTACATCTTAAATAGGACGTCATTACCACGGCAAGCTATAATCATTACTTATCATGGAATATCGTCATACTTACGTATAGTAGGATTTAATAGAATGAAGAAAACTTTTATTAATATATCTGTAAATTTGTCTTAGATTTAAAAAAAATGAAATGACAAAATTTTGCAAGGATTCTACAAATTTGAAACTGAATTGACTGTAATATGTTTTCTTTCGGAATTTTATTTTCACAATACACAATTTCATCGAATAAATATGAATATAAAAAAGAAATCGCATTTTAAAAAATCTTTTTTTCCTCACGCCGATTACCGACCATGCTTATCTTTTAATAAATAGTCTAATAAGAATAAATCTGTTTGCTTAGAATTTGTAAAATGATTTTTTTTTGTACTGATTAAAATGGATGAGAACTTCTAATAAATAATTTTTTTTAGAATTATGTTAGATAGTTATTTTATAATGTGGTTATTTAATATGAAAACCTTACAATCACATGGATCTTAACCTGTTTTTCAAGATCTTTATATGTATATATTATCATTTTTTTCATTATAGAAACTACATAAAAAATAAATATCATATTTTTTAAACATAAACCCGCTTATGCTTTTCTATTAAAAAAATGTTTAGAATAAGTTATGTTACCGGATTCTAAATAAATAACCCTGTTGTTCTATGAATATGCATATTTTCTTACTTTAAAATCGCAAATTAAAAGCACATTTATAATCTACTAACTTTAAAAAACAAGACTAGAAAAAAAGTTAAAAATTAGTTAAATTACAGGAATCTGCATTAATCATACAGTTTTTTTATGAAAAGGCATATTGTGGCGTCTTAAAAGCTCAAATTAAAAACAGATTTATTATATGCTAATGTTAGGAAGAAAACCAGTCAAAAAATGCTTTATAAAGTATTATCTCATTTTTCTAAATATAAAAATTTTGTCGTCTCCTTTTGTTTTTTTATACACATTTTAATTTGAAAAAAGCTCTTGTACCACACTATGTCATTGCTTGAAAAAAAAATGTGTGAATTAAAATTTAATAGATCTTCACATTAAAAACTAAAATGATTTTTATTATTATTCCAAGGTTTATCAAGTACTTTTGTTTATAAACATACTTATTATTTTCCTGTATTGTTATTTTATTGTACTTTAGTGCGATTATCTAGAAATAAAATCTTATGATCTTATACTTTAGGATTCTGTTTCCTAAATGTGAAGCAATTCGTAAAGTGCATCAGATGTCTTAAGATTCATAAATGCTCTTACTCATTGATCTAACATGATCAGATATTTTTGGAAAAACATGGAATTCTATACGTTCACCGACATCCTTACTCTCCATACATGGCCCCTTGCGACTTTTAATTGTTTCCGAAATGGCATCCATTGAGTGGATGAAGACCTTAGAGTATAGAAGAAATGATGTAGAATGCGACGGGAGAATTGAACACAATGGCATAATATGCCTTCTTAAACTGTTTTCGGCTTTGCGAAACGGCGAACTAAGTGTATGGATGTACAAGGTGTCTACTAAAGGATAAGTGTTGCAACCTCGTCAGGTAACTTATTTTTTTCGATCAATGATTGTATACTTTACAGACACACCTCGTATTTACTACAAAAGATTTTATCGCAAGTAATTATCGAATATATTTTATACATAGTATATCAATAAGAATGAAAGATCAAGCTTCATTATATTTTTTTATGTACACAAATGTTTCGTCGTTTATTCGTGTTAGGGTAATTGTTCTAGAAGATCAGATCTACAAGTATATTTCGAATTTTTTTAACTTATCATGAAATTGGATACTCCATAAATAAATTTGTCTAGACATTTTGATGCAGAAATTACTTATGATATTTCTCTAAAGTTATTGGTTTTCCGGAAAAAAGAATGAGTATTTTTATTCTCATTTGTTGATTTATTTTACTTTATTGAAAGATACATACTGCTAGTTATTTTGTTCTTATTGTTCTGAATACAGTTTAGTTTGATGTATCATATTTATTTCATAAGGAGAGTAAATAAGCAATAAAACAAAAAAAATGCTCAATATAATAGAAAATCTGAGACAGGAAAATTTAGTTTACTTTCTGTCTCTTTAATTTTTTTTATTTTTCATATGGAAGACCTAATAATAGCTTGATTTAAAAGAAAAATATGAATAATGTAATATTCTGCATATACTCATTTTTTTATATCGGATATATTACCATGAAATAGAAAATCTAAGATGGCAATATTTGATTTACTTTCTGTTTCATTTTAACTTCTTTATTTTTTAATATACATATAAAGAGAATCAATAATATTTTACCTTAAGGTAAATTTTATGTATAGTCCAATGTTCTATATCTACTCAATTTTATTTGGAATATATAGCTTATTAAGGACGTTTTTAAACCAGAATACACATGATCCATTTTAAAACATAAATTTGCCACATAAATCACTTATCACCATTATTTTCCTATGAAAGATAAAACGGATATTTTATAAGCTTTTACAGTGTTTGTCATGTATGTATACGTGCACTGGATGTATGACGGTACGTGCACGTACTGATATGTGCAATGAAAAAGTTGAAAAACCTGCATAAAAGCTAATGGTAATGTGTGTAATAATATTTCTATATTTTAAATTCCGCATGAGCATAGATATAATTTGAGGACAATTTTATGATACACTTTTTAATTAATTTTTCTTTAAGAAGGATTAGAAAACATTGTCAATAGTTTTATCTTGAATTTTACTTTCTTTGTACTAAATGGAAAAAATATACGTATGCAAATACATTGAAACCCGTTTAGATACGAATCATGCTACCGCAGATAATGCTCTTCTTTAATGTTATCATGTATTAAACGTGCGTATCTTAAAACAGTTCCACTGCACTGAAAGAGAAATAATATTTTTTTAAACGCTAAATATTATCACGAGTAAGAGCTTTGGTGTTTCAAGTTTTAACCATAACGATAACTACGCAAAAATACAGAACTTATGCTTATATCTTAATACATGACCATTTTTTCTAATTATCTAATTTTTGCAGAAAAGCAACTTATTTATCAAAGATCCTGACAAAGTTCTTATTAAAAATATTTTTAAAAAAGATTTAATTTAATCCTATCAATTATTTAGGTTTGAAAAAATTTAAAAATACGAAGTTTAGGCATTTAAACAAGAATTTACTAATACAGTCGGGTGTAACAAACTTTGATGACATTGGGGTATTCAAAAAATGAAAGAGGATCGGCCAATAAAAAACCACTTTAAATGGAGCCATGAAGGCAAACGGAGGCAAGGCAGATCGAGGATCACCTGTAAAAAAAATTTTCGAGAGACAGAGGAACTAGATAATTAAACTGATAAAATTACGCTAAATATGAAAGGTTAGAAAATATCTCCCATAACTATTTTATAGGGCGAGGAAACCCACTTTTTGGTGAAGACGAAGAAAACCCTCATTAATTATTTAATTCTGCTATATATTCTAAGCAGATGTTTAAAAAACAAAAATGAAAAAATATATTAAATGATAAAATATTTAAATATGTAAAATGGCATAAGATATTTTAATTTTTGTATAAAAAACTTGTGAATTTTGTATGTGTATATTTTTATTAATAAAGCGAAATATGTGTTGAAGTATAGCAATAAATTTATTAAACGCTGTTTTCTAAAAAAAGAAAAAAAAGTGTTATTCTACAAAATAATGCATTTTTTTGTGCCGTTTGGCACATCGAGTAAGTTCATGGTTTTCCTAAAATTGAGCTTGTGGAAGATCAACATTTGCATAGAATAAACTATTTTTCATCGAATTGTTTCTTTTACTACTCTTTAATTAACATAGTAATACATTTCAGTAATATTTTGCAATTTCATAAAACAGAATAATGTGTTTTTTAAAGGCTTTCTCAAAATGTGTCATTAATTTTTTTTTAAATATGGTTCTACCTTTCTTTGCACATATGACTGAGACAAATTACATAAAAAAAAATAAGACAGCGAAATAGAACTATTTTAATGATGCCCTTATGCATGCTATCTCTTCACGTAATAAATTGATATGATATGAAATCATATTTTCTTCATCACCAAGATTTCAATGGATGATTTGAAAAAAAAAATAAGAAGTGGAAATACAGCGCTATTATTAACATATAAAAAATAAATGAGACTAAATATATTGTGAGAATATTTTCTTTATGATCTTTTTTATAATTACAAATGCAGTCGGGTGATTTTTTATGAATGATCTTGATATCGAATTCAACTTCTGTATCTGTACTTTTTGCATTTAAGTAATTTAAAATATGCGATTTATTTTACATTTGTTTTTATCTGATTATACAAGATAACAGATGTATGTTTTTCAAAATGATATTTTCATTGCATAAATTATGATAAATCAGTGATATTTCTTAAATTCTTAGGCTATTTTCAAGAGAAAGGAATATGTAATTTCAATATTTGCATGCAAAATTTATTTATTTGATGTAATTATTGAAAAATCATCTCTACTTCTTTATCTCTATATTTTGATAGTGACAAAAGATAAACTAATATTTTTAAAAGTCATCCTTGCCTTATAATTAAAATATAAGGGGAAATATCACTTTTTTGTGTAAGTTATTATGAAAAAAAAAAAATCTTAAAAATAAAATTGTTTTAATTAAATAAATTATAAGAACAAATTTTGTCTAATTGAGCATTGTCTTCATAATCTTTTTTCATATCTTGGATATAAGAAATGATGGTACTACTTGGTTATCCCGCCGACCAAAAAACTATCGCCAAACTATAAGATTATATGTCAATAATTGATGATTATAAATGTCATATTCACTTGACATTAACAACGATATACGTATCTGTTAAATCATCAAGTGATTTTTAAATCATCATTTTATTTGTATTTTTTACTATGCTTTAAAAAATTATTTGTTCTTTTGTCATTTAAAATGAAAATTGTGCCAATTTAAGTAATTTGGCAAACAGTTTGATGAATTTTATAATTTGGCGAAATTGCCGACGGGATAACCAAGTAGTACCGAAATGATACATTAAAAATAATTTTTATGGGCATTTTTCTGAATGGCTCATTTAAAAAAATAAAATCGTACCTACGACAGTCATGAGAAGATATCCGAAATTTCACATTAAACTAATGGAAACTTTGTATATAAATTTCTCGTTTTAATTTGAATATTTATTTTTTTTATATAGGATATTGAAATCTAGTATCTATCAAAGGTTTTTTTTTTTCAATTTTGGTTGCAAAACACTAAAATCCAGTTTTTTATATATACGAGCCAGTTTCAAATGTGAAAATATCTTCATAATTTTTTTAAAGTATGAAATCTGCAAACAAAACAAAGCAAAAAAATGTACAAGGTAAAAAGTGATTTAGTTAAAAGGTAAATATGAGAGTCGAGTGTCTCATCGAGAGTCGTTTTTTACTTTCTTGTTTGCTTGTTACATACAGACGTATTTCTAATTTTGATTTTTGTTCTTCAGCCTGAGGGAGTAAAAATCATTTAGTAAGACAAAATTTCAAAAAGAGAGGCATTTTTCATTTACATTAAGTCCGATATCTCAGGATTTGTGATATTGGATTTACTAATAAGTATGAGCATAGTAGGATGCTCGTATGTTGGGATCATGTTATACATCTAAGTCAATAATTTCTTATGACGAAATATATTAAAGTTTGGTAATAGATGCGACGCAATCTACTTGCAGTCATAAGAATTTAAAAGTGTGCAGGTAGAGACAATATAGAGATGTCTAAACTAACAAAACAGTCCTCTACAAGGTACAGTGTATAAAAATATTTTTTATTATAATAATTATTCAATGATATGTGAAACCAAATATGAATTGTTCATTACTAAAATAATTCAACTAGATAATTAATTGAATTAATGAGGTGATAGATAATAAATCTGATATTTATAATTCTGTCAGAAATGCTATATTCTGTGATTATATTGCAGCAATTTAAATAAATATTACATAATTGGGTTTAGTTGTGTTATTTTTTTTCTACATTTGCATGATATGTTTTAATTAATTAACTTTTAAGGTCTAATTATTGCAACTATTCAATTTTAAAAACAATTTGCGTAAATTCTAATGAAAATAAAAGTTGAGGATAAAGTAGCTAGAAATTAGATAATTAAATCGTTGAAACCAGTGCTTTTAGAACCATTGAAAGTTTATCAACATCTCTAAAGATCATGTCCAATCTCTCTCTATACATATATATATAGAGAGAGAGATTGGATTTTCTAGCTTTTCCTTTTTAACTTGTTTCTGTAATTATTCACGCATTTTTATTTTTTTTAATTGTGAAGTCTCAATTTAGAATTTTCAATAATCGATTTTTATTTTATATTCCTTAACTCCCTGCAAACAGTATATATATTTTTAAAAATGCAGATTAAATACGTATCTTGATAAACAGGTTTTGAAGAAATGTGCATTTATTTAATTTACTATTTTTTATTAGTTAACTGTATTTTTTAATTTTCGCATTAAATGATTTAAAAAATATTTTCTTTATTTTTAAATGCGTCTTAATGGTTATTTTTCGAATGACATTATTTTAAAATTCAACCTTTTATTTCACTAGTAATGTCGGTAAGTGTTTATGCGAACATCTATCAATGTCAATTTCAACTGCGATAAATATATTAAAGAATTACAGGAAAAGCTTTTTTTTCTGAAAAAAAATACTTTAGTGTGTAAAAAAATATTCTGAAAACTAATACTTGGTGTAAAATGATACTTTACCAAATGGGAGTTTTGGGAAATAGGAATTTCAACTTGGGAAATTATTAAATGTAAATATTTATAGATTTTGAATAACCTCTAATCGAATCTCCTTATCAAATATGCGTATTTAAATCTAAAACATATATTTCATCTCCATTACAAAATATCTCAGTTTATAGTTATGTGATTTATTTTATGTTATCTATACTGTTTTCGGAATGAACTTTTTCTCTTACTAAAGAACAGTAAATATATTTATCAGTAATTAGTACTTTTTTTTCATATCATAGGGCATCTTACTTATATGGAAACAAAGGCTTTACCCAAACAACTCTTCAAGGATTAAATACATGTCATTCATTCAAAGCGAATCAAAGTTTCATCTCGAGATTTTTTTCCTCCATCCTACTATAATTAATTCTGCATTGGAAATATTTTCTCGAATTAAAAGAGCACAAAAAATCTTTATAAGTGGATGTGTGAATGTCTTACTTTTTATAGAATTTTTACGTCACATAATTACGAGAAAAGATAGAAAATGTTACTAAATTAAAAGTGCCATACTGGAATTATAGATTTATTAGCAACTGCAGAAAAAAGGAAATATATTTAAATAATAATTGTAAATAATAGAATCTCTCGAAGAATAAATATTAAAACAACAAAAAATATAACTACAAAAAACTAATTTTTGTAATGTAAAGCATAAAAACTAAAACCATATCAAATATTTTTTTTCAGAAAAACACACAAATTTTCACACTCAGAAAGGTCTATCTGTATTTATCACCAGATGAAATCACCAGGCGATTGATTCTGTACATTTTTAAAAAGAGTTAAATAACTAGTATTTTAATAGCTACAAAATTTTGCTGTTTTTTGCAAAATTTAAGTGCATAGCTGTCTCACTTAATTTTGTTTAATTGAATTTTTTCTGCAATTTGCCGTTCACAATTTTCATCCGAAATGCAAAGTAACGTACTAATAACGTCATTAATCCGTCTCATTTTGAAAAAAATTTATTATCCAAAAATTACGTTAATCCTTTATAGCTATATAAGTGAATTGAACAAAATTACGTGTGGGAGTTATGGCTACTGAATACCAATTTAAATTTTGCAAAAAGAACAAAATTTTGTTGGAATTACAAATTGAAAATACAAGACTTTAGTAAGACTCAAATAAAATTGATGAAATTTTTTAAAAATTTTATAAGAGGGTCATCAATATATTTTTTTGTTTGTTTGAGCAACAAAATCAATTTTTTACTTTAACTAAAAAATTCGCTTAAAGCAACCAAAATGTACGCAACAAAACATATTTTGTAGTTTTAATGAATTCCTTTTTCTGGGTGTATAAACATAGATTTTATAAATAAATCTTTGAGCAATTTATATTGACGATATCTCCAAATCAGTTATCATTGCAGACTGGATACAGTTCCAATGTAATTATGATGTAAACGCAAGAATGGGCAAAAACGAAATTTTGCAAACACAGCTTTAATTTCAAAATATTTCTGCTATTACATCGTCCTTGTCTCATGTTTTAAAAATGATAAATCATCCACAGAGGAATGTATAATAACAGTATTGCAATTCACGTATAAATGTGTAACTTTTTTGTCAAATTATTTGTAAGCTGCCGTATTTTAAACTAATTCCACACGAAATCAGTGATGCAGTTTCTCAGCAGTATTCATTGCGTCAAGGAAAATACATATTCTCTCTGCATTCTTTCCAATAATAAAATTTTCAGTATTTTATTAATTTGTGCTAGATTAACTCACGTATTTACACATTTAATGAAAGCGTTGCTAATGGATAAATCTTGTATTTGCTTAACAAATTTTCTAACCATCTGAGTGTTGTATTCTTAATGTTAGTTTTATATTTATCGTATAAGTTATAATTATTTAATTTGGAATGCAAATTAGTTGTATGAATTTTCTCAAAATTGTATTACGCGGTGAAGAGATGTTTTAAAAGTTCTATTTGTTAATAAGTTTATCTTACAGATTTTATAAATAGATATACTCTGTATCGTAACGAGAGGTAAATTTTAAAATAACACCAGCAAATTATTAAAAAGCGTTTGAATACGGGTGACCAGTCCCTTTTTCATTAAAATACAAGGATTTTTCGATCATTTCATTCTGCAATTTTCAAGCACCGATTCTATGAAAGCGAGTTCAAAGAACAAGTTAAGTAAAAATTGAATTATTTCAGTTACGTGCACTACGTACCCAATAAAATTGCGACTTTCTCCAGACTTGAGTAGTTTTACAGCAACCGTGTTAGAAGTCTCGTTGGCCGCTTTTTTTAGTGTTGTTGTTGATTTTACAGCAAATTTTAAAATTTACAGCAACAGTGGTAGAAATCGGGATGGCAGAATTTATTTTATTTTTATTTTTTATTTTTTATTTTTTATTTTTTTTAAAGAGATTTTTAATTTCTAAATATTTCTATAACCATACCACCCTTTTCTAGGGAGATAAAATCTGTAAGTTAAATATCCAAAATCTTTAATTATGGTTTGTGTGGAAAACGTGGATGAATTGGAATTTTTTTTTTAATTGACAAAATCCTAAAATAATTTTACATGAAATCAGTTATGAAATCCTTTTATGCGTTCATTTACATTAAAGTGACTTTCATACTACTTTTTCATTCTTACGAAATATCAATTTATCAGGACTGGATATAAATGTTTCTGTATTATCTTAGATGTCTCAGCATTTAATTAAAAGCTTTCTATGCGATAGATCTTCTTAAATATTCACAGTTTTCTTGTCTAACTTCGAAATATTTCTTCAGCTGGATTATTTTACATTAAACGGGAAGCGTACATATTTTCCGTTGTTATCGGTTAGTAATATATTTAATATTCGACTGACTATTTCTAGATTAGACAAGTATCACATTTAACTAAAAGTGGCACTATTAGATAGCCGTTCTTAGACACATGCACTTTTATTTTCTTAATGGCTCAATCTTGTATAGTTTGGAATAAAAACCTTATTTTATGTATCAATAATTTGTAATCTTTGCTTTTTTTGTTGTTGTTGAGTTGTGTTTTTTTTTCTTTTTTTCTAGTTTTACTGGCGAGTGAGTTGTCAGTGACATATAGCTTTTTATTAAAGAAGATTATACTTCTCTAAAAACACTAATTTTAATGGGGTAATCATTTAAACATAGTCAATGCATGTCAAACAATTATTTCATGAACATTCTTTTTTTAATTCTATTTTATAGCTGTTTTTAAAAAATAAATGTTGAGAAAAAAGATCTTCACACTCTGTCCCAAATCTTCTACTATATGCTACAAAAATAATAAATAAATTCTTGAATTAAATTTTTACGTTTAGCAACGGAAGTGAAAAGGTGTAAATTTAGAAAATGGGTTTAAATTGTGACAAATAATAATAAAATCCGCTTTCATACGGGGAAGGAAAATTTACATTCGAATTAACTAGAGAAAGTAACGCCAATTTTAACATAAAAATATCGCGCGTGTAATTGAGAGAAAAATTTCTGTTCTAAAATTCTTGTGGAAATATGAACATGGGGTAATGTAGTCGTGTTACAAGATTCCAATAGCAATAAAGAAGAAGTTTTTTATGGTGCTTAGTGCTCTTAATGCAGATAATCTATAATTTAAAATATTGTTGAGTTTTATATATGAGTTTGAAGATATATCAATTTCATCACTTTTGTATGTTAAATCCACCTATTTTAATATCATTATTATTTATTTTTTCACTTTCAAAAATATGCAGGAATAGCCCTTATGCTGCTATTTGCAGTTATTTTAAGCGATAATATGTTACTGATATTTCTGTAGCTGATTGAACCGTATAAATACGCTGATAGTAATGCTTACTGTTGTAATTAGACGAATGTCTCCCAACCAGTGGATTTTCAAGGCACTTTTTGAGCGTTTATCAAATCCTCTATCAGCAGAAGTGAAATTTAACTTAATAGGAGTTTTGATTTAGAATGTCCCTCTAATGAAGATTTCTAGTGTAAAGCATTAACTGAAAAAATAATCTGTAACTCTTCAGATCTAAGGTTAGTGAAATTGGTAAGCTTACTAAAACTTTAGCTTTACAAAAGTTGTACACATTGTACAAAAAAAAAAGAATGTAAATCTACAAAAGTTGTTAGCAAAGAATTCGAATAAATGTTAGGATAAATCTGTGAAACTAAAGTGATTTTACAAAAAAACTTTATCTGTAGCCCTTTTTGAGGTTGCTTAAAAATTTCTAGGAATCCGATAAATATATTTAATTTTTTTTATTCTCAGTGAAATTCCCTACCTGTTACATGCTGCTACATCCCTACATGTGTTGTTGCTGTTGCATAAAAAATCATGGAATACAATTTTCCTAGAAAAAATTTAGTAACTCTTTTTTATAACTTTTGATTTTTTAATTGGTCTTGTTAATATTAACTGATCTTGTGAATATAATAAACATATTTCTTCTATGAAATTCCCTACACTTAAATTATTTAAAATAAAACTTTCGTTCATAAAAAAATTACTTATATGGAAATGACTTGTAGTTGGAAGTGATGAATTACTTAACTCAAAAATGTTTAAGTAATTACTGCATTAAACAGAATAATACTTATTATTTTTCTTTATTATTTATTAAAACAGTTTAATTTTAAGCGTAGTTTCTTTATCAGGCGTTTATATTTTCCATTATTTTTAAGAAATCATCATGGTGGAAAAACGCTGTGTCTGCGATTAATTGAATTAAATTGCCAAAAGTGAAACAAGGAGTTTTATTTGTATTTCAAAACTAATTAATCTTCATTTAGATAACGGTCGCTAAAGGATGTATTTCTTTCTCACTGAGATTTAAATGTTTATCAAGGGATTATTGAACAGTCCAAAGTTTTCCTCCTTTCTAATTGAAATTATCTGTGAATGAAAAAGAAACAAAAATCATATAACTTTTAACTTCCAAAAAAACAATTTCTTAACAGTTTGAAGATTAACCGACTTCTGTTATCTTTTGAGATAAGTTTTTGACACTTTTAATTAGTTTTCCGAAGTTCACATGATCGAAAATAATATGTGGAAGATTAAGAAAACTAGGAATTAAATTCAGTATTTGTTTTAGTATATTTCTGTAAAGTAATGTCTAAGCCTTCTATTTAAAAAGCAGAACACAGTTGTTCTAATTTTAATTTAAAATGTATTTAAAACACCTTAAGTTATGGTTACCTATTCTTCTAAACGTCTTTAAAACTTTTTACAATATATATGCAAATATATGGTTTGTTTATAATACTTTCATTATTATTTACGTTTTATTATTTGCTTTTGAACATATTTTCATAAAAACTATTATATATTACTGATATCTTGTTTGGATATTTAAAAATGCTTTGTATTATTCAACTTATGCAATTAGCCACAAAAACACATTTCTCTTTCAGTTTTGAATCTAATTACGACTTAAATAATCCTATTACTATTTAATAAAAATATATTATACAATGTATTTCTCTCTGAATAACGTTTAACTACTTGTCTAGAATTCCTTCGCGACTATTTTCTTCTGTCATTTTAAACTAAAATTATAAGCAAATGATAAATAAAATAAAAACTTGGCAAAGCGTTCAAGATTAAACTTTATTGTATTTACCAGATACTTAAAGGAAATAAAACACAAACATTATTATAATTTCCCAATGTTTAATTGTTAATGCTTCTAGCGAATAATGAATTTTTGTTATCTATTGAGATAAGTTTTTAAAGCAGTTCCTTATACTTCTGAATTTCTGTTATCTTTAACTTTTTACTAGTTAAGCAGATTTCTCAAACAGAAATATTAGTTTTTAGATCTATCAGTTCTTAATCGAAAAATCCTGTTACGTATTTCAATTTTTCATAGTACTTGAATTAATTGCAAAAGAAACAAAATATTGTTCATTTTAATCAAAATTAATTTTTATTAATAAAGAAATCAAAATTATTAAATCAAAATTAAATTTATTATTTTTTAATAATTTTTTATTATTAATATTTTAATATTATAATTGTCGAACATGGTTGTTTAAACGTTTACATGAAAATATAGAGTAAGCTAAAAAATTATCTGTTTTAGGCAACAGATTCATATATTCTAAAAATTGATCAGAAATGTTTCTATAAATGAATGGTAAGAATTTTTTTTTACTCGAAAACTGTTATTAATTGTAATTTTTTATAGTTTTACTACATTTTTCTAGTTTAGAAAACGATTGCCTTTTTTGTGTGTATGTGTGTTTACATAGCAGTCTTTAATAAAACATTTGAAGCATACCATGTAAAAGAAACTGCATGGTTATAAGAACGATTTTGTTAAGGGAAATGGTACATAACATTTGTTTCACCGTAATTTAAATTGCTTTCATTGAATGTCAGATGTGTTTTAACACATCTATAAAGAAAGTGTAGAAAGGTAAAAAAAGTCAAACTTTTTTGTCTTGAGCATGTCTTTTTCGCTATATTTTAAAATGATATTTAATATTGATGCCTTAATTTAAATCTATTCATACCTGTATTTTAAAAGTACATTTTATCATTAGTATTAAGCAGCTTATAGTAGAAAATGTATGTATTTATACATCTATATTAGTTTTTCAAGAAATTGTTCTGAATTTAACGCCTGAAAAAGTTATAAAAATCGTGTATTCGAATAAAGAAACATTCTCATCGAATGCTGTTACAGGGAGACGATATAAATTGTTTATTAATGGTTGTTGTATTCATACGTCTTGAGTTATATTATGTTCTCTTAAACTTAAACCTAAATCATTGAAGAAAGAAAAAGAAATATACCTTATTTGCATAGAAATAGCATCATAAAACTTTCCTAAAGAGAACTGTAATCACTGAAGAAAAAATCTTTTTTCCGCTTCGCACATTTCCAGACAGTATGTAATTTTTATTCGTGTTTATCACTGAATATTTTCAATTCTCTTTTTTAGTTTTTATCCTAATGAGAGTATATATTTTGTATTGTAATTCAGAAGTTTTTATACTGCAAAGTGTCAGTCACAATTTGACATTACTTAAAAGTAGCAAACAGTATTTTGTTGTTATTTCCTATGTTTCAAGTGAAGTAAACCTGAAATATTTAACATCAAGATTCTCAAAGATTTCATTTATATTCATAATTAAGAATTTTTACGCAATATTTAAATTCTCAGCCTTTTTTTTAGCATTTAAAACATAACGCACAGAAAAAAAGTACAATTTTGCTCTTTTGGAAGACTGTCAGAATGTAATACAATGTAAAAACGTTTTCTTTAAATTTTGCTTATTTTTTTCATTAATTTTCATTTATGGTACAGCTATTTAATCTATTTGACGTATTATTACAGTAGTATATTAAAGCAAAATAAAAATCGATTTTCGTGCCTCATACATATTCTCCATTATCCATTTTCAAAATAAATAAGATGGAGACTTTCAAACACATATATTTGTTTAATGGCATAAACAAGTGCATTTAATATGATGTCTTAAAAACTGAACTAAAGATAAATCATAATGTCAACGTTTCGAATTGCATCTGCCGTCGTATTCAGCATAATTATGATGCTGAAATGCTTAAGAGTCTGCAGGCGACAGCATCCTCTTCAAACTTAATCAATAATGGTATCTATACTTTTAAACATTGTAACCCAGTAACCGCTAGTGTTGTGATGACGCAACGGGTAATATAGATGCGTATAAAAGTTTTGCTATCAGATGAATTTTATATTAAGAGTAATTTTTAGCTAGGGAATTTTATACTTAATAATTCAGCAGAAAAATATTTCCGTTCACCGTTTTTGTAATATTTAATAACGAGTTCAAAACTTGAAGCATTTCTGAACGAAAATTTTTATGTTCACAAATGTAAACTGTAAAGACAATCTATACTTAGACAAGCGTATTAGACGCAATATAGCAGTTATTAGCCAAAGATTTCACCAAAGAATAAAATTTTATTCTCAGTGTTTAAAAACAACTAAGAAAATATGACACCCAGATATTCTTTAAAATATATTTTTGTAAAAGGTTAATTGATGTATCTTTTATAAAGTAAGTTTACTAGCGAACTAAAAGTCACTAAATTCATAGATAAAAACGAAATAAAATCAACAACATTCACCGGGTTTTATAGCCGACGATATATTGACATAACAGGTTTTTAATTACTATTTTTTTTAGTTGCTATGAAAAAATGACAACTAAAATATACAGTGATCTGTTATTTCCCATGGAAAAAAGAGATAGATGGAGGTGCAGTATGCGATTAAAACGGTTTGATGGGCGTTATTCTTCCAATATAAGTCTCTCGTTCGACCCAAACAAAACAATTACATGGAACAGAGACCGAATTTTTTAACATCATTTTTTCTCTAAATGAAAAAGATCTGAATATATTTTAGCATTTAATTGTATTATGAATTAAAATTGCATCGCTAAAAGTTTTTCTCTTTTGTGAAAGCACGCTGTTGTGTTTGATGCAATGCAGCGAATTTTAGAGTGACGTTTTTGGCGTCACCTCCAGCCACTAAACTGCATCTCTATTTTTTTTTCTTTTTTACTCTATGGCTATTTTTTCTCTTTTTCCCACATAAATACGATACTCAAGTTGCCACCATTAGAGAAATTGAACCAAAAACTGCAAAAAAATTAATATCTCAAAAACAAATTGAGATACAGTTTTCTAACAAACGGCATTTAAAAGTGCATTTTTTTCTCTAAACGATGGTTTAAAGATTGAAAACGTGCAATGGGTAGAAGTTTAAAAATTTACAATTGCGAAAATTGCAAAACCGAAATTTCATCGGAAAGTTTTGCCATTCAAAACATGACGTATGCGTTACGCACAGATACGTTTGGCCTTTATTATATAGATTTATTCGTAGTCGGAATTAAAAATCAAATCATCATACTCAAGAAAATACTAAGTATGTATACCAAAGTGTGACTATATGACAAGCAAACGAAAATTGCCCATTATCTACCATCATCAAAAATTTTTTTAAAAATAAATGTCCATACATTTGCATAATCTGGGTATTAAACCTTCGTGCTATAAAAATATTACTCTTATTCCCATGCAAAATGACGTCTATAAAATATTCTGTTTAAGTTGGCGTCGTAAGAAATGTTTGGAATATTTACGATCTCATAAACTGCGGTCTTGTTAGGGATAAGTTTTAGTAGACAAATGTCGTAATTCAAAATGTGATACATGTAAAAAATGTTAAGTAAGTAAAAAATCTTGGCGTTGCTTGATTATCCTAGAGAGAAATAAATCCTATGAAATTTCCCTGTGGTGTGTTGAAATAGCGGCATATAAACTGCATTCATAAATGTTTTAAACATCCCGAAAGAATGTGTCTGCATGTAAAAATTATGTCGAACACTGCAATTTAAAACTTTGAACTTTTACTTTAATTTGCTGCAAAAAAGTACAAAGAAAAATAAATAAAAAGTATTCACAATATATATATTTTTTTGATATCCCGAGTTTTAAAAAAATGTATTCAACACTCTTCATAAAGCTACTCATATCTTTTTTGTTAAGTAATTTATAAAAGAGCGATTTTTTATTATTATTTTAAAGTTTAAAAAAATACATAAATGAAAAACATATATATTTGTATTTCATAAATGTATAATTAAATATGATAATTCTTATTTAGAAAATATTCAAAACATACAGTGTAAATTTAAAATTTTCAGAAAAATTAAATAGCTAATCAAGTGTGTGGAAATGGGAAAAAAATCACAAATAGTCACATTGCAATTGAAATTGACTACCTTCTTAAAATATCTCAGTATATTACCAAAAATGAATGTTCATCTCCAGTTTACTGAATAGTTTGTATAACTTTTAACAAGCTTAAATTATACCTTATGTATACTATAATGATACTGGAATATTCGTATGGGAGAGTTTTCTACACATTACAATTGTTTTAAAAATGTTTCTATAAACCACAAATTAAAGCAACCTATGAAATATGAATATCTAGAATATGTGTTTTACTTTTATTGCATAGTTTTCATTTTTAATACTTATAAGTTAATAGATAAGGGTATTTATGTATGTGTCACGCGTAGGATATTTTGACTGTTAATATTATTTTTGTTATTATTATTATTATTTATTTATTTATTTACGGAATGGTCCTGAAATGCGCAAATTACTTAAGTCTAGAATTTAAAATGCGGTGATTTTTAAATGTATTAATGGCCATTCCAATATTATGGGTTTTGCAATTTTTCTACATATTGCTGATATTTTTAAGACCTGGTACCCTTCATTCGGCAAAAAATGAGGAAAATATCAATTTTAATATTTGGTTTAATTATACCTTATTACCTTGTAATGATCCGAGTATTATAAATATATTTAAAAAAGATATTATCACATCGCATTCGCTTTAAATGCCACAATCCACTTTACTTAGTGTTTTTCTCAGTTTGTGTTTTTTCGATAAATAGACATGTTCAAATGATAAAAATCTTCTATATTCTGTTCTACTGACTCGATTTTCTTTCTATTTCATAAAACAAAGCATCGAATTTACGAAAGATTTTTTTTTTTTTTTTACATAATTTTTTTTTTTTTTTTTTTTTTTTTTTTTTTTTTTTTTTTGTAATTTTCTATTTACTTGTGCATTTTAATTTTCTTATAAACTAATTAACTTATGTTAAATTCTGTACTTAAATTTATACAAAATACTTCTAGGAATAGTTCAAAAAATTATTGAAAATGTTCAAAATTGTAAAAAAAGACACTTTTAAAATTTATATAAATTTTCTGTAAAAAAGAAAATAAATTATTTGAATTTTTCCAGAAAAATCGAACAATTTCAGGCTAGTTGTAATTTTACAAAATTGAGTTCTTTATTGTTATGCCAAAAATGTACCATAACATGCTTAAATTAAAAAAAAAACAAAGGCTACAGAGTCTCCTTAAGGTATCTGAACACATGTTTTGAAATTCTTGAAATTTTCTCTCGTTTTTTATGTTTTATAATGACTTTTACTTTAAAACTTTGAAGAAATCTGCATATACAGATTTTAGTAAATATCCAGAAATATTTTTTAAAGAGAAAAATTCTCGAAATTATGTGAAAAATTTACATTTCTACAAAACATGACAACTCAAATATAAAAACAATGTATTGATATTTTGTAAAAGGCCTAATAGACAGAATAACTTTCTCTAGGACTTAAATTACACATATTATAACCGCATCGCAATCTATGATGATATGGCAATTACAGTACTAAAGATATAAAAAATTCGCAAAATTTGTTTCAAGTTTGTCATCTATACGAGTGTAAGTATAAAATTATTTAACATATTGACATGAGCCTATTCTACTCCCTCAAAATACATTTGTGGAAGAAGTACAGAAAATTTCGTGACATTTAATTCTGTGAATCAGTTTTTGAGACAGTGCGTCCACAAAATTTACCTTACATACAGACATAGTTACAGACTCAGACATCATTTTGTAAACATTTTGAAAAGATTAAACGGAAAAAAATCAGGAAATTGTAAAGCGGGTATATGCGTTTAAAATCTGAAATCGAAACTTTTCACAAATGCAATATTTTTTTTTTTTTTTTTTTTTTTTTTTTTTTTTTTTTTTTTTTTTTTTTTGCTGGTGTAGAAATTTGATAGAAGAAATTGAAACGAATATTTAAAAATTAGTAATGATTAAACTTTGACTATTTTTTACGCATGTTGAATGAGTTGAGTGTGGAAGCAAAAATTACATCCAACGTTGACAAGTCTCTGGCTTTTTGCAAACCATAATTATTTTAGAGAAAATCCAGATGATTTAAATCCTACAAATGTTCCAATTAAATAAAACATCATGTTTGTATAATAATGCTGGTATTCAAAAAGCCGGAGACTTAGCATCGCAGCACATCAAGATTTTGGCTTGATGTTTAAAAAAGATGTTTAAAAAAGTCCCTTAGAGTAATAACAGCTAGGTTAATATGCATATAGTTATAACAATTATTAAAATTAGCAAGAAATATCACGATTTACACTAATAACCAAAGCCATTTTATGAGTGAATATTAGAAAATCCTCTACAGATTATCAAAATCTTTAATAAAATTGTTTAAGTTTTTTAAAAAAAATGGCCCTACCACATTACACATGATCCCACAATATAAAGATAAATTCTACAAATGATTTGTTATTGAGTGATATATATATATATATATATATTAATTACAATTTATGTCATTTTCACGATTTGCTACTCATATAGATTTCTCTAAAAGAAGTAAATCAGCAAGAATAATATAAATAAGCAAGAATAATATAAATAAAAAAAGGCATGTAACATTTCTTCTAAATATATTTCATTTTCTTTAAATACTTTGGTAAATTCAATTCAAATATGAAGCATCAAGAATAATTATTTTCATATAATTTTCAAATAGCTTTCTTGTACATGAAAAATCACGAAATCGGTTTTTGTCTCTGTGACTCGTCAAATCACTAAGGGAACGGGATAATGAGTCTAAAGACAACCTTGTCATTAGTATATTAAGATTGAGTAGTCTCTCTTGAGGTCAAATAACAACAATTTATTATCGTTACGTAACTTTACTCTTTGGGTATTCAATAACAAAAAACCCTACATCGTTTTTTATTTCAGATTATTTTCTACCTGAGAGATTTTATTGTTACTCTCGATTAATTATATCTTCTTTTGGGATTAATTTTTGCATTATATATTGTCTTGAAATATCCATGGATTTTTTACACAAATGGTGTAGAAAAATTTCATGTTCCACATTAAAACAAAATCCCCATCAAATTCCAAAACGATTTTTTCTTACTTTTTTTAATAATGATTATTTTATTACAATTATGATATTTTTAGGATTAGCTAAACATTTTGACTTTAAAATAAGGAAAATTTTAAGAATTATATAAATAATTATAAAAAAAATGATATTCCTGTTTCTGTATAATTAGACAATTAAATTAACATTCCCTGTGAAAATTTTTCATTTTATTGAAAGACTGTGCTTTGAATATAGTGCTAAAATTTTGGGTATAATTTATTCCAAATGACTTTTCACTTAATGTTTTTTCACATTATATAAAACACACAATGGAAATCATTCTAAACATGTTTTTATCACTGTTACTCTTCAAATCACCAAGGGAAATCGATAATGAGTTTAAAGGCAATCTTATCTTTAGTAAAAAAAATAGAGTGCCTTCTTTTGAGAGAAAAAAAAGTAATATCATACGTAACTTTACTCTGTTGGCATTCTTTTACGAGTTCAATAAGACAAATCACTACACAGTCTTTATTTTCAGATAATTTTCTACCTGTAAGGTACTCTTTATTAATTATATCTTTTTTCGAGATTAATTTTTGCGTTATACTTTGTAATGAAATATTCATGGATTTTTTATACAAAAGGTATAGTAAATTTGCATATTCTGTATTAAAAACAAATCCACATTAAATTTAAAAAATGATTTTTTCTCTCTTTTATTAACAATATGTTTTTAGTTACGGTTATGTAATAATTTGTTGCTCATATTGACATGTTTAAAATAAGTCAAACTAAAAATATAATATAAATGAAATTTAAAATATTTCCTGTTCTTGTAAAACCAGAAAATTTATTTAATATTCCTACTGAATACATTTCATTTTTTGAAAGGCTTTGGTAAATTTAATGCTCAAATGATAGGAGAGTGAACAGTCGAGAATAATTAGTTTCAATCAAGATTTTGTACATGAAAAAATCGTGTGACTGGATCAGATAACAAATAGCAGAACTAAAAAATAAAATTATATATATAGCGTTTTTTTAACGAGCTATGTGTTATATAAAAAATAACTTGGAGCAGAAATGAACGAAATGTGCAAAAATGAAAATGTCAATAATGTTACTCTGCTTCAAGATACCATTTCTAGAGGCCATTAGTAATAAAAAATATTAAATATATATTTATATTAAGTTTTACGATATTTTTGCAACGCAGAAAGTATAATAAAATTAAAAAATCTTAAGAAAGTCTCAAAAAATTTACTTTTTGAGTCCTTATGTATCATCAAATTTTATTTACAAGAAACTTATTTAATTTTTTTCGATGTTCATTTTTTTCGATGAGTTTATTAAAATAAATCAATAATTGAATTTTTAAAAGTGCATAAATGAACCCTGTGGTCTGAAGGAGTCAAGTTTACCTTTCATGTATCCTAAAATACCTAATCAAAGAGTCGTCATTCCTGTCAATAACATTACATACTTCAGCTCATTGCCATAGGCTGTGGCAGTAGAATGCACAGGTTGATGTGTATTTCAGTATTGTATGGAGTGAGCTTCCACTATGAGTTACAAACATGGATATAATGTTAATATCGTAGCAGTTTTTAAAATGTTTAGAAACTATTAAAAAATGTCGTCGTTACGTCTATTTAAAAGCATAAAATAAGCATATTAAATGAGTTAAGAACGAAAAACGTATTTTAAAAGTACTGTAATGTACTTTTAAGTTTTTAGCTCACAGGCTATCATAGCCTGAGAGCTTATGTGCCCGCCCGTTCTGTATGTATGTGCGTACGTTCGTACGTACGTAACGCGATAACTCCTGATAAAAATATCCCATCCACTTGAAATTTTGTATATAGGTATATCCTGATAAGGCGCTTCCCTGATTAGTTTTTGGAGTTCATTCGATAAGTATAAGAGGGGGAAAGGGGGGCTCATGCCCCTCCCCTTAATTGATATGAATGGGTTTTTCATGCAGAAATATTAGTTTTTGTTCAAAATTTACACATAGGATCATTCTGATGAAGCGCTTCAGTGATTGGTATTAGGTGTTCATTGGATAAATATAAACAAGTTAAATGGGGGTTCTAATGCCCCTCTTCTTAATTTATATAAATGGGTTTTTCATGCAGAATTGTCAGATTTCGTTGAAATCTCTGAATAGTTTTGGAAGTTTAATGGTTAAGTATATAAAAGAGAAGGGTAACTCTTCTTAAATTATATAAATAGAATTTTATTAAGATTTTTCTGATTTGCTCTAAATTTTGGATATGGATTTTTTATGTGATAAAGCATGCCCCTGATCAGTTTAGAAGGTTCAATGATTAAGTTTAAAAAGGGGAATAGGGGGAGCTGATCTCCCCTCCTTAATATTTTTTTTTGAACGGAATTAACCCTTGAAAATACAAGGCTGTAATGTACAATTAGTATGCGTAGCCTGTGAGCTCAATGCCATCAGTTTAACTGGGCAATATTCTTTTTATTATATGTTTTATGATGCGCCTTTAAAGTAATTTATATACATTTATATGTAATTTTACGTTTTAATTCTAAATGAATTCAGCAAAATGTTTTAAAAAAGTATTTATGTGATTAGACAAATACTAAATAAACTAAGTATTATTTAGTAATTATAAATTCTCCTTTACAATATTCTGAGTAAATGTATTGAATTACACGATAGATTTTTATATGATTAATTTAATTTTTCTTCTCTTTTGATAGTCTTGAAAGTAAAAATATAGCATTGAAATTTTTCTTGGTTTGTTTTTAATATTTATCTTACTTTGTAATAAGCAAAAGAAAATATTTTATTTTCAATTTTAAGATTAATTAATCTTTATTGAAATAAAGGTCATTAAAAACTTATTTATATCTGAATAAGGTTTAAATGTTTGTCAAAAGATTGCATAAAACGCCTCTTTTTTTCTTATTAATTGAAATTATCCGTAAATAGCATATATAAAAACCTACACGGAGCTTTCAAGAATATTACTAACCTTAGAAATATCTCAAACTTTCCTAAAGTAAAATCTGCACTGCATTATTATTTTCTAACTGTTAATGACTCGAATGGATGGTGGATTTGACGTTTATTTTGTGACATGTTTTGAAAACATTTAATAAATTTCCTGGAATTCTGAAAATTAAAAAAAATATTTTGTATATTTACACAATACACAATTTAAATGACGTATTTATTTCCTCTAAATACTTCATCTTTTATGTGCGTTTCAAATGCAAGCTTTGCATTCAATTTTTTTCGGAAATTGTTTCTATTATTTCAAATTAAATCTTATAAAAAATGGTAATAATTACTGTCTGTATGTTTCAAATACAAGCTGCTCATTAAAACTTTTTCTAAAAGTGTTGCTATTGCTGTAAATTAAAATTTATTAAAAATAATTTATTAATTTAAAAAAAAAAATGTTGTCTGTTTGTTAATTTTGAAATTGATCAATTCAACATTTAAAAATATATATTTATATAGAATTCTATGACGAGTATTTGATGTAAGTCCAGTGTAATGGAAATGCTTTACTATCGCGGACACTTTTAACATCTACCTTTATAATTTGCAAAGATTGCTGTTGAGACATTAAAAAGAGTGTTTTTCCCCTTGCACCTGTTATGAGGTCATAATTTGTTTTTTTGTATTTTTCATTTAAACTATTTATAGTACAGGTACAGTTCTTTGGGCATTTATTTTTTGTGTATCCCTAAACGAGATATCTGGCTGTACAGAGTTTGAGCGCTATTTATGCGACACCCTATATATATATATATATATATATATATATATATATATATAAAATTGCTATTAGCAACGGATGTTATATATTAATTATATATAAGATACCACAATAGGAAAAAATTCATTATGACTATTCAAAATGAAAAGATATCAATTAAATATCAAATTGTATACATTCATAATTACACGCGCGGAGCAGCATAATAATTTGAATGCTAATATAATACCATTAAAAGTAGACAAGATTCACCAATGGATTTTATCAATAAAACAATAAACCAAAATGAAGAATTAAATTGAATGTTGTCTACTTTTAATGGTATAATATATATATATATATTCATTAAAAATATTTCTGAATTTTCTTTTTTCTTTTTTTATAATAATATGCTTACACATAATTTTGATACATCATTTATGTAATCAAATAAATATATTTGTTAGAATAAGCTGTAGTGTATATATCTTGTATAAGAACAAAATTTTCTGCATTCTGAAATACAATTTGACGAACTAAAAATGATGAGAATAAAATTATTTACACTGTTCTTATTTTACATTAAAAATCTCATTGTGAAATTTTAATTTAAACTTTTTTATGACCTACCCCAATTCTAATGCTTGATTTTACATTGCATCTATCCTAAAATGTATAATCACAGATTCCTCCTGCATGTCAATAATAATACATAGTTCATCTCATTGCCGAAGGCTGTGGTTTTGGAGAGCACATGTTCACGTGTTATTTGATGGAATGAAGCAGTATATGAGCTTTAACGGTGAGTTATAAACATAGATATAATATTAATATTCTACATTTTGTAAATTGTGTATTTAAAACGTCGTATTTATGCCTATTGAAATCGTGAAATGTGCTCTTTAAGTAATGTCAGAAAAAACTTTCTGTTTTTGTTTTTAAAACACTTTATATGATTTGACAATTACTGAATGAAATATTATTTATTCATCAATCTCAATTTTATTCTAATTAAATTTATTAAAATTACAGATCACATTTTGATAGCCATTTTCCTTGTACTCTTAAAGTAAAATTATATCATTGAAAATTTGTTATTCTTTATTTAATATTTTATTTTACGTTACCGTAAAAAATTTTATTTCCAGTTTAAAGATTAATTAATATTCATTTAGATTACGGCCATTAAAAATGGTATTTATCTCTGAAGATTTAAATGGTTGTCAAGGGTTTATTTAGGGCACCTCTATTTTTTATTTTTATTTGAAATTTCAGCAAATAGCAAATAAAAAAATAGCGCATAACTTTCAATAATGTAACTTAACTTAGTTTTATCACAAACTTTTGCCAGAATAAAATTCGTACTGGGTTATTGCTTTCTAATGATTAGTTCTTAATGAATCTAATGATTAATGGACTTCACTTATCTTTTGTGACAATGTTTGAACACGTATAATACATTTTCAGAAGTTCTGAGGGTTTAATCTTTATTATTTTAAAACACGCATTTTATTAACACTAAATATTTTATCTCTAATGTATGTTTTAAATACAGGTTTTTCATTCATACTTTTTCTGAAATTGTTCCCATTGTTTCATATAAAAATTTGTTAAAAAATGACTGATGAAAATTATTATATGTTGCTTTTCAATTTCAAAAATAAAGCATGAAAAATCCAAACAAATCTGACATTTTTATTTGATTTGATAGCTTTTCATTTAAAGCCAATATGACAAATCTAATATATTCTTATGCAATATAATTGAACAGGTTGTTAAAAATTTATTCTACATTTAACTCTTAAAATCTTTTTTGCCAGAAATTTTAAAATGTTTCAAAGAAATAACCTATCGTAATGTATGTATAAAAAATCGAAAATAAGAAATTCTTGTATTGATTTTCGTTCTTAAGACACGTTGATATGGCAATATTATATATCAGTTTATTCTACATCAGTTTGTTTTCTTCTAAATTTGTTTACTGTTCTGTATATTGTCTTGGTAATATCTATATCTTTTAACTCATACACAGTTGAAATTTCGATTTCTCTGGAAGTATGTCTGTCTTTTCGTATTCTGATTTAGAAAATATACTCAGATTGCTATATAATTGGTATTAAGGCTTACATATTATTGAGGCCTAGTGTGATATCTACATTATTGAAAATGAAGATAATATTTATACTTCGTTTAAAAATATTCTAACTTTAAAGGATATAATTAAAGGTACTTCAACGGGTTAATTTAGGCGTTTCATGATTTATAACAAAAATTATTTGCAATGTATTATAAATATGTCAAATTTTTAAATTAATTTCAATTGCCAAAAGTAATAAATTAATATACTACTCTGTAAAACTAATAAAAATACTTTTATTTTGACTGTTTGCATGCTTCAACTCTAGCCGAATCATTTTCAAAACAAATAATTTTTATTTATTTATTTTTAATTTAATTTATTTTACTTTGCCTTTTTTGTTTTGAAAATGACCCGTTTAGAGTTGAAATATGTGAATAATGAAAATAAAAGTATTTTTAACGGTTTTAAAGGGTTAATTTACATCTTTTAAAAATTGATGTAATATTACAAGGCGTTTATTTACTTATATGTTACACTTTTTCGGCCACATTGAAGTTGGTACAATTCAGTGAAGTTCACTTCAATATGCTGATTGCAGAATATATAGAACTGGAAAACATTTTTTTTGCGTGTGTTCATAATTATTTATGCATAGTACCTATAGTAATCGTTCAGTCCGTCCACGTGCCTATCTGTTTGTCCACACATAACAACGCAAAAACTACCCAACCGAATCGTTTGAAATTTGAAATACACAATTGTTGCATAATTTAGTTGAGTCATTCCAAATTATATGAAAACCTGATGTATAGTTTAATTACATGCCAATGAAAAGTATTTCATTACATTACAGCCAATGGGAAAAAATAGTTTCAAGTGCATTTTAACTATGTTAAACTCTTTCGAAAATAATAAAAGTGATGTACATCTAAGAAGTATATACTAAAAAACACATTCTGTACAATCTATTGTGCAAAGAATAATCCTTACTAATTTACAAGGTCATATAAAACTATTCGATTACATAATTGTACAGAGGTAAACTTCGTTTGTGGCGTATTTTAATTACATTAAACTATTTCACATTTTATGAAATTGATATACTATGCTGCTGAGGTTTATACAAGTTACTTCCTGTTTAATAAAAAGCAGACAGTATTTACAGGGACACACAAAATATTTCGGATGCTATATTGTATCCGAAATACTGAATACTCTTTCGCCAAAATCTGAATATTTTTAAATCTCGGACGAACTTCATTACGGAACTTCAAATACGGACGAACTTCATTTGCTGAGTTTTACGTGCAATTTCCGACTTGTTTTCATCTACCACTTCCCACTAGATAATTAGGTTACTATACTGTCTATAAGCTTTAACCGCTGAAAATGCGTTTTCCGTTGTAACATGCGTTTTGAATTTTACCTAATATTTCGCGGGCTGTTTTGTATATATAAATTACATGGATCTTATAGAGAACCCTACAAAAGAATTTGATTATCCTTCCGTTTAAAGGTCGAATTTTATAAAAAAAACGTTCTGCTATGTTAAAGTTATTACACTCATTACCATAAAGTTTGCACACCAAGAAATAATTGTGGGATCGTAAAGAAATTTGGCATAAAGCTACATATCAGAAAGATATGCAAATGATTAGAAATGCAGCGTGATTGCGCATTACGTAATGCCACTAGAGGGCGTTGAACTTCGTCCTCCTTCGAGAATAAAACTGGTAAGCAGAACTTGTCTGAGTGTACCTTTTCTTTTGCAAAAAAAAAAACGCGGAGGAAGACATGTGCTTACGAAGCCATCGAAGACAATATCAGCAGCTGTCAGAGCTGGAGAGCGGAAGAATCATCGGGATGATGGAAGCTGGGTGGTCAGTTCGGCGAGTAGCACGTCAAGTAAGCCGTTTTGATTTTACTGAGTGAGGAAGTGCTGGGACCAGTTGACTGAAAAGGCGTCATCTACACGGCGACCAGATTCCCCGACAGACCAGTTGTCGAGAAGACCGTCACAACATACGATATGCATGCGTAGAGCCAACAGCCTCATTGGCCACTATCCAGACACAGGCAGCTCCTTCACTACGGACCCCTGTGTCTTTTTGAACCATCGCAAGGGACCCGGTGAAGGACATTTGGTATCGCGGCACACCTTACGTGTGCTACCAATGACACCCAACCACCGACGCCTCCGTTTGGAGTGGTTGCGCGCACGGCGGATTTGGACGGCAACGGAATGGAACCAGGTCGTCTTCAGCGACGAGCCTAAATTCACTTTGGACAGCAATGACATTCGTGTTCGTGTGTGGAAAACCCAAGGGGAACGCCTCAATTCTGCCTTCACTTTACACTCCAACACTTGGTGTGATGGTATGGAGTGTCATTGTTTACGATACACGGTCACCCCTACTATTCATCCGTGGCGCAATGACAGCCCAGCGGTACATCTGGGACATCCTTCAGCCACATGAGTTGCCATTCGTGGGAGGCTCCCAGGAGCCATTTTTCAGCAAGACAATGCTCGGGCACACACACCAAGGTTATCACAAGCCTGCCTCCGCCAAATTACCACCCTTCCCTTGCCTGCTCCATCCCCAGATTTATCACCAATCAAGCATATCTGGAATAATTTGGAACGGGAATTGGACACCCTACGAGTTTGGTTAATCTCGAAGTGCATTTGCAGCAACTGTGGAACACGATGTTTCAGGACATCATACGGAACTTGTATGCCTCAATGCCCGCACGTATCGCATCGTGCATTCGCGCTAGAGGGTTTCCAACAGAGTACTAAAATTTCCGTTCATTTGTACTTTTTTCTGAAATAAATTATCCTTTTTCTTTGGTTTTCTAATCACTTAACTTATTTATATCACAATAGTACTTACGCGTGTAAAATTTCGTTTCATTTAGTCGTCTTTTTTTTTTTTTTTTTTTTTTTTTTTTTTGGAGCGCAAAATTTTATGGAAATGAGTGTAGATTCTCAGACTAACCCACTCTGAAAATATTTTCAGATCAACCAACATTTGACATTTTAAACAGAGTAATGATGAATTAAAAAAACAAGTTACATTCATAAATAGTTAAATAAATACCAGTAAATAAAATTATATTACAGTATTTTTATTTTATTTTATTTTATTTTATTTTATCTTACTTTTGCTTTCCTTTAGCATTTTATAAAACGCAAACTATGATTTCAACTTTTGAAAAAATCTAGGCAAATGATAATAAACTTCGAGAAAAACTAATACTATTTTCAACCACATATAACATATATAAAACAAAAATATGAAAATAACAAATTCCTCCTTCTGTTTTTTTTTCTCAAAGAAAGATATCAGTTTTCCTGATTATCAGAAAATTGATTTCCTCTTTTGCTGCTGTTTTATAATCGGATGACAGATTAGCGGTGGTTTATTTATATGTTTTATTATATAATGTTTCATTTATGTCTTTGTTTAATTGGTTGTTGGAGCGGCTATTTTTCCTGATTTTAGAGAACAATACCTGATTGTGGAGAATTATAATATATACAGTAGACTCTCGATTAAACGGGGTAGTCAGGGAATGTCTCGTCCCGTATAAGCAAGTACATAGATAATCGAGTTTGTGCAAATTTTGATGGAAAATTTTAGAAAAATGATAGAAAATGTTAAATTATTAAGCACGGGGGGGGGGGATAAGTAAGTCAATTAATGCCAAAGAAAGGGAATAAACAAAAGTTTCAATGCAATTTAGATTTACAATTAGTAAAATACATATACATAGCAATACATATAAATATATATAACACAAATGTAATTTACCTCACTGTTTAGTGTAGAATGAAAGGATAAAGACCAATTAGAGCGGACGACGGCAACACAAATTACTACATCATTGAGTTGCGGGACGAAATCCTGATGTAGGACAAAACTATTAGGTGTAGATTAAGGAATAACTGGTCTGCCTCGGCATTTCTTGGTACGATATGAGTAATAGCTGGCACCAACTCGCCATTTTGGCGTCACTATCACGTCATCGTGTTACGAGATGAAATTGGTGTCACATTAAAGGTAAGACGTATTTTAATAATATTTTGGTCTGCCTGCGTATATCCTTCTACAAACCCTCGGTAGACCCAGGATTATAACAAAAAAGACGTTTTAATGTGCATTTCAAACCTATGGATACAGTATTTCGCATTACATTGCAATATATATTACTTCGCCATTGACGTTCAAGTATTACCAATTGTTTGGAAAAAAGTTAGTAGTAGTAAGTGAAAAAATGACGATTTGGCATAAATTGATATAAAGCGGAATGAAAAAGGCACCAAAACTCTATTTTGACAGTACTACAACGTCATCGAGAAACGGCTTGAAATTTTGGCACATTAGAGAGCCCGACTAGTTCAATACAAATATTTCAGTCTGCTCCGCCATATCTTGGTAGTAGACGAGCAGAGCGGGCAGCAATTCTTCATTTTGGCGGTATCATCACGTCATCGAGTTACGGCTTAAAAATCTGACATAGGACAAGATTATTAGGTGTACATTAAGGAATGACTAGTCTGCCTCGACATTTCTTGGTACGACATGAGTAGCAGCGAGCGCCAACTCGTCATTTTGGCATCACTATCACGTCATCGAGTTACCAGATGAAACTGGTATCAAATTAAAGGTAAGATAAAGTATTTAAAAAATATTTTGATCTGCCTGAGCATATCCTGGTACAAACCCTCAACAGACTGAAATTTATAACAAAAAATGCGTCATAATGTAAAATAAATTTTTTATAACCATATTATTTTAGATTACAAGTCTTCGCCATGAACGTTTACGATGAATTAATGGTTTAGGAAAATATTCTTGCTAGTATGGGAGAAAACAACCGATTCGGCATATACTGGTACAAAGCGGAATGAAAGAGGCGCCAAAACCCTATTTTGACAGTACTACCACGTCATCGAGTTGCGCCTTTTTTGCACATTATACAGACAAACTAGTAGAATATGAATATTTCAGTCTGCCTCGTCATATCTTGGTACGAGACGAGAAAAGCGGGACGCCTATTCTCTTTTTTGGCGGTATCATCACGTCATCGAATTACGTCTTGAAAATATGATGTAGAACAAGATTATCCGCTGTAGATTAAGTAATGACTGTAATAAATATAAAATAAAGTATTTTAAGAATATTTCGGTCTGCCTGCGCATTTCCGGTTACAAACACTCGGCAGACTGAAATTTATAAAAAAAAAAATGACGTTATGATGTACAATTCAATGACTACGTCATCCAGTTACGGCATGAAATTATGATTTAGCACAAGATTCTTAAGTGTAGATTAAGGAATGACTGGTCTGCCTCGGCATTTCTTGGTATGATATGAGTAACAGCGGGCACCTAGTAATCTTATTCTACATCATGATTTCATCCCTTAATTCGGTGACGTTGTCATTAAATTGTATATTGTTACGACATTTTTTTGTTATAAATTTCAGACTACCGAGGGTTTGTATCAGAATATGCGCATGCAGACCAAAATGTTTATAAAACACTTTATTTTACCTTTAAAATGGTATCAATTTCATCTCGTAACTCGATGACAAGGTAGTGAAGCGCAAATGACGAGTTGGCGCCCACTGTTACTCATATCGTATCAAGAAATGCTGAGGCAGAACAGTCATTCCTCAATCTGCACCTAATAATCTTGTGCTACATCATGATTTCATCCCGTAACTGCACTGTAAAAAATATGTAAAGGTACTACACTTTATCTAGGAAACTGGAATTCCAAGAACTTTTCCTGTAACGGTAACAACAAAAACCCAAGTTTTAGAATCGGTTACATGGATTTTTCCTGTTATCGTTACATGAAAAGTTCTTGGAATCCCAGTTTCCTAGAAAATGTTTAGTACCTTTACAGATTTTTTTTTACAGTGTGGATGACGTAGCCATTGAATTGTACATTATAATTTCATTTTTTATTATATATTTCAGTCTACCGAGGGTTTGTACCAGGAAATGCGTAGGCAGACCTAAATATTCTTAAGATACTTTATTTTACATTTAATTTGACACCAGTTTCATGTCTTAACTTGATGACGTGCTAGTGATGCCAAAATTGCGAGTTGGCGCTCGCTGTTACTCATATCGTACCAAGAAATGCTGAGGCAGACCAGTTATTCCTTAATCTGCACCGAATAATCTTGTCCTACATCATGATTTCATCCCGTTACTCGATGACGTAGTTATTCGTGTCACCGTCGATTGGTCTAAATTATTTTGGAGGATTATAATATATATAGAGAACTTACGTTTAACCGGGTAGTCGAAAATGTCTCTTCCCGGATAAGCAAATACCAGGGTAATCGAACATGTACTTATTTTTATGAAAAATTTTAGAAAAAGAATAGGAAATGTCAAATTATAATTCAAGGGGCATTAATTATTCAATTAATGCAAAAGAAAGAGAACGAACATGAATTTGAATGCTATTTATATTTATATGTAGTGCAATATGTAAATATATAGAAATTATATTTTTAACTCTGATGCATTTTACTAATTTTCATGCGACATTAATCATGATAAATAACATGCATAACTGAGATTTTTGCCTTTGGGGTTAATATCTTCCGTGTTTATATTTCTTAAATTGAAACCCAAGAATGTACATTCTCAAATTTGTAATAACAAGTTATTTTAATTAGTTTTAATGCCAATAATTATATTCCTTATTTTCTTATTAATGGGTCATCTTTAATTTTGCTGTTTTCTAAATAGATCTAGTGCCCTGTGGATTTTTTTTTATATATTATAAACTAGTTGGATGTGCCAATCCCAAAACTTTCTTCTATCTCATTCATACATTTTAATATTTAAAAAAAATAGTTACTCATTTTAATGCTTTAATAATTTTAATTCAATACTTTACCAACTTTGATTTTCATCATAAATTACTGCATCAATCAATTAATCGGAGTAAAAACGAATTTCCGTCTCTGCACGAGCCGATAGACAGTAGAATGATAAACAGATTTTTTTTTTCAAATTCAGGGAGAACCTACTTGCCTTACCAAAAAATAATCATATACAAAATGTTTAGTTCAGTTCTAAAACTAACTTCATACACTTTTATGTGGTGCAATATTGAAATTGGCATAAAATTCGGTATTGCAGCGCCCCCTTCCGGCGGATTTTTTTCAGATTCATGGCGATCCAACTAACCATAGCCATAAACTTACACAAAAAAATTCGTTGAATTCGACGCATAACTTCATGTACTTTTGGTCGGTACAATATTGAAAATGGCACAAAAATCGCGATTGCAGCGCCTCTTTCCGACGGATATTTTTCAAATTCAGGGAGGACCAACTAGACGTAGTCATACAGATACAAAAAAAAATTGGTTCACTTCGAAGCATAACTTCATATACTTTTGGTCGGTACAATATTGAAAATTGCACAAAAATCACGATTGCGGCTCCCCCTTCTGGCGGATTTTTTTCAAACTCAGGGAGGACCAAGTAGCCATAGTCATACACATACACAAAAAATTTGGTTCAATTCGATGCATAACTTCTTGTACTTTTGGTCGGTACAATATTGAAAATGGCACAAAAATGGCGATTGCAGCGCCCCCTTCCGGCGGCATATTTCAAAAATGAAGGAGGACCTGCTTGCCACAGCCAAAAACATTCACAAAAAATTTGGTTCAATTCTATGCATAACTTCATACACTTTTGGATGGTAGAATGGCGACATACAGACAGACACACAGACACACGGACAGACAGACATTTTGTAAAAAGATGTTTTTTGGAATCTCTGACCCCTAAAGCGTGTAAATCCGTCGAAAACCGGAAGTCGAATAAAATTTCGATTACAATACTTTCTTCTATTGAAGATAGAAGAAAGTAAAAATAAGTTCTTTTCAACTGTCATATTCTCTTCTCTCTTATCGTGTAATATTTTTTTTTATAAGACTAACTTGAAATTTTCTAATTGTTTAGTTTTACTTCCTTCACTTTATAGTGGTCTTAAATTTTTGAGAAATTAATTTCTCTATTTCTTTATTAAACTCTAAAAAGAATGTTTCATTATATTCTTAATTTCAAATATTTACAGACTTTATCCAATAACGATTATAGATACATTTCAGGGAAGATTCTATCTAGCAGAAACTCTTTAATAAATATAAACCAACACGAATTTATTTCTAAACTAAAATTTATCAGCTATTCAAATTCTGATATAGGATAATAAGATATTTGCAAATTTAATTTTGTCTGTTTGCTGTCAAATGCATAGTACTCACTCGTTCATGTAAACTTGCAAATTTTCCCTTGATATCATTTGCCATAATCTAAGATAGTGCCTTCTGATATTTCTCTAATGTTAACTGACAGAGGAATATGTTTTCTCTTCAGAATAAAGATTTTCTCTAGAGAGATCTGAAGTGTTTTCGATTTAAGTTTTATTAGATTAACAAAGTTAGTGTCTGCAGCTAAAAGTTCAGACTTTAAACTGGCAAACGAAAATGTATTGCTTTGTTATAAACTTGATAAAAGCTTTACAGGTTTCATTGGTTTCATTTTTTCGAAATATACAAAATGGATTTTTAAACCATAATATCTTATTGAAAAGTGAAAATGTTATTTAATTTCCTATATGGATATTTGAAAAAGTTAATATGCTGTGAATTAAAAAGAATCTAATGATTTTAGATTAGCAAAGAAACCATCAATTTAATTAATCAAGAATTAAATATTTTTTTAAAAAATCAGATAATAGTGATATGTATCACAACACTTAGATAAAAGTAAAATAACTCTTATTTTAAAGTAAAACATGACACTGACTGACAATACTAGTATATGTACTGTACATCTTCTATGAGTAAAATAAATAAATCCCTCTTTCAGCAATATGAAACTGTAAATAAAAGAAAATTGTATGAAAACGTCACTTTCCTCCTATTACGGTTGTGAAGAATAAATATCAGCTTTTCTGATTATCGGAAAATTGATTAATATTTCTTTTGCCGATGTTTTATATTTTGATGACAAATGCGTTGCGGTTTATTTCTAGGTTTTATTGCAAGTTTTGTTTCATTTATTTGAGTATTCATTGTGTTTTCGGAACAAATGATTTAATATTGGAAAATCTATCAAGTGGATTTGTTTTGTACTACTGTAAATATAAAAGTGTCAGATTAAGAAATTAATAAGATTCATCCATAAACATTATTACATAACACAGGAATTCAAATCCAATTTAAGATTCAGATTATAGAGTGCTTGTAAAATATAAAAGATGCGCTATTTTTATGCCATGTAATGTATACAGTGCCAAAAAGAAAAAAAAATTGGCACTCAATGAAAAATGTGCAGTTTGTGACAGATGGTTTTTACTGATACATTAGTAATGTTTCTTTTTTATTTATGTAGTTGTTATAAGGTACCCTGGGGTAATAACGCCAGGCGGGGTAATAACGCCAAGTACTTATATTTTGCATAATTATGAAATAATCAGGTAAATGACACCCATGTGCTCTGCGCAGAACGGTTTTGAGTCATATAAATCGCAAAAAACAGCTTGCCCAATACTTAAAAGTAATCTCTGTATTTTATTTTTTATTATATTATTATTATTATTATTCTTTTAGTAATGTAAAAAATGATTTTTAACTCTTGTAAATAAAACTATATCAAAATGTTTTCGAGATTCAAATTCGAACATCTTCAAAATCAGGTTTCTATTAAATTTCCACTGGATTGTTCAATTGAGTTCGAAATTTTAACTGTCCGCTTTCTCAGCGTTCGGTTTTTCAAAACTTTATAAATTTAGCCTTTAACTCATGTGACAGAAATTCTAACGTATGAATGTGATGCGGTTTGTGAGACCACAAAATTGAAAGATGCATAAAAGGCGGGAATAACTCATAGGATTGTGTTTCTGTACTAAACTTTTTATACAAGAATATTATACTGAATATTCACCTATTTAGTCTCTGGTGAATCATTTTAATTCGCAAATCGGAAATGTTTATTGATCAATTGTAAAAATGACGTCATATTTGTACAATTTCACCAATCTGATTTCATTTATATTAGTCCAGCAAATGTGCAAAAAAATTAAATGTTTTGCACTATTTTTTTTCATTAAAGATTTAAAAATGGGTATTTTTGTTGAAAAGAGTTTGAACTTATCGGATGTAATTTATTACTTGAAATTTAGCATTTATAGAAATTAATATCATAGATATTTGCTAAACGTATATTAAATTTTTTATGCACAACAACAGCATAAAATTAGTCGGATGTGGGAATCACAAAATTTTCTTCTTGTGTATCCACGTTCATACTTTCAGAAAAACGAAAGATACCAGCGTAACCGGTTAGGTAGTTTACACCAAAATCTAATCTGCAACAACTTATTTAAAGTTCTAATTGAATCTGAAATATGATGAAAATACATATATTAAAATTCCAAATGAAACAAAATTTCGGTAGTGTTTGCAGTTAAACTGAAAATTACAAGTTAAACTAAAAAATTAAAAGAAAAATAGTGGTCTACGAGACCGGTAAGATTAGTTAAAGGTTAAAATGCGATCCATGATTAAAAATCATAGAATGCTGTTCCTGCGCTAAACTTTTTGTACAGAATTAATTCTAAATTAAATTTAATCTGTTCAAATATTTCTAACAATATTACGAGAATTCCAAACAAAAGAGAATTTTAGTTGTAGCTATAGTTAAACTGGAACACGCAAGTTAAACGCTATTTTTTTTTGGGGGGGGGTGTAGGGGGTACAGTGTTCAGTCAGATTGCTAACAGCAGTTAAAGGTTAATTTTGTTGCTAATATAGAGATAATGATATATAACCATATGAATTATGTATAAAATTGAATAAGAAATCTATCTGGGATAATATTTTTTAATCAAAAATTTTATTCAATTTATTAAATATTTATTAAATCATGCTCTTTAAAACGTCGTCAATTTAACTGTAGGTTTGGAGAATCCGCATTAGTGTGGAGTTATGGGTTAAAAACTATTTACTAGATTATTATAATAGTATTAACCCTTAACTGCTGTGACAGAAATTGTCGCATAACTTACTGTGAGCGGCCTGTCAGACCGCTTAATCTAACGATGAATAAAATGTTAAATTAACTTTTAGAATATTATTTTCGTATTGAACCTTATATACAGGACTATTATAAATAAAATTCAGCTATTCAAAAGTTTCTAGAGATAGTAATAGGACTCCTAATGAAACAAAATTTTCCCGGTATCTACAGTTAAACTAAAAATTGAAAGTTAAACTCTCTAAAGGTATGTGAGACGCTAACAACAGTTAAGGTTTAACAAAAATATTTATTACATATAACTCTAGCTATTATAAAACTTCACATGATTAAAATATTACATTATGAATGGTTAAAACCATGCAATGTTTCTTATAATCGTATTTAAGGGGGACTTTTTCAGCAAAGAGAGACACAGGGTGTTATATTCTGTTGAAGCTCCCCCTCACTCCTTTTTCTTTCACTTTCACAAAAATAATCAATATTTTCTATCACATAGAATGCACACATAGGAATATAAATACTGATTCAAATAATCCTTGCAATATTTCTAATAATTCTATTTAAATGGTCATTTTTAAGCAAAACATAGCTTAGAATCTGATATTCTTTTGCCTCCTCCCCCGCCGCCACCACAGATTTCTTTTTCTTTCACAGTCACAAAAAAAATTTTACACTTTCAATAGCTTAGATTGCAATTTGTCAATTTCTAGAGCTGTAGAGTTTGTATTTTTAGAATTGGGCAATCTACATGCCATTATTCCATCTTATTTTATAGTTTTGTTTGCATGGCGTTATTACCCATATAGGTGAGTATTAACGCCAAATAACATTGGTCAAGAAAAAACGCCATTACATTTTATGAATACATATCTGTTAAATTATTTTATTTTATATAGATAGTCAATGAGTTGCTGTATCAGATCCTATAATTGTTTTAAAAATACAACCTAAAACTAAGCCGTGAAAATTGGTAGAACCTTAACGTGGCGTTATTACCCCAGGGTACCTTAGCTCAGCCACACTAAAGCAATATGAATTGTCTAATTTTTCTTTCCGGCCAATAATTCATAACGGAATAAAATTTTAATACGCATATAAATAGATAAAACATAAATACACATATAAAACCAATTAATGTTTTTGCAGAGCATTTAAGGAAAAACAATATTCGAATGAATTTCCTTGTAAACTTTCTTGTAATTCACTCATTTTTTATAACTTTTTATTTAACTTGTTTCATTGGTTTTTTATTGGGACTATTGAACAATTTCGTAGATAACGAAATATCTATCTTTTTTACAGTGTGGTAAAAAAGTCCAAAAACTATAAATAATTTAAAAAAAATGAAAGTTCACACTTTTGCTTCACATGAATGAAGACAAAATTTAAAATAAGGGTTACAGGGGAAAAAGACAGTCAATCAAGCACTTTAGGAATGTAAATTTTCCAGTTTTCATTACATTTTATGCATTGATTTTGGTCTTTTTTAACTTTGAAGATTTATTTATTTTTATCCTTTTTTTCGCAAATAAATTTGAAAATATTGTCTGCGACAAACTGTCATCGATGAATGTTAGATAGACAGATTTTTAATAGTAGTTGTTAATATTCAACTATGAAAGCTGGACAAAAACACCTAATTATGTCACAAAATGACAGAATTATTGCCGAAAATTTTGACGTCATATTTTTTTAAAAGAAAAAAGACCCATTTTCAACTAATTACTTCTTAACAACGATTATTAAAATTTTTTTGAAGGTCTCTAAGAGCGGAATATTTTGAGTGAAAAAAATCTCTTTATGTAAGAAGTTATTTTAATTCGCCAATCGGAAATGTTTATTGATCAATTGTCCAAATGACGTCATATTTGTACAATTTCACCAAGCTGATTTCATTTATATTAGTCCAGCAAATGTGCAAAAAAATTAAATGTTTTGCACTATTTTTTTCATTAAAAATTTAAAAATGGGTATTTTTGTTGAAAAGAGTTTGAACTTATCGGATGTAATTTATTACTTGAAATTTAGCATTTATAGAAATTAATATCATAGATATTTGCTAAACGTATATTAAATTTTTTATACACAACAACAGCATAAAATTAGTCGGATGTGGGAATCACAAAATTTTCTTCTTGTGTATCCACGTTCATACTTTCAAAAAAACGAAAGATACCAGCGTAACCGGTTAGGTAGTTTACACCAAAATCTAATCTGCAACAACTTATTTAAAGTTCTAATTGAATCTGAAATATGATGAAAATACGTATATTAATATTTGCGATAGAATCATCGACCTGTTGAGCAATTTTCTCTAAAAACTAAAGAATACTAGTTTATATCAGAAACTAACTAAATTTGAAATTTCATGAAAATTCGTGCATTAGTTCCTGAGATAGAGTCATCGCAATAATCATGAACAATATCAAAGAGCCACCTGTAAAGCAATTTACTCCAAAATTTAAAGAACACTAATTTATCTTAGGGACTGACTGAACCTGAAGTTCGAAGAAAATTCGTGCATTATTATTCGTGCCTAAAATAGAGCTGTTCTGATAATCATGAATAATGCCACATAGCAATGCCAGCTGTAAGGAATATAAAGAATGTAATCAAAACCATATTAAATCAAGGACTAATAGAATCTTAAGTTTTCTGAAAATCCGTTCCTTAATTCTTGAGCTATAATTATTGTAGTAATTCTGAAAAGGACAGCATAGCAGCGCACCTGTTGGGAGATCTACACCAATACAGAGTCAGATTCAGTTTATCTCATGTTTTAACTGAATCTAAAATTTTGTAAAATTCAGTGCAATAATTCTTGAGATAGAGTGCCTTCAAAATTTATGTCAGGCAGGCAGATACTTTTTGGAATCTTTGACCCCTAAAATCTGTAAATCTGTTGAAAATCGGAATTCGAAAATTTTCACGAATCCAATACTTTCTTCTTGTAAAGATAGAAGAAAGTAAAATGCGAGATATCATACAATTTTACAACAAAATATTGGGTTATTATTGAAATAGTACCTAAATGTAACAGTACATATTTCATACATAAGACATGAGAAGATTAATATAAAAAATTAATATTAAAGCAAAGACTTTTTGTATGCTTGCAGATAAATTGATTTTGACATTAGTGCAATTTATAATTCTAAAATTTTATTGTAAAGTTATCAAAAATAAAAGGGAAACCAGATTTATTATTTCACCTTAAATTTTAATAATTAACAATAATTCTAATAATATTAAATTTAAATATATTGTGCAAAAATGTACCTAGCTAATAATATTAATATAATAGTAATAATAATCTTGAATTCTCAAGGATATTTTGGAAGCTTAATAGCCTTGAGCGCACCTTTTCTGCTTTTCAGTGTCCTTAATTTCTTTAATTTTTATTTTTTAATTTGTCCGATTTTAATTTTTTCATATTTCTCTTTTCTTTTGCAGTCTCAGGAATGCAGGTCGCACTAATTGAAGTCGGACGGAAAGAGGCCTGCTCTCCGCGGCGGTAGTAATAATTTCGCTGGTCATATTACATTATTCAAAATTTATTGATGTCAAATATATCCTTAATGTGAAAGCTATGATAATGTTCTTGTACTAGAAGATTGATAATATTATGAATTACCTTATGAAAAATATATACCATGTCACATGGTATAGTAAATTGCTGTAAAATGCTTAGAGTATGCACGTTATGTGTTTTTATGCATTTTACATATAAAATTATTTATATTCAGTGTTTAGATATCAAGAAGCTCCTGGAATATAAGATATTATGACTTTTTAAGGCAAAAGAGGGATTATTAACATTTAACATATACTGTATGTATAACATATTAAAGCATATATCAGTATGTGCCGGCATATAAATTATTATATGCGTATTCATTTATTAATTGCTTTAAATAATTATATAAGCTTCTATAGACTTTACACTTTATCTCTCATAATCTAGATATAAATTTGCGAAGAATATTTCGTTTCTATTTAAAATGAATAAATTATCGTCTGAAGATTCATCAAATTAGTTGGCTTAAATATTCAAGACTAATATGATGTTTTCATTCTAATTCAATTAAGAGATTAACTTTTCGTAAAATAAACAATGAGTTCATGTTCATGATTAAAAGGCAAATTAAGTCATTCTCGCTTCTCTGTGTCAATGAATATTTTTACCGTCAATGCCTTCGAATATGCTCTCATTAAAATTTTAAAAGTTTAAGAAGTTTGAAATTACTAACAGGCGAAATCTGGAAACATTTTAAGTGCGTTTAGGAATACGTAATGAAGTCAATAAAGATTGATGTGTATAGATTTAAAACTTAACGTAAGTAGCATAATTTGTTTAAGCCAGTAACTAATATACAAAAATTTTAGATCGATATATGAAATATTACTTTTACATAAGCATTAGGTAAAAACAAAAAGTTGCAACAAATAAACTAACTGTTTTTTTAGAAAGTCAAAGATTTATTACAATTAGATTAATTTATTACACTATTATTCAATCGATAAAAGAATCACTACAGATGTAAAATTCTTAAGTGGGTGAAATAAGTCCGGACCCAGATTCGAACCAGGGATGTATGGCTGAAGCCGCCAATGCTCTTTCAACTGGGCCATCCCGGATGAATACTGCTGGACTAATCCACCCAATTAATCCCACTCATCTTAATAGAATAAATCGAAGGTCGATACATTTTTGCAGCGTTTTCTGCAGTTCCATATACATTTGTTATTTATTATAATGTCTGAGATCTCTTGGAAAAAGTGCATAAATCCATAACAGGCATACAAATTTTTCAGGACACGGGAAATACAAAAATGTATGAAACCATACATGGTAGATATAACTAGAACATACAGAAAAATAATTGCTGGGTAAGAATTTAGATGAATGTTTTACAAATCATCCACAGAATTATATGGTTTAAGTGGAAAACACGCTGAAGAGGTGTCAGAGGGATGTAAAACGGCCATGAAGACGATTTCAGCTATGACGCACATTGGAATATTTTTCCAATTTAGCTGGCCAAAGATCCTTTATTCGTACTTGGGGAGAAAAGAAAATGTGGCTAACGATGAGGATAAATAGATGGGGATTCGCGGTAGATTTATAAGAGTTCCAAAAATACAGAATGCTTTACAAAATGTTATTTTGTATTTTTGTTATACAAATAATTTTATAAAATAAAAAGCATTATTTTTTTACAGCGACTTTCTTTTAAATTATTGATAATTCTGATGCCGAAAAACATTAAAACATTTCAACTGATTTCAGCATCAAAATCAAAGTTAAGTGTTTCCTTTTCAAAGAAAGATTTTAGAAACGAATGTATCTTAAGTTGATTCTTAAATTCACAACTCAACGACGCCAAACTTTGACACATCTTCTGAACGTCTTTTGACTGTAAAGGCATAATTGACAAACCTGACTATCGAAATATTTGGAATCGAATAGCTTTATCCACTTTTGATAAATAAATTATTTGTCGTGATATAAGAGATTCATGTCATGTGGCTGAAGGTTTTTTTTCCTATTTCACATTATGCCGATTCCAGAATTCTATTTAAAACGCTAATTTTGTTTTTAAATATTGTTTTTATCAAAAAAATGGTTAACCCCATTCAACTACATATTTCCTGCATAAGAACACATAATGTATGCGTTTCTGAAAAGAAATTAATTTAAAAATGTGTCAATAAGTAACTGCTTTTTTTAGATTTAAAAATGTGCTTTTAAAAATAAATATGATATACAAAAGAAAATATAATGTACCTAAAATTTAAAATATGCAATAGTTTCTTCCAAATTACACAGAATTCCAAAAAGCGTTTTGTATTATTAGAAAAAAAACTATATTTCGGAGATTTTAAGAATCGTTTATAAACAGTTATTTTCTTCTTTTGTTACTGAATTTCCGAAATGTTTCCCAGTAAATTGTAGTCTCACACTAGTCTCATTTACTCACACTAGAACATCATTTTTTAAAGAGTCTATTAATTACCAGTTAAAAAATTTGAGACACCTAACGCAATTTACGGTAAGGGTCATAAAACAACATTAATTTTCAAATTATTGTTAAATAATTCAGCATGTTTGCTCTTCGAATATATTTGTTGATTATGGAAATGTTTCTTGGAAAAAGATAACTTCCAAAAAACTCATATTTCGTGTTAAGAAAATTGATTAATGCACGAAATATTTACTGTGAAATGTTTCGGAAAATCAATGACAATAGAAAAAAGAAAAAAAAAACCTTTTTTTTTTTTTTGCATGCAACTTTTAATTTCGAAAATGTACTGTTTGAAAGCGTTCTAAAAAGAAAGAACGCTATACAAAATGGTATTTTATATTTTCGTTTGTTGTAATATTATACGAATATTTTCCTTCAATAAAAAAAAATTAGGAGGGCTTTCTTTTAAGTTATTGCTAATTCTGAAGCAAGAAAACAAGAACACATTTCAATAGATTTCAGCATCAAAGTCAAAGTTAAGTATTTTCATATCAAAGAAAGATTTTAGAAACGAGGAAATAATGAAAGTTTTTTTTAGAGTTTTCAATTAGTCAGAGTACAGAAAACATATCGTCGAATTCATTTCAAACAAAAGTATAGAACTTTTCCGATTTTTGAAAGTCACGAGTCATAAAATCATTCTATAAGTAAGTTACAGACCAGTTTAAATAAGAATCGAAATAATCCTGTCGAGAGCTTCATTGTTTGAGATTAAAAGGTGTTTTTAGTGAAAAAGATATAAGAGTACCTCGGATTTAGATGATTTTTCTTTTCATTTTTATAAAAAGAACACTTATCTATATTAATGAAATAGATTGGTAAAAGTTATCTGTTTAAAATAATCACAAAATTCAAATTTTTTTTCGAAATTGGAAAAATAAAAATCGCATTTGTATTAAATGAATTTTTATATCATGTGGCTACTATCTTATTATAAAAATGTTTTGGCCTTTAAGAGGTATGTGCAAATTTATGATAAACATGTAGGATGTTGTGCATCAAACTCTGCGAGTGCGTTGCTTTTGTACTATAACTAGTTTTATAAATATTCAGATCTCGGTGCAATTACACATGCCCTATTCATGCAATAAGGCACGAATGCATAATTTATTGTGATTATATGCAGCACAATTCCGCTATTACGAACTAATTGTTCGCAAACACTGTTCGGTTTAGTGGGAATTCGGAGTACGCGGATCTCATTAATATTAATCAACATAGTGATTTATTAAAGCGTAAATTAAGCGCGCGGATATCTGCTGTTGTCAGTTCTATAAGCGTTGATAAATTCATGGTGAACAGGTTTTATTATTTCTAACAATTTAATTTAAAATCCACTGTTAATATATAAAAGAATCCTCAAATAAAAAATTACAACTGTGGTACAGTAGCAATAGATGCTCTTTTTCTGCACACATAACTCAACGATAACAAAAAATAAGTTACCTTGTCAATTCAGTGCGATTCTTCATAAAAATATCACTAACTTTGCTTCTTAAGTATGTGTAAATTAAACATATTTTTATGTTTAGTACTGATTAAAAGTGATTCTACAGAATTGTGTAAATGGAACAGATACATACTGTAACAAACCAGTTTTCATGTCAGTTAGATTTAAGGCATTTTTATCAAGGTTTAATCTCTTTGAATAATAAAAATTTATATTTATTCATGAGCATGTTTTTTTCTTGTTTTTAAATTTAAAAATTCGGCATTTTTTCTGAACTGCATTTGAAATAGCGGGATTCTACTATATATTAATTTCAGTAATACTGAAACAATGCAACAGTTTGTTGTATTATTTAATTTTAATTAATTTTTAATTCAATTGCTGTATATGCATGGTTAATGGAAAATAATACTTACTTCAGGAAGTTTTAAGGTGTGTGCTACCAATCTTATCAAGACAAAATAAAAAATACCAATAATATAAATGATTCGCTCATCAATTGTTAAACAATCACAGTCACTACAAAAACTCGTCGAAAGTTGGCACAGTAAAATTCAATTTGGTATTCTTTAATTAGCTTACGCATTTTAAAAAGAAGTAAGTCTTTACATAAATGTTTAATATGCTTACAATAAATGTACTGTATGTACGACTCTTTCTTTAAAATGGGATTATAATCATAAACCAACATATCTAATATCTCATTGCATCGCGTTTGACTAAAAATCCTACATTAATGCCGTCAATTTATTTATTTTATAACTGACTTAGATAAAACTATTGATGTATTTTTTTATTCCAACATTTCTATTTCATACATGAATCCAAAAAGCACTATCACATAAATACAACCAAATTTGGAGTCGATGATTTTGATACATAAGGTCATAATGATAGGAAAAATGCAAAGTATCTGGCATACAAGTTTGTATTGTTCATCGGGGGTTTTCGAACAACATCTCTGAGAGTGGCGTAATGAATAGCAATCCGTTTAATGATATTACCCAATTTGGGGAAAGCCATCAGTAATCCAATTACCATATATTGTACAGTGCGATGTTGTCATGAAAACAAATTCGGCTGGTTTTAAATAGTGTTGTTACTTCTACTCGCCAATTTACCACATATAACGACATTATTGACGATAAAAAAAATTACAAATATATGATGCTGTCTTCCAGATTAATTACTGGCGATGTGAAATATTTCTATTATAATCAATGTATTATTCGGAGCAATAGAGCTCTATCTACAATATCAGAAATCTATAGTTAACTATGTATTTAAATCTCTTTATTTACTCTGTAATTGCATGAGTAAAACTTCTAATATCTCCCAGCATCAAATTTATTTATTAAATAAAAGACATTTTGAGAATTTTTTCTGTAAAAAGTAAATATTTTTTTATTTTAAGATAGTTCGTAAATCTGTTTTCTGTAGATCGCCATATTATTTTACACCACAATTCAGTATTTAAAATACCAATTCTGGCAAATTTTTAAATGCTTGTTATAGTGAAGACGGGCGTCGTAGTATCATGATCCATGCTATGAGATGATAACATACTTTTGAGAATCAGTGAGTTTAACCTATGCATTCCTTTAATGCTCATATCCGTAGAGAATGCTTCATTCCTTGCAAGACTTTTATAGTTAATATAGCCAATCGCATTACATGCAAAACGAGGACTTTGAATGTTTAAGTTCTTGTTTTAATACTGAATTAATAATTTTATTTGAAAAAATCTGCAACTGTATGTTGATAAGTATTACATGAATGCAATATACCATACAATTTTAAATCTAATTATCGTATTATATCTATAAATATTTTCCCTCGCTACAACATTAGTTCAAATTAAGAAATGTTAAAAATAACCATCCATTTGAAGCGTACACAAATAAGTAATAATTAATAATAATTTTACTCACCTTTATTAAAGTTATGTTAAAACATAGTTATAAATTATAACAAAATTTAAGTTAAACTTTTGTAACGAGTTATTTGTTACGTGTATTTTTTTCCTTAACGATACACTGCAGCGGTTAATCTTTAAACAAAAAAGAAAAACGGTGTAATTTCATACGAAAAAAAGTAACTAGAAACAGCTGAGTCTACTTTAATGTTCATTAAACACTCTCGTATTAATTTTTAAGTAACAAATAATAGACCGTTGGAATGCTATTTCCGAAAATATATTTTATCGCTCAGTAATGTTAGTGTATAAAAATTATGTTTTCTTCTTTTAAGCCAGCATTCAATTTATCATTATTACTAGTAAATATAAGATTAAAATAACGTCTATAAATCATTTGAACTTTAAGAATCTAAAACTAATCGTAAAATCAAGTAAAAATATTCTTTAAAATCGATTTATATTTATTTTATTTTTTACCGCTTTTTACTTGTCTCATTTCAAAATGTTTTATACGTTGCAATGTTTTTCATATATGACGCAAAGCAAATATTTGGTAAGTTGGTAAAATTATAAGAGATTGTAACTTTAACGACTTTATGTAATACTAGTACACAGAACCCGGGGTTCCCGGGTCACAGAGTAAAGGTGAAAAACTTTTTAAAAAATTAAAATTGAAAAGTCTAATAAATTTTTCCTACGTAATATGCTTTTTAAACTGCCAACTAATTCCAAACAGCAATATATGAAAAATATTAATTATCTTATCATATAAAGCTTTTAAAATTATCGGTACTTCCGTATTAGACGCAAGATAGAAGTTATTAGCCAAAGATCTTGCCAAAGAATAAAATTGCATTATTTCAGTTTATAAAATCAACTAAGAAAATATGACACACAGATATTCTTTAAAATACATTTTTGTAAAGATTAAATGATGTATTTTTTGTAAATTAAATTTGCAACGAACTAAAAGTTATCAAATTGATAGGAAAAAACGAAATAAAACCAGCAACATTCACTGGGTTTTATAGCCGACGATATTTTGACATAACACATTTTTAATTACTATTTTTTTTCGGTTGCTATGAAAAAATGGCAACTAAAATATACAGTGATCTGTTATGTGATCTGTTATTTTTCACGGAGAAAAGAGATAAATGGAGGTGAAGTATGCGATTAAAACGGTTTCATGGGCGTTGTTCTTCCAATTTAAGTCTTATTCGGGCCAAACAAAACAATCTCTAAGAACAGAGACCGAATCCTTTAACATCATTTAGTCTCTAAATGAAAAAAAAAAATTATTATATTTTAGCATTCTAAAATAGTATTTTATTGTATTATGAATTAAAACTGTATCACTAAAAGGTTTCCTTTTTTGCGAAAGCACGTGGTTGTGTTTCATGCAATGCAGCGAATTTTAGAGATGCTTTTTTGGCGTCACCTCCAGCCACCAAACTGCATCTCTATTCATCATCTTTTTTTTTTTACTCTATGGATATTTTTCCTTTTTTCCCCACACAAATGCGATACTTAAGTTACCACCATTAGAGAAAATGAGCAAAAAACTATAAAAAAATTAATATCTCAAAAACAAATTCAGATACAGTTTTCTAACAAACTGCATTTAAACGTGCATATTTTTCTCCATACGATGGTATAAATGTCGAAAACGTGCTATGTCTAGAAGTTTAAAATTTTATAATAGCGAAAATTGCAATTAAAATTCCATCGAAAAGTATTGCCATTCGCAAAATGACGTATGCGTTACGCACAGATACGTTTGGCCTTTATTATATAGATTGTTCAACATTTTGCAGTGATTCATACAGAAAAATATATATATTGTATGAAAATATGATAATAAACAATCGTATAATATGAAAATTAGTAATGAGTGTATTTTGATTTTGTTAAAAAATATACGTTCGACAAATTAAAAATAGACAAGTGTGTCTAAATTAAGTACAGGTAAGTATAAACTGTATCACTAGTTTGCTTTTAACACAATTATGCTCATTGATAAATAAATAACATGAAATGTAAATTTCCAGCTCCAGTTTTAGAATCAGCGACTTCTTGGCCGAAGCCGACAATATTTGGATGACTTTGGCAACATCAGTCAAGAGATCCCTGGTTCAAGTCCTGATCCGGACCTTTTTCCCACATATTGGAAATTTAAATGTAATCACTATCACTTTATAATTAATTACTTCAATTTATATTACTATTAAATATTGGTTGATACATAAAGTGTTAAAAAATTTAGTAACAAACACACATACTGCACTTAGAATTTCCATGTATTTATTACTGCATTTCATATACTTCATATTTCTACATATTACGTATTATATGTGAAAATCACGCGTTTATTAATGAAAACAGTGTTTTTTCCACAATATTATATACAGATATAATTAAAAAAAAATTCCCAATATCATACTGAGATACATATTATAACTCTAAATTACACATTCAATTCTCTCGAAAAGGAAATAGTGTGATAGGCATTACTGTGATATTTCATTTCGTATAATAATTATTATTGTTTAAACTTTACAGTTTATTATGGAATGTATATAATATTGATCATTTAATCATATTAATTTTGTCTTTAATAATTAATATACTGTATTTCCAGCGAAAATCTTTCTAGCTTCTTTCTTTCATTCTTTGTCTGTTTCTTTCATCATTTCTCCTTTTTTCCCTTTTCGTTCAGCCTATAAAACTAAATACTATATACTTCGTAATATAAAAACGGTATGACATACAAATTTATACAAGAATTTTTTTTCATCTGTAGATGAAAAAAAAGCTTTCCTCTAAGATTACCGGATATTACAGGGGAAAATCTATTCTTATCACAGCTGACATATTTTTTTTTACATTGCAATAAAAACTCAAGAATTAAGTTCTTGATTTCACGAAACAAACAAGTGGATCAAATAAAATTTAAATGATTAGGATTAAATCCAGCAAATTAAATTTTCGTTTTCCGATATATATATATATATATATATATATATATATATATATATATATATACACATATATATCGGAAAACGAAAATTAAATTTTCTAAAATGTACATTATTGTGATTGCCTTTAATATTATATTCTTTCCATATAAAAATTATGATCATTTAAACATTACAGACAGTTCTTCTAAATCGATATGATTATTCAATTGGTAATCTAATCATCATCAGTTGTCTTTATTAAATACTGTACTGGCTTTCGCAGTTTTAATTCGTTCTTGTTTCTTTCTTCCTTCTAATAAAATATAAATTAAATCCGACATTTTTAAAATACAAAAAAAATATCAGAAATATAAACTTAAACGAGAAAATTTTGTTTGTAAATGCTAAAAGAAAAGACTCACTCATATAATATTACCGGAGGAAATCCGCCCTTATCACAGCTAATGCATTTTTCATACACTGCAATAAAAACTCGAGAATTGAGTTTTTCTTTTTATACGAACAAACAGTACAAATCAAATGACATATAAACGATTTGGATTAAATCCTGTGAAATATTTTTCCTTTTGTTTTCCATTTTTTTTAAGCAGCCTGAGAATATTGTGAAATTGCTAAATATCATAACTGAAAGAAAATGTGATAGACTTTTCGAAAGACAAAAAGGCTGAAATGTATTTGACTGATTTTTAGTAAGACACAATATAACGGTACTTAAAGCATGGTATCATGTCTTAAACGGTTCTTAAATCATCATTTTTAACGTCGCTTTTATTTATATTTTTAGGAAAGCATATATTTTTTTCATTTTTTATATTATGTCTAGAGCTGTTGAAAGTTGATTTAGTATTTTATTCTTTTTCTTATATCATTATATATTTGAATATTTCATTTCGTTTTCCTTACTTCAATTAGCTCTTATATTCCCCCAAAATGGTTGTCTATAAACTTTTGGAGTAATCTTTATATATATATATATAAATTTATATATCATTTTAATAGATTGAATCCTGTAAAAAGTGCAGCACTGTAATCGTAGCGTTGTCATCGTCTTTAATTTTATATTACTTTTCATATAATAATTATGATCTTTAAACATTGCTGACAAATTATTTACTTATTCTCCTAAATCAATTTATCTGCATATTATGTTTAACTGTATATAATTCAATTGGCCATCTAATCATCATCATTTAAGGAAAAAAAATATAATGTTTTTACGAAGTATTTTTCTATTTATTTTGATTCACACCAGTTATTTCGTCTTAATTTTTTAAAATATAACATTGGAAAAGTAAATTAGAAAGGCATTAAAAGGACATATTACTAAATCATTATTTGTAATTATACAAAATACATTAAACAATCCACAGATTGCTATTATGTAGTAAAAAAACACATCTTTCCTTTATTTTTATTTATTTATTTATTTATTTTTTTTTTTTTGCAACATATTTTCTCAAAGCTAGTGCAAAATAGTCAAAATTGAAGGATAACATGTTGAAATCTAAGTGACCAGCAAACATAAGGATTGCGAGCTTCAGGTCGGAGCGACGAACCTGCTTGTAAAAGGGTAAAAATGCGTTAAATGTATAGCAATATCTTGATATTTTTACAATTTGAATAATTAGTTTTGTTATGAAATTAATATTTCTTAATTTACATTTTCACATTTTGTTATTCCCTTAAGAAATTCATTCGCATTTGTTGTGGAGATAACAGAAAAATATTTTTATAAATATTTTATAATATAATCAATGTTACAAAATTATTTATTTTACATATGTGGTAAATTAAAAAAATAAAATATGTTTTTAGCATCCGATGCTATTTCTTTCAGACAAGCTAAAAATGTCGTGTCATCAGCCATGAATTTTCTAGTCAACCGATTTTGATAATTATTTTTTTAAATGAAAGCTATTTATTTGTAGTTGTGCCCATTTTAATTATTTTTTAATTTATTTCCATTTTTATATTTTATTTTTAATTTTAAAAGCTTTTTCATGACATTTCTTCAAAATGGTGGCAACACAGTTTAGCTTTTCTCTTGATAATAAAAATTTATTTTCTAAAATCATTGCGTATAATTATGCACTAATTGAGTTAAAAAATATATATATTTACTGAGAAATAATATTAATAATGTAAATAAAATGACAGAAAATAATTTAATAAAAATTAATGTCTAAATCAAAATCAGAGAAATTTTAAATGAGGAAAATTATGTCATTCAGCAACCAAATAAAAAATTACAATATTATTATGGATGCCTTTTTCATAAACAGTAGCATTTAAAGAATATTTGAAGAGAAAATGACGTCACTATTTAAAACATCGTATTTTTACTCATAACGATATTAGGTACTACTGTTATCCCGTCGACCAATTTCGCCAAATTATACAAATCGCCACATTAATAGCCAAATTATACATATTGACATAATTTTTATTTTAAATAACGAAAAAATAAATAATTAGTTGAATGTTAATAAAAATATTAATAAAAAGTCGAAATAAAAATCACTTAATGACATTTTAAACACGTGAATCGTATTTAATGTCATTGAATGTGACATTCACGATCATCCATTATTGGCATTTAATCTTATAGTTTGGCAATAATTTTTTGGTCGATGGGATAACCCAGTAGTACCCGATATTACTTTTTTTCTTTTTTTTTTAAACAAAGCTATTTTTCTGTGAGTGCATATAAAATAAAATTTCTGGATTTCGCCGGCACTCATATTACAATTTTAACTGTAGATGTGCGAATATTTGAATGCAAAATTGTAACTGGCAAATTTGACATTTACTTTTTAAATATATTTATTATATATTGATTCAATAATGTAATTACTTTTGGTTTTTTTTAAACCAAATCGATCGGGTCTTTTAAACATTTCATTCGTCGAATTCGACGGGCTTCCATTCGTTTTATTGTTAAATTGCATTTCCTTTTACTCAGAGTGTATAAAAAAGCGTTTAAACTAAAGAAAAATCCGTTTTTGATGAATCTAGTCAATGAAGAAGTAGCACGTCAAATTGTATCTCTTTATTATTCCGCAATTCCAATGTCTCAGAGAGAAATTGCTATTCAATTGGGTATTTCACGCCGTTCTGGTTGCTATTATATTGATAAACACAAGAAAAATGAAGTTAGTTCATTGCAATCTAAACGGGGTCGCCCTTCTAAAAAACTTCCATCGATTTTTTTTTCTAATCGGAGGCGAAACTGAATTCTGCAATGGTAGAATCTACATTCATCTTGTATTATAGTTTTTTTCTTTTGTACTACCTTATATTTAGCATTTTTTTTTAGCTTGACGTTTGTAGTTTTGTTTGAAATAATTCCGATAAAACTTAAATGACTACATTTTCATTTTGAAAGACACGTTCTACAGGTTAAAGCTAAATTTCCAAATAATTTCATTATTCATTTATTACACTTATTAAATTTGGCTGATTCTCTTTCATAAATCTAATATCCAATACACTGTTAATATATATTGATGTTTTTTTTTAAAAAGGTTAGAATATTTTTTATGAGAAATATTGAATCTTATGTTTTATTATCAAGCATAAAGGAAAATGTTTCTGTATTATTATTTCTTCCTTTTATTATTGCACAATTTATTTATTTGCTTTGTGTAATATTTTTGTATTAACCAGTCCACCTTTCAAAAAATAAAGGTGCTAATATATCACCAGATACACTTAGTAAAATTAAGATTTAATACGATATACTGATATCATTGTTATTTTAGACGTACCCCGTCAATAATTATTATAATGAACCGAGTAAGCGGTTATATTTACAGTTCAGATGTATATATGTTCAGATCTAGAATAGTAAGCTATATGTGTTTTGAATGTATGATATTTAATTAAATTTAATGATTGGTACCATACAACGTAAGAGTATTTGTCAAAATGTTATCTGTTTGAAAAATGTGTAAATGGATTTAATAGAAGCACTGTATATTTAGACCTTAGGTAAATAGAATTTTGATACTTCCATTGCGCAATAAATGCCAAATCATTACCAACTAATGCTTCAAAAGGGAAAATTTTCTACATTTATGTGACTTAAAATTATACGTTTTTGAAGCTTAGATCTAACTCAATATGAATTAACAGCATTGCGATCCTTTTGTTGCATAAAAAGTAGTTTCGTTTATTTTGAAGTGAAAGATTTCTGGTGTTATTAAATATTTTAAATTTCTAGACCTGATATTTCCAAATAAAACGTAATTTAGAGCTTTTTTTGCCTATTTTAAGTTTTTTAATTTGTAAAACGATTTTGACAGAGCGCCTTAAAAATAACCTTTTATACTTTACAGCAAGTTATAAAGCTTAAAAGTAACAGTATGAGAGCGCTGATTCGTAAATGTAATGAATATCTTTTGACAGTTATGTATTAATATAACACGTACATGCTTCTGCAATGTATCAAAAGAAAACAAAATTATGTTAGAATCGCTCATATTTCGCAATTAAAATGTATTTATGGGATAAACGGTCGAAACCGTCTATTCTTGGATCAAGAAACATATTTCTGTTTTGTATAGACATTCATAAATATCAGCTCAATTTTTACCATTGAAATTGCCATACAAAAAGTTATCCTTGGGTCTTGTGCAAAACTATTTTTTTCCGTATTATTTAAAACACATAACAGTGACTACTCGATAAATGTTTCACGTGTCGCTTATAGTTCCAAATTAGATCCAGCCTTTAAAATAACGCTATATGTTGTCCGAAAGAGCAGGTCCCAGTTAGTGAGAAAGAATAGCATATATTTCAGTTAGTACAATAGCATGTGTATTTGAAACAACTGATTTGTTTACGGACATTGCAGTCACATGACTTAGGACAGGGGAAACTTTGAAGTCCATGTTTTGGACAAGATTCAAATGAGTCAAAAGCATGATTTTTCTCTTTTTAGCGTATCAAAAATTGAGAAAGGAAAAATTATGAATCAGTATAAAAATAGACATATTTTGTAAAGAATTCATCTAAAAATATATATATACATACTTTACAACCACTCATTGAAATCTGGCGTGACATAGGTTACTTTAAAACTGTTTGTATAGATTCGGATATTTATTTATCATTAATCGTTGTTAACCAATCTTTACAAAATTTAGTAATAAAATTCATGAAAAAAACGCGATTTAAATTATTTTTCATGCCGAAATCAAGGTTGTTTCTATCCTTTTAGTTACGCAAGTTTATTTCTAGACTTATTATTGTTATTTTAACCTTCCTACCTTCTTCAAATTTTACTCAATCTTTATAAATACATTTCACACCAGAAGTGTTATTTAAAACATTTTAATATACTTAATTGACTTATTTCTCTGAATCCATTATTTAACTTCCTTTATGAAAAACGTTCTGGTTCGAATCGTATAAAACAAATTATAGTTATATGTTGATTAGACCCATTCAGGGTAGCAAGGTTAATGAACTTATCTTTAATTTTAAACAAGTTAACTACTCGATTAATTCTATGAAATCTTCACGTTATTGTAAAATAAACTCACCTTTGATTTTTTGAAACGCATTGGCCAAAGAATCTCCATTAGTAGAGTCAGGAGGGGTAATTATGACCATTTGTACAATTTCAAAATTGCTATGTTTTTTTTTACTGTTTTCTGTTTGAAAAAGTAATATTTTTAGTACGTAGGAAGTAAGTTTGACCCTTTAAGAACACCTTTTTAAATTCTCATAGGTATTTTTTTTAAGTTTAAAGGGTGTTTATAATTACCTCATGAAAATTTCACAATCACAAAAAGTTCGAGAAATTAAGACCACTAGTGGGGAAATTATGGGAAGATTTGCTCTTTATACTTTCCTATATATATATTTGTTTGGGGTAAATGTGACCCTTAGAACTCAAAACTTATAAATCCATTTATGTGAAATTTTGGAATACTTTGTTTTAAATTGCTTTTCGGATATCAGAAATACTCCAGACGAGTGATAAAGAATATCTAAAATGAATAATACATTGTGAGGTCACTAACTAAGCATTGAACGAAATTTTAACGTACACACTTTTCTCCAATATGGAGGTGGCCATAATTATCCCCTAGTCATATATACCCCATCTGACTATATTGCATGAAAATGAAATTTTGTTTTGTTGCAACTTAGCATTAAGTGTACATTTATTACCTAATAACATAACAAGATTCATGAAACTCTTTACAAAATTTTATTCGATGAATGTAAATGTAAAAATACTATCTTTTTTTTTACTTCACTGTTTTTAATATCAGATGGAAGAAGAGAAAACCATCGTATCAGAAAAAAATCTGCTCTCTTGCAAAATCCAATGTAACTCTTCTATGCAGGAATTAAAATTAGGAAAAAAATCGTCCAGCATAAATTTATGATTTTTTAATGAATGATCATGTATTATAATTATTTAGGCAAATGCTGACTATTTGTTGCACAGGAATGCATTATTTAAAAAAAATGTCGCGATCACATTGATTAATACTTTTTTTAGTCATAATATTTTGTTGCAGTATTAGTTACAGAAAAAATGGTTCCATATCATCTTTACAAATCCTCGTTGCCTTTGCTAGAGAGTTCTAGTTATTCCTATTAAAATTCATGGCCGTCTTCCTATATTGTTGTAGTCAAACTTACTTTAAAATAATAGCAAATGAATACAAACACAATAAGTAAGTTTTAGTAACTGTAATTCTAGATTATGAAATAGTTCCAGAAATCAAGTGATAATTTCTCGCAATTCAAATGATTCAGAATATAATGTATGGTTTTTCACCTAGAAAACTGCAGAAAAGACATTCTGGATTAATTTGTCTGTTCAGTTTATTTGTTTAAATTATTATTTACATAACTCCTCGAGAACCTATAATTCTAGTAGTCATTTAAAAAATGACTACCCATTCATTCTAGATGAAGGCGATATATATATATATATATATATATATATCTTATATATATCTTTCAGTGCAATCTTGCATATTTTGTGGCAATATAAAAAAAAACTTCAAACTAAAACTCTTTTCGCATAACTAAAAAAAATGTTGTTGTATAAAAATGAATTTGTTGTCGATTTTAAAGTTTAAATTAAAATATATTTAATTATTTGTTCCATAAATGTATCATTTTTAGAATGTGTCCGCTTTATAAAAATCCTGTCACCTTTATTTGTTAAAATTTATTTTTCTTTTGTGTTTTTGTTTCCAATGATATAGAATAACAGGATTTTGTCAGTTAAAATCTACTTATAATATTTAAAACGCTTTTCGTAATCAGATTAGGATAGACGAGAGAGTTTCTCATGAATAACTGAAATGTTTTCTTACCTCCGTTATCAAATATTTTTATTCATACAAATGCCGATGTTTCTGTAATGCCGATTATCTATAAAGAAACGTTAATGTGATGCCGTTGCATATAAAATTTTAACTAAATGCGTTAAAGGAAAATTAAATTGGAAATTCTCAATAAAACACAATACTATTGCATAAAACTTAATTTTGTATTTTTATAAAAGCTCAAATTAAAGCCACATTTATTATTCAATCACAAGCAAAAACGAGAAAATACTTTATAAAAGTTTAAAAAATCAATGTAAAGACCAAGTATATTGGCGCTCTTTTCTGCTTAATTTTTTTCTGAAATTATAATTTTCTATAGCAATCAACTACAGAGACTAAATTAAAAAAAATTTTTTTTGTTACTAATTTTATTTATAAATTTTATATTAAACTAATAATTTTTCTCTAAGGTTGACACATTTTTTTTTTCCTTTTTCTCATTTCAGATTGAAATTTCAACTGACTCATCAAAATAGCATAGATTTATCTCAATAATACTTTATCTAAGAAATCCTATGTAATATATCATATATCATAATATTAAAAGATAGAAAACCAACGATTATAAATGTAAATAAAGTATGAAAAGGGAGGGAACAGCTGTTTCGAATCTACTGTCGAGATTCTTCTTCAGTTCAAAAACTCAACGAGCTAGACAAAGCAAATCTGAGCAATCGACAGAGGGACGCAGGCTTACATACCCGCTACGGGAACGATCGCGCCTAAAGGAAAGCAGCCAATGAAAAGAAAGTAGCCTGAACAACTGGGTGGACAATCTACCGGAGAACAAACAAAACAAATAAAAGACAAGGAAAAAAAAAGAGATTTATATTAAAGATTTCCAAATGCTAGGAAAATATGGAGTACTTGATAAGTCATTGACTAAGGAGTGAGAATTTTTAATGATGTGCTAAGCTTCCCAAAAATTAAGATCAAGAATGGAAGGACACTTATGGGTGATGGTGGCTGAAGAAAAGTTAAATTTATTTTGTGAAGACCAACAATGTTGAGCAATAGAAGAGCGTTTAAGTTCTTGATTTTTGACCTACCCTTTATGTTCAGTTAAACGAAATCTAAGAGCACGTTTAGTCTGGCCAATATAAGAAAAACCACATTGGCAAGAAATTTGGTAAATACACCAGTTATCTAGGCAATCAATGGGGTGCTTAAGATTTGAAAAAGCAATTTTATTAACAGGAGAAAAAATAACATTGAAATCGAACATTGCTAATTCGCCTCCCTCTCTCCCTCTGCTTATCTTTCTTGCTAATTCTTCTCCTGATTCTGACTCTATAGACAGAATTTCATGGAATAGAGTTCTCAAAGCTTCTTCGATTCATTGCTCAGTTCTTAAAAAGAAATTTAGTACGCTTTGTAGTAATTCTTTCGCTAACAACTCCAGCAAGTTACCTACTGTTAATAAAAATGATGTTGTCAACCTTTCTAGTGTCGCATTAAATAATTATCAGCTTAATGCTCTCAAATTAAACAAAAATTTATCTGTATATGCCACTCCTTCGTTACCCCGTCTGATGGCTCCTATTGAAAGAGCTCTTAAGCATAGCGCTATTTCTCCTTCTCAAAAAGAGTATATTAGGCATCTCATTGCCAATACTGTCGATTTCAATTCTAATGTTTATAAGCCAAATCTTAATAGTTCAGTTAAAAATTGTCTAAAAAGTTTGTGTTCTGATCCGAATTCGATCATAACTAAGGCTAACAAAGGTGGTCAGATTGTTGTTCTTGACAAATCTACATATTTGGAAAAATCCCATAAATTAATAATGACGGTCCTTTTGTGGATATTCACAAAGACCCTTCACTAGTGAAATTAATGCTATCAAATCTGCCATTAAGTCTTCACACATTATTCCTGTTAAATTAAAGAGGTCTCTTATTCCTTCAATTGCTCATTGTGCCAGGTTTTATGCTTTACCTAAGGTCCATAAACCTGACATTTCTTTTAGACCCATTGTCTCCAATATCGGTGCGGCTTCTTATAAACTTGCAAAATATCTTGTTTCCATATTTTCTCCTCTCTCAAACAGTAATTCTTTCACTGCTGAAAATTCTTTTTAACCAGAAATTTCTTGAATGTTTTTAATCCATAGGGCTTCATGTTTAATCCTTGCCGTGCAGTTTCGCGTGATGCCTTTCATCAGATAAAAACAGATAAGTTCATGCATTGCTCATTTTTTTCGAACATTCTTTTTTTCTTCTACAAGTATTGAAGCTACTTCATCTCATGTAATTTATATTAAAAATAAAATATGGCTTTTTTCATAAATGTATAGCATTCATGAAAGAATTTCAAGCAATAAATAAGCGTAGATGATAATGTATTTTAATATTTTGGCAAGTCATGTGTACAAACTATTAATAACGGACATTTCACACAATATACTAAAATTTAATAATAATCACATTAAATAATTAAAACATCTTCAAGAAAATAATGTTCAAATAAGTTTAGCGTATTTGAATAGTTTCATAATGTCCTGCATTTGAACTGCAAACATTTTTTAAATAAAAATCGTCCAAAACAGGCTTTTAAGAACGAAACCGGCATCTGTAATCTACCTATTTTTGACCAAAAAATAAAACTAAAGCACAAATGTCAACAAACTTTTCAAAGTAATTAATACATACAAAAATATACGTAATAGTTAATTAACGTTTATTAACCCTACGGACTCCGGTTCTTCTTACACAAATTTTAGCACCACTTTTTTAAAAGAACTTTTCTTGAAGTAGACAATTTCAAAAATTCTCTGATTTAATAAGGAAAATTTTATTTTCCTTTATTATTGGTGCCAAAAACAAATTTTGGAAGGAAAGCTGATGTCCCCGCAGCGGAGACAACAGAGTGCCAAGGGTTAAATTTACATGATTATTAAATAACTTTATGGGTAATAAAATTTGGCTCTTTTTACATACGACTAATTTTCGTGCTATTCATACAAAATAAAATGCAATTAACACTTCGATCTTGAGAGGTGATTCTCACTGACCACTCATGTTGTCAGGTGTCTCTCGGGAAGCCAAATGCACGAAAATCACTAATTATTTTATTCTAAGAAATACAATTACTATTAAAATAGAGATATTTATAATAGAAAAAGTTGCATTAAAGATCGTACCTAACGTAGTTATTTTTACCGGTCTATGAAAATTGCACTAGTTATAAGAATAAGGTATTCAAAAATAGAAACATTTGTATTTAAAAGCTGAAATAAAGAACAGTAAAGAGGATATACTAAAGGTTACGTTATTCATGCGGCTTGACTTATATTATCGTCTACTTTATTGGAATATAAAGCAATGAAGAAAGCAAATGCAAATCTGATTTGCATAGAAATAGCACCAGAAAACTTTACTGTAATGGAATGTAATCACTGGAAGGAAAAAATCTTTTCGTCAATTCGCAAATTCCTGCTCAGATTTTTTTTTTATCTTAATTGAAATTTATGGAATAAGAAGATGATAATAATTTTACTGATATCTCAATCTTTTTTGGCGCAAGGTGACTCATTTTACGCTTTCACGATTTATATAATTTGAACTTATAAAGTTTTTGACCTGTTGTATTTCAGAAACTATCGTTAATAAAAATCGGTAGTTTCATTTTAAATTATACGTTAAAGTAATTGTTCAAGCATTTCAGTATAAAAGATAAGAATTTTTCTATTTAACAATTTTTATTTTGCAGACAGTAAATTACTTTTTTTTTAAGAGTATCTGGCGAGTACAGTCGTTGAAACACATGTCTAGACCGGAAATAGGTCACTGCATTCAGGAAGAATTCTATCCCGACCCTAATACACTTTCAACCGAACCCAAATTGCTAAAAAAGGAAACCAACCTAAATTAAAAATGAGAGGAAAATTATCGATATTTTGTACAGTGTAAAAGTACATTTCGAATGTATATTTTTAACATAAAAATGAACATACATAAATTTATTTACAATCAAATATATAGTTTCTTTGTTTGGATAATATTCCGTATTTTTTTTTTTTTTTTTTTTTTTTTTTTTTTGTAAAATCAGGCCTTTCCAAACCAAAAAATTTTCAAACCTAACCCAAAATGGAAACATTTAAAGCAAACCCGGAGCATCAACTCGTTAAATCTCGTCTTGTCGATTCGGGAAAATATCGGGAAAAAATTCAGCTTTTAGTACTCAGTTATAATAGAAACACACTGTAAATATTTTTTCCCGTGCCATTTTTTGAAAGCCTGTACTTTTTTCTGTCCATCAGAGTGTGTATAGATCCTGGAACTTCAAGACCAGGGAATTCTTCGGTACCAGTATTTTCTTACAGAAAATTTCTCCTTAAATAAGGCAATTTTTCGGGCATTTGGACCAGATTTATATATTTTAAAAAAATATTGGTATTTGACTTGGAAAACAAACTGTACGCGTACGAACTCTATTTTTTTCTGCACAAAATACTGCAATGCAAAGAGTAAATGTGTTCAAATGAAAACAATTTACTATATATATACATTTTAAAAGTTTGTATGTAGTCATGTAAATATGGCAAAGGCCTGCACTTTCCCAAAATAACCTAATCAGAAAGTAAATAGGTGCAGCATCTTCTCGTGAGAGTTATGCAAACTCTAGCAAAAACTCAACACAATGAAGTTGATGACTTGGTATGTTCATACTCCAAGCTTGGGAACAAACTCTGAGATGAGAGAGATTCCATCTGACGTTGGTTGAGGACGAACATCTCGGTTCGATCCCGAAAGACGAAGAGAGCTCCGGGTCAGGAAAGCGGACTGCAGTAAACATGCCGCGTCCATTTCAAATCAACCTCCCTTAGACTGTATATAGTTTTGTGTGTCGTATAAATAGATTTGTTGTATAGTCAACATTAAAGCTAAATCGTATTTATAAGAGGGTAATCTTTGAACTACTAATTGTAATGAGCAATTATGCAGGTTATTCATGTTCTTCAGTGATTTTTACATAATTTAATTTAGAAAATGCAGTTATAAATCAGGTAATAAATGGACGGTCTGGCGTAAACATTTAAACTTTAAGCTTTAAATAGAATAAATAAAAATATTTTTTTAAATCACCCAGAAAAAAACTTAAAGTGTTAAGAATATTTTTCGATTTAATTCAAATCCCTGACTGGCGAAAAATGGAATTGAAGTTACAATTTTCACTCAAAATTTATTTGAAATCATTTTTTAACTCTGCTCGTTGGAGAAAATATTGAAAAAAAGAAAAGACTTATTTAGAAAGAAAGATATGTGTGTTTATATCCAAACCAATAAATAGCACATGCTACACTACATAATGTTATTCTCGAGATTAGATTTCATGGCAGACACATTTATAATTTATAATAAAGGAAAAATACCTTATTATTTATGTATTTGCAGTATTCCGTAATCTGCTTTGAGTAACTGCAGTCAACGGAAATTATTGTTTATGTTTACTTCTATTACCATTATCACAGAAAACGAAATAGTCTTGCGAACTGTAATTAACAGTTTTTAATAGAAAAAGGGCCCTCTGTTTAGGGCCCAAAAATTCAAATGATTATAAAAAACAGAAAAATTGGTCGATTCGTTTGCGGTTTTCACTAAAACTATTCTTTATGTCGGTATTTTCTTGAAAGAAAATTGTAAAGATAAATTTCGAAAAATGCCGATAGAGGGCGCTTTAGACTTTGGAGTACCGAACAACTATTTTTTTCGTTATTTTTTGCATTTCATTAAATGGTTTCATAAGCTTAGACTTAAACTTAAATTTTGAGCTTAAAATCGGGATAGTTGAGAGGGGTTATGTAGCACAAAATGAACTGTGTTCAGAGGGTTCAAATTTCAAAAGATTAAAAAACGGAAAAACCCAAATGTTTTCCAAAGGAGATAGCCACCGTGAAAGTTTAGGGTCCAAAATTTTAAATAAACATAAAAACGGGAAAAAATGGTTGATTAATTTGCAGTTTTCACTAAAACTATTCTTTATGTCGGTATTTTATTAAAAATAAATTATAAAGATAAATTTAAAAAATACCGATAGAGGACTTTGGAGTAGCATACAACTATTTCTAACCGTTATTTTTTTAAATCTCATTAAATGCTTTCAAATGCTTAGGCTTAAAATTTGAGCTCTAATTCTGAATCGTTCGGAGTGTTTAAGTAGCGCAAAATTGAACTGTGTTCGAAGGGGGGGGAGGGTTAAATTTCAACTCCTGAACACACTTCAGTTTGCGCTTTTTAACCCCTCCCAACGATTCAGAATTTGAGTTCAAAATTTAAGTTTAAATCAAAGATTTCGAAAACATTTAATAAGCTTTTGCGAGCATTTAATTACAAAAAATAACGGTTAAAATTAGTTGTTGGTTACTCTGAAGTTTAAGCCGTCCTGTAACGGAATTTTTTTAAATTTATCTTTAAAATTTATTTTCAAGAAGATACTGATTTAAAGAATAGTTTTATTTTAAATCGAAAATGAATCGATCAATTTTTCCGTTTTTTTTAATGATTTGAAATTTGAGCTTTCTGAACACAGTTCATTTTGTGCTACTTAACCAGTCCGAACTATTCAGATTTTGAGCTCAAAATTTAAGTTTAAGCTTACAAAAACATTTAATCAGATGAAAAAAAAAAGGGGAAAAAGTTAGTTGTTTATTACTCCAAAATCTAAAGCGCCCTCTTTCGGCATTTTTCGAAATTTATCTTTATAGTTGATTTTTAATAAATACCGACATAAAGAATAGTTTTAGTGAAAACCGCAAATCAATCGACCAATTTTTTAGCTTTTTATAATCATTTGAAATTTGAACTCTCTGAAAACAGTTCAGTTTGATGTTACTTAACCACTCCCAACTATTCAGATTTTCAGCTCAAAATTTAAGTCTAAGATTTCGAAAACATTTAATGAGATGCAAAAAATCACGGTAAAAATAGTTGTTCGTTACTTCAAAGTCTAAAGCGCCCTCTATCAGAATTTTTCGAAATTTTTCTTTACAAATCATTTTCTAGAAATACAGACTTAAAGAATAGTTTTAGTGAAAACCGCCAATTAATCGACATTTTTTTCTGTTTTTTATGTTTATTTGAAATTTTGAACCCACCCTAAATTTGTTGGATCCAAAAATCCTTTGGAAAACGTTTCGTACCCTTGCTTTCCTATTTAATATTGTTTGTCTGGATATGTATTATCACCCTTCTTTTATTGTAAAAAAAATTAGAATCATCCTGTATATATATATATATATATATATATATATATATATATATATATATATATTTCTGAATGTATATATGAAAAAAATCTTTTTTATATTAATTGTACATATTGTTTTACCTTAATATCTCTTTATATCAATAATCTTTTATATTAATATATATATTTTTTTATTAAGAGTACAATTTTCTTTGTATATGCTAAGTACAAAAAAAAAAAAATTGACCATAATGATGAACAATTGAATACATTGATAAAAATTAGTTGCAAAAGTTTTTCTTCCTAATTCAAAGTAATTTCTATATTTTGTTAAACGTATATACAGGGTGTCCCAAAAGGTCGTTTACAAACTTAACATGCTGGTCTGTCATATCATGATGAACAATATTAAATAGGAAACTAAGGGTCCCAAACGTCTTCCAAAGGAGATATGCGCCATTAAAGTTTGGGGTCCAAACATTCAAATGATTATAAAAAACAGAAAAATTGGTTGATTCGTTTGCGGTTTTCACTAAAACTATTCTTTATGTCAGTATTTTCTGGAAAATAAATTATAAAGATAAATTTCAAAAAATGTCGATAGAGGGCGCTTTAGACTTTGGAGTAACAATAAACTAGTTTTTACCATTGTTTTTGGCATCTCAATAAATTTTTTTAGAAGCTTAGACTTAAACTTAAATTTTGAGCTCAAAATCTAAATCGTTGGAAGTGGTTAAGTAGCGCAAACTGAATTGCGGGGGGAGGTTCAAATTTCAAATGATTATAAAAAACGGAAAAATTGGTCAATTGATTTGCGATTTTCCCTAAAATTATTCTTTATGTCAGTATTATCTTGAAAATAATTTATAAAGATAAAATTCAAAAAATGCCGATAGAGGTCGCTTTAGACTTTGAAGTAACGTACAACTATTTTTTCCGTTATTTTTTGCATCTCATAATTTTTTTTTTAGAAGCTTAGACATGAACTTAAATTTTGAGATGAAAATCTGAATCGTTGGGAGTGGTAAAGTCCCGCAAACTGAACTGTGTTCAATGGGGGTGGGGAGGTTCAAATTTCAAATGATTATAACAAATGGAAAATTTGGTCGGTTTTCGCTAAAGTTATTGTTTATGTCAATATTTCCTTGAAAATAAATTTTAAAGTTAAATTTAAAAAATCCGTTAGAGGGCGCCTTAAACTTTAGAATAATCAACAATTATTTTTGACCTTTTTTTTTTTTTTTTTTTTTTTTTTTTTAATATATATATATAAATCTAATTAAATGCTTGCAAAAGTTTAGACTTAAATTTTGTGCTCAAAATCTAAATCGATAGGAGGGGTTAAGAAGCGCAAACTGAACTATGTTCAGGAATTCAAATGTTACCTTCCCCACCCCTCGAACGCAGTTCAATTTTTGGCTGCTTAATTACTCAGAACGATGCATATTTTGAGCACAAAATTTAAGTTTGTACTTTTACAAGCATTTTATTAGATACAAAAAATAACGGTTAAAAATAGTTGATGGTTACTATAAAGTTTAAGGCGCCCTCTGACGGAATTTTTTGAAAGATATCTGTAAAATTTATTTTCAAGAAAATATTGATATGAAGAATAGTGTTAGCGAAAACCGACAAATTTTTCCATTTTTTATAATCATTTGAAATTTGAACCTCCCCACCCCCATTGAACACAGTTCAGTTTGCGCTACTTAACCACTCCCAACGATTCAGATTTTTATCTCAAAATTTAAGTTAATGTCTAATCTTCTAAAAAAATTTAATGAGACGCAAAAAATAATGGTAAAAACTAGTTTATCGTTACTCCAAAGTCTAAAGCGCCCTCTATCGACATTTTTTGAAATTTATCTTTATAATTTATTGAATATTTTATATTATTATTTTATATGATTTTATTGAATTATTTTTTATAATTTGTCGAATAAAAAAGTCATTTTATTTAATTTGCATTCCGTTAGCGATTATGATATTTTAAAATGAAACATAGAATAAAACTGAAACAATTTCAGAAAATTAGATCACTGAGATTAAATTTAATGCAACATTCCCTTCTAAATTGATCAAGAAGAATTTTTTTATGTTATTGTTTTAGAAAATTGATTTAATACACATTTTGTCTTTCACCGACACAATTTGAAAAAATGAAATGTTTTCCAGCAAAAAAAAGTGTATTTCCAAAATTAATTTTGGAATGCAGTTTTTTACACTCTTGTTTTTTTCTGAGCGTGTTCTTTTTTAAATGTAAAGATAAAAATTTGAAAAGGTTTTTCACTTGCATCTTGATATGCTAAAATTATAGAAATTATGTTAACTTATGTTAGGGCTGTGCAATATTGTAATATTTTTAGAGCGTCATTATCTATAAAATAATCTTAAGGGGGGGGGGTTATCAGCCAGTCACGGATTATAATTCGCCAAATATTCTTTGTAGTCGCAAATTGTATACGTTTTACAACAACGGTGGATTTAGTAATGCGCCAATCCCCACTCGCCAAAATAGTGCAAGTGAATGTGAACTAAAGCAACGAAATATTTCAAACACAATAGATTTATATAAAACAAATCAACGTACTGTAGTTTATTTTTAACTTTTTTTTCGTAAAAATATTAATTGCAGCAATAAAATAAGATGGCGTTTTCAAAATAAAGATTAATGGCTAATAAAAGATTTTTTGTAGTTATTTATTCTTAACGTTATTATCAGGAGTAAATGAAAGTGTTTTCGCAGGTTCTTTTCAAAAACTACTCGAGGAATTTTTTTGCGATTATATCATTGAAAGGGAACACTAACGCGGGTATTTATATGTGTATAATATACCATTTAATCATGATTTATCATAATAAAATTTTATATTTCATTGTTATTGTGGACAAAACGGTTGCAAATTGTTTTGCAACCGTTATCTTTATTTAAAGAAATGGAACAGCTTAATCAAGAAGAAAACTAAAAAAAAAAAAAAATGAAAAAATACATAGTTTACAAAGAAAAAATATAGTCGGATGTGGCAATCCCAAAACTTTCTGCTATCTTATACTCCCTCTGTCCCAAATTAGTTGCGACATTTCAAGTAGGCGGAGTCATAGATAACTTCTGATGCAATTTAGTAAATCGACACCAGTAAAATTATACAAGAATGAATATAATGATGCATACTAGGTGTCAAAAGCAATGAAACTCGAATATAAAGTAATAGTAAAGTAGGAAATCAATAATAAGAATCGTTTTCAGTACTGGAATGTTTGCAGTGATGATTGAAAAGTGGTAAGCTAATCCATAATTTCATAAATACTGCAGCTATTAAATGTAATGTTCATCAGTACATTTCGTTTGCAGAAGCAGTCAAAGGTGTCAAAAATAAAAGATGAGGATATTTAGAATGTAAGTTTACAAAATAAAATGTAAATGCTGACAAAAAAAAAAAAAGATTTTTTTAAGTTAATTAGCAAAATTAAAGATTCCAAATAAAACGAGAAAAAACCTCTGCGAAGATTATCATAGGCTGTTATAATTCGTAAATTCTCAAGGCGAAAATGTTTTGGAACGTATTTCATCCACCAAGTGTAATAGAAAAAAAAGAATACGATTTTCTTTGCAGCATTTTCAAGCTAAAGGATGTTTTTCAGAAATGTTAGAATGAATTGTTTGAAAATGAATTTATGATTGATTAGCTTGAAGATAGTTTTATGTGGTTACTGTTTAAAAAATCTTTCAAAATTGGGGCGTGGCTTAGTAGCAAGTGAAACGGGATTTTTTAAACTGATTCAATACTGATTTATGGAATAACGTGGGGAATGCTAAGTAAGTAAATTTTGTAGATTAATAGTAAAGCTCTCTCAAAAACGTTAAAACAGAAACATGAAATCATAAATATCAATAATCAGAACAAAAGTATTCAAATGTCGCAACTAATTTGGGACAGAGGGAGTACATATTAATATTACCAGAAAAATGAATCGTTACTGTCACCGCAGAGTCACAAGTTAGGTAGTTTATACCACAATCTAATCTGCAACAACGTATTTCAAGTTCTATCTACATCTGAAATTTGATGAAAATCCACATTTTTATTTGAGATAAAATCATCGTAGAAATCGTAAAAAATCAGAATAGAAGCGCCATCGGTTGACCTATTTAGTCTACAAACTAAAGAATATTAAATTATATTAGAGATTAACTGAATTTGAAGTATGATGAAAATTCGTGCAGTTATTCGTGAAATAGAGCAATTGCGATAATCATGAATAATGTCTCATAGGAACACCGCCTAGTGAGAAATGTACTCGAAAAACTAAAGAATATTCACTTATATCAGGGACTAACGGAATCTGAACTTTGATGAAAATTCGTACATTAGATCCTAAAAAAGAGCTGTTGCGATATAATTATGAATAAAGCCGCATAGCAGTACCACTTTTCAAGCAAAGACTCAACAGACAGACATTTCGTAAAAACTTGATTTTTGGCGAAAAAATCCGAAAAAAATCCTGAAGCGAAAAAATCCGTCTAAACCCGGATTTCAAAAATATTTACGTTTATTGTAAAGACAAAAGAAAGTAGAAGATGGTTTTAATATTAAAAACATTATAAAACGGAAATATCGAATGTCATCATGAAGAGTATCAAAAATGCTTGAATATCTTTGGAATCTCAACTGTAACAATTAAACCTATATTTAACTACATTTTACCTATATTTAACTATGAATCCTTTATTATAACGATTTAACGAAGTGTGTATTAAATGCAATATTGTAATTTTTTATGTTCTCTTTTGGTTTTGTTTGTTATTCACAGCTGTGAATGACTGTTGAGAATTAATTCATTGTCATTCTTGAAAAACATTATTTCAAGTGGCATCAGTGATAAATGTTTATTATTTAGACTTCACTTTACAATGTTAGCATGCATGCATAATGCACATACAAAGCCGTATGCATGCACATACAAATGGTTAAAAGGGTATAGAAAAGATACAGCCATTTTTTAAGCATTTAGTTCCCAGAATTAGGCATTCATTTAATTTATACAAAAAATATATATATATCACTCAAATTTTCTAATATTTTAAGTTTTCATGAAACTTTTCCTTCAGGCGTAATTTGAAAATTAATTTATTATTCCAAAGTGTTTCTGAAATATAACATTTTGCTTTACCCTGGGAAAGCTACAAAGTTATACAATAAACATGATTATATGCTGGTTCAACTTTTTAATATTCCCATGTCATTTATCTGCTATTTCTTTTTTTGCTCAATAGAAAACCTTCTTGCATAGCTCTGAACAAAACTCAAAACTTTTCAGACAGTATATTCCCAAACCGTTTTAGTGAAAGTGTTTTTTTTTTTTTTCAGTTTTCTACGTGAGTTTTCTGGAAATGCAAAAAGTTATGAAGTAAATACAGGTATAGTTTGATAAATATGTATATTTTTGCCCGAAGGTCAGGAAAATGACGAAAAAAAGCATTGAGTGAGTATAAAACTTTTTAATTTAAAAAACAGAAAAAATACGCGATCACCTCAGAAAAAAAGTCGAATATTTACTTCTAATATATGTTTTAACGCTTGGGAAATGTGAAAATATCAACATTAATATTTTTATACAAAAACTTTAAAAACTAATATTTATTTCTTTAGACGAAATTTATAGAGCAAGTTCATCTAATGTGTATATTTATCTAATAAATTCCTATTTTATTGTTTTTAATTGGCAGACCTCTTATCAGAAAATGTCAGATTTTTACCTTTTTTCAAATATTTATAAATAATAACAACTGAATGTATACGAAAGAGATAATTAGCTACAAAAACCTTTAAAATTTTTAATTAACTACTTACTTTGCATATGTTTTTTCTGCATAAATAAATCATCTTAGACCTTTTAAAGTTTAACTGAAGATTCAGTATTCTTCTTTAATTAAAAAAGTTTTTAATTAAAGTTTTACTTTAAATTTTTACAAAGAAAATTAGATATTATCTCATCCAAAAGTAAAACAACAGAATTTTACAACGTTAGAAAAAAGTTTCTTTTATCGAGATTGAATAATTATAAGTAATTAGCTGAACTTAAGATTTTCAAGGTAAGATAAAATATATTTCAGAGCTTTTGTAAATAGATTAGTATAGTTGTTCATAAATATTTTGTCTAGATTTAGAAGAAAAAATGAAATAATTTTGCTTGCTTTTTCCACTGTAAATTTGTAGAGACCACTGTCTTTTACTACGGGCAGGATCTTTTCCAAAAACTCTTAAATGTCCTCGTCGTATTGATCTTTAAAACCTTACACAGTTACAATTTTTTGCTCTAGTTGAAACAAATTTTGGCGTTCAGTAGCTGCCACCATAAGATGGTTAAACACCAACACTTGGAGCTTCCTATATCAACCTCTTTCCAATTATAGGAATTCTAAGAAAAAACATATCACTGAACTCATAAAACATGCGCAAAGAACTTCGATCCTATAAGCAATGAATAGGGGACGAAACTTTTTGCTATTGAAGAAGGCCTTACAATCGAACTTTGCTTTAAAAATATTGCGAAAACATGAAGTAAAATTTTATGTTATGATAATTCTTTAAATAATCCATTTGAATCATCTTTGAGTAATCTTGTGTGGTCCAACGTCTCTAAATGTAATCGGTATACATAAGATTATACGTTTGAAGTCATGATTATGATCATTAAAGATGTGGAACCCCTAACGCAAACTGTTTTCTAGTTCTAATAGTCTGAACAACTCAAATATACACTGATGAGTCCAAGTTCAATTTACACTGTGAAAAAATGACAAATTACGAAAATCTCTACTTACCTTGATTTACGAAAATTTACAATATTCACGAACGCATTTTATCTAAATTCTAAAATTCTAAAAATCACTTTTCTTTTTTAATTGCAGAAAAATAAATATTTATTATTTGCCCATCATTTTCGGATACATTGCCTAGCACCTTTTACAATATATTTATTTTTATAATTTTTTATATTATATTTCGCAAATAAATAATTTTATGAGGTTTTTAAAGATAAAGGAACGCTTCTGGGAATCTTGGATGACATGGAAAACGTCACTGTATATTTCCGTTCATGATAATAGTAAATTTTGTAGATTAAGAAACATGCGTCTTTTTTTTACAGTACATTGAGTGATTCAAGGAATCTGCTGATGTGAAGGGAGTAACACACCAAATAGAATTAATCCATCTTTGCTGAAAAGATTCAGTTTAACTGTGTATTGACTAATACTTGGGGCAGGAATTTATCTCGGGGATTCTCTGGATGAATTTTCATTTAAATATCGGGACAATGTCCTCCAATATGTCTTTGTGAAAAGCATTTCATTCTGTAGGATGATAATGCAAGACTTCAGCGAGCTCTGGATGTTGAAGACTATCCAATGTGTCACAGTTTGCAAGGACTGGAATGACGAACTCTATATCTATACATCAAGCATTAGAGCTTGTTTGAAAGTACTTTAGCTGACATATTGCTGCTACAAGTCCTTCTCCAATGTACTTATATATTTACTGATTAAAACTGTGTCTAGTCATTGCTTCCCAATTTGTTGCGCTAGATCTTAGATGGCAGCATGTCGGCAGATTTCTGGGTGCCATATATGTATAGTAAATAGTTGGATTTGTACATAATACCTCACTGTAAATCATTTTACATGTTTCTATTTTTGCCAAGAGTATTTTTTTTTTTTTTTAAATTCGTGTGAAAAATAAAGTTTTCTTACTCGCATTCAATAAAAATCTGTTCAGTAGTCATTTGTTGTCCATATTTCTTGATTTGCTGCTTATTTATTTTTTAATTAGGCATAATAAAAAGGTTGCAGCTAAATTCTTGGACAACATGTATTTTACTATTCAATGCTTGTCACGAGATACATTTAAGTATTGTCAAATGGAGAAATTTTAGAAATTTCATTTGTATTTTTTAAAAATCTTTTCCTCATATTCTTATTTGAATATTATTTTTTTCCGAAATAAGTAGAAACCTTGGGTACCACAGAAGAAAAAAAAACCAGTGAAAGTTAAACCACAGAAGAAAAAAAAAATCAGTGAAGTTCTATTTATTACCGGTGCGTTTTAAAATAATTAAGACTCACATTTTTAATAAATTAAGCAGTAATTTTTTAAAAAGTGAAAATATTAAATACAGCATTTTTTCCTCTAGATAATATCAGACGAATATTACGAACCGTGATCATCTAATGGATTCCGAACTTTGGTTTTTGTTGAGGATTCGTTAGTGTGGCTTCAATTTTAAAAATTTGGTTTCAAATTTTTCTGGTGTACAAGCAGTTTTTAAAATAAAGTGGTCAGTGTTGCAAGAAGTGGGGAAAATGATGGATGGGTTTGCGGTACCTGGTGCCCCGTGAATTCTGCGGCAGTGTCTCACTCATCACAGTAACGAACAAGATGCAAAATAGCCCATCATTTTAAGTGTTACCGGTATGGGAATCTTTTGTTGTGGACATAGGGTGTTTTTCATCAATACTAACTTTATAGGACATCGACAGATGTTGTGCAACAGAGGAATCTTTCTTTGTAGAGCTAAACTCTATTTCCTGACCCAGTGATGATTCTCGGAATCCTTTTGTGAATAAGACACAGAAGAGATTAGTTCAAACGACTTAACAGAAAGAAGTTGAAGGATGATAAAACAATTATTTAAACGCAGCCTAAGTTTGAAATCTCATTGGTGGTCCATTTATTATTCTTGTCCACTCAAGTTTTGAATGGAGTGCAGGGACCTCACGCGGATTTCAGAAATGAGGCACTCCGTAATTTTTTCGGCATATTATTATTTATCAGACCTGGAATTATGAATACTTCTGTTTGTTTGAGGGTTCACAATTTGAGATTTCTTTTTACTAAGTTGCGCCATTGAACTGATATTTTCATATTACCAGTGTACTGTTACTCTAAGTTTATTTTAAAGAAGTTTCTATCCTTGTTATATTTTATGTGTGTGCTATTTTAAATTAGAGTAATGCAGAGACAATATTTGTAGTGGCTGAAGGGTTTTAGTTATAATGTGATTACATTTTATTTTATTTTACTCATAACGCAGCAAATCTTTTGAAAATATGATTCACTTGGGTGAAATTTATGAAAACAAAGCTAAAAAAATATTAAAACGGTTAACAAATTAAAAATTGAAAATTAAAATTACTGAAAAATAATTAAATTAACTTTTCGCTGAATTTTGTTAACTTTTCTACTTGAATTTGTAATTTAACTTTAGTAATTGATAAAAAAAAATATTTTTTCTTCATCAAACTATAATAGTAGGGTAAACAAAATGCTGATAATACAGATTGTTTGTTATAGGTTATTCTCTTTTTTCTTTTTTCTTTTCTCATTTAATTTTGCTAGCATCTTAGGATATGTTTCGTTATGAAAATGTTTCGTACATAAGGATAAAGAAAATGTATAAAGCAGCCTTTAGCAAAACAATCTTTAGAGTTGGAGTTTTGATTTTTTTAATTTAATATTTTTTACAGGTACCCCATTCTAGGTTATAAAATAGAAGTGACAATCTATTAAAAATAGATGATCAGCATTGCAAAATATTTAATGATTAGAAAAGAAATATCGTGCATTAAAAAAAAAAATTTAAACCAGATTCATTTTTTTTTACCTGTAGTAACCATAATAATCAAAGAGTAAGATTATTAAAAAGTACGTAAACTAAATGCAAATTATAGAGATTCTTCGTAACAAGATATTATCTTTTCCCCTTTCTTTTTTTGTCTGCAAAAATTCCACTACCATATTACGATTTTGCAATAATTTGCTAATAAGAGCCATAAACGATACAAAGTATTCGATCAATAAAGATATAAATGCAGGAGCAAAGTGTACAAGAGTTAATTTTCTTTTACTGGTATCTTTTTTTTTGGACGAATCGATAGGTGTATTAATCTATGTAAAATGAATGGTCACTGTTATACTAAAAGTAGATGCTTGACGACATTAATCTATGCACAAATGTTTCGATTAATTTTTTGCAACAAAAATCTTTTCGAATCATTATTGCAACCATAACTTCCAAAAATCGGTCTTCTGAGATGATTTTCCCACTACTTTATTCAATTCAAGCGTTTCTGTATTTGCCACAAAAGCAAGATTTTGCTTGCTTCTTTCAAAATTTATAAATTCGTAGAGATCGTCATCGTTTAGTTTACTTTGTTGAAGATCTCTTCCGATTACTCTCAGTTCTTCCCGTTCTGATCTTAAAAGCATTCTGTGAATACCAAATCCATTTAGAGTTATGCAGTGATATTCCCCATTTGCCACAGCTGCAGCCAACTGTGATACATTGCTGATTTTATTGATAGGTGTAATTGTAAGAAAACTCAGAACTGTGGACTCATATAACAGCACAATAAACATCACTCCTATAACTAATGAATGGAGGAGCAAATTTTCTGTTACTGAAGAAGATCGTATAATCGAACTTTGCTTTAACAATATGGCAAAAACATGAAGTAAAATTTTATCAAATGAATTATTACGTTTGAAAGTAAAATAATGTATCATTAGCATAATAGTAAACAGTAAGAGAGTACCTATCCAGACTGGTGTTGAAAAAGTATGAAAAATATCAAATATCTGTGGTATGTACTCTGGTTTTTGAGTCATAAATCCATAAGTATAAAGTTTAAATGGGTAAGCGAAATCTGATGTTTCTGAATTTTCGGTGGTCATGGTATAAGGGTGAACAGCTACATCGATTTCTGATCTGTTTATTAATCCTCTTAATCCTGTAAAAGTACCATTAGGTAGGATGTAACTTGGTTCATCAGTAATATAAAAAGAAGCATAATCGAAATAGTCTGAATTTTTTTCAAGGTAATCTACAAGCCTAACTGCTAATAGACTTCGAGAACTGTATCTTTCTGAGAAAAACTTTCGTATGTTCGTGCAAAAGGAAAGTTTTCGGGAGTCCTAATTTTAAGACTTGATTCGTTTTCATATTCTTTTGATATTATAAGAAACAATAATGTATAATATTTCCTTGAATTTAGGTCAAAAATATTGTCAGTTATTTAAAATAGAGTAATCAGTAATCGTTTTATTAATAATCTTCAATTTTCTCTGCAGAACCCAGACAGATGGTAATTTTGTAATGTATAAAAAAATCCAATTTTTGCGTGATACTAGTTTGCTAGTCGTGATTGCCCTAGTTTGTGAGTTATGATTTTATCAGTTAATTAGATACATTAGACATTGGTACTGTATAGTTTATGCATATTTTTCACCAATCAAATGAAATTCCCGACCAGAAAATAGAAAAATATGATTAATGTAATGTAGAAAAAACAGCGAATTATGAATGGCATTAAATTTTATTAAATTAAGATTTCATTTAGTGGAAAAAACAAACGGTTGTTTTAACAAAGAAACATTTTCTGTAGAAAACAGCATATTTTAAATAAATGGAATTTTAATGAAACATTTTTTCAATAATAAATACAGAATCCGTTTTAGACTTTGATCAAAGATCTTTTATCAATGAAAATGTTTTCATGAAATTTTCAATTTCTGTGTGAGGCATACGCAATTGCTCACAATATGCGCAATATATATTTTTTTTTTGGCTTTTAGTGATCAATAAGATTTACATTTACTAAATTTACTCTTTTTGAACGTTACACTTATATGGTTTTTAAATGTACACTTATAAAAGAGACATTAAACTAAAGTTCAATACGACCACATTTACTTAATTTCAATATTTCAGTTCGTCTGGTGTATTGTGAACGAAATTAAGAAAAGTTAACTGGAAGAGACAGTTTTGGAAAAATTGAAGTATTTTTAACCAAGAAAAAAAAATACATATAAGCTCACAAATACACACACACACACACACACACACACACACATATATATATATATATATATATATATATATAAGATAATTATAAAGTACTGCAAGTTTTTTTTCATGTACGGTGTCTTGACATTAATACAGTAAGAAATATCAGTAATAATATATAGGGTTAACGCGTTTTTTTCAAATTATGCACGGAAATTAAGAACTACTGAATTTTTGTTTTTCTAATATCTCGATTATATTTCTTCTGAATATTTGTTGTTCAAAGATTGTATCTACAATAATACAGTTAAAAATGAGAAACTCAATTTCCGTTGAAACACGCGTAATTAATTTCAATTTATGCCAGAGAAGTTTGAAACATTTCCTTTTTTTTCTTAACGAAAATTTCGATGCAATATTACCATCAGAAATTTCAAAAATAATTCATCACATACTTTAAAAGAAATTCCATTCCTTCCGTCTTATACTTTACAATGAAATGTAGATTTTAATAGATTGCTTCATGCCACTTATAATCTGTTATATAAAGTGAGGTCTGTACAAACTGTAACTGTCTAAAATAGCCAGTCTAATCGAATGATTTTTCATTTCAGAATGCGTGAGAAGGTATTCTAACAGCGTGAGTTTTGGGAATGTATTTGATAACGTACAAATTCTCCATTTGAATAATATAAGAAAATCTAAAAGTCACTTTAAAATTCATGAAATTCGTCTATTTGTAATAAAAGCGATTGTATTTAATATATTCGTATAATGAGGTTTTATCAGGGATATGTCGATTGTTATACGAGCAGTCTACATTATTTTGTTGGTTGTTATTTAAAAAGAACTCCTAATATCATAACCTAATTTTATTTTTCAGATCTCATGTATTTGTTTTACGAAAACCGCTTATGCACATAAAAGAATTCAGATAGTTTAGCCAAATTTAAATCATTTAAAATTAAATACATAGAATATTATTTATTTATATTTACTTTTTCTGATAAATGTGAAATATATGAAGTTTCACAAAATATCTGATAATAATGCAATCTTTCTATAAAAATATCTAATAGTAATCCTGCTCTAATAATATCTAAATATCTTATAATAATTCAATTTTTCTAACCATTTTTTTTATTTTTCTGTTTAATTAAGTAAATATTTAACATTTCAGGAATTAATCATTGAAATACTAAGAGCCAACACTAAATATCAAATTATTTTTTAACTCATTGTTTACAAAAGTGTTAATTAAATAAATTAAGAAAACTATGACAATTGTTTTACAAACTAAAAATAATTATAGGATTAACAATTTTATTGAATAGGGAAAAATACATTAGATAAATTTATTTTTGGATTGAAGTTAAAATATTGTAAAATTATTTTGTTATAATTTGATTAGATTTTTTATCCATTGAAATATAAAGTTTGATATGAATTCAGCATATTAAATGGTTAGTTTATTTCTATTTTACATAAAAATCCATTTATTTTCTATAAAAAAATGCGTAATAAATTTCGCGTAGTAAAATTTCAGTCTCATTCTCAGTCTAGAAATGCAAATAAGTACTTTTTATAAGAACAAGTAATTAAATAGTATTTTAAACAAGTAATTTAATAGAATTAATGCGATTAACGGACTACACAGTTAAAACATTTTCTGTGAAATTACGAAGAATCTTCGGTTAATCTTAAATCTTATGTAAAAATACAGAGATTAGAAGAAAACGAGATTCTGTTAAATTACAGAGAAGCTATTCGGTAAATTTAGATTGAAAATTCCCACGGTTAAAAATACACAAAGTTCTGTAAATTTACTTTTAATGACAATTATTTAATTTAGTTTTTAAAATTAGTGAATTACTCAGTCTGTAGTTAATTTCAAAGAACTTGAAATTTTCCAGTTAATTTTAACGGCTGTTATCTTTAAGTTTTAACACAATTCCTTTCTATCTCATGGAGTTTGGACACGAGACCTCTTAATATTAGAAGTGTGTCTTACTGACAGAATTATAGGAACTATTGCTGATGAGTACAAAGTACGCCCTTTCAGTGGGCAACCTCCAACCTCACGCTTAATCTGATGAGATGATTTTTTCCATTCTAAATTATTCTACGCTAAAAAAATAAACAAAATTTTGAACTAGTAAAACTTATCAAAAAATTGCAGTGTATAAAATTTTTTAAAAATAAAACTTCAATGTATCTGAGATTTAAATTAACACTACAACTTTTATGCCTTTATTCTGATTAACGTAAATGAGTGTCAAATATCCACTTCAAGAGTGTCTTTTTCAAGCTCTGCAATTACATTATTGGTGTAATTTATCTAATTCTTTAATGAAGTTATAACAGTCTTTCTTTAAGAAGTGCAAAAATATAAGACTAACATTGATTTGTATAGATTATAAAGTAAATTGGGGTCACTTTACCCACGAGGTAACTGGACCATAGGCTATTTAATAAAAAAACGTTAATGCCTTTTATGTTTTAGTTTTTGTATTAAATTATTTTATAGCATGATAATTCAATCGGTAAACGAATTATATAATATTCATTCATTGCTCATTCATCTTTATGTCTTAAACTAACGTGCATCAGCTCAATCTTAACTCTGTCTTTCCTGTAATATGCATCATAAAATGTATTTTTATTTTTTTACAAAGACTGTCAGTTTGGTTGAATTTCTTTTATTAAAATACGGTAAGTATTTTTGTTAAACTATCTTTCAGTTTAAAGATTAGGCTTTTAGATATCTAATTGTAACAATGTGAAATATCTATGCACATTCACTTCGTGTTTCATATGAGGCGTTTATTTCAGTTTTAAAAAATACATACCCCATACAGCTTTAAAAAATGGAGTACCGTAAAATGGGGTGAATCGGAACACTTTTCAACTTTAACGCTAAAAAAAGAAAAAAAAACTGATTTTTTAATTTTTTAATTTTTTTGCTACAAACTTCGGTCTTGTTTTGTAAACTTTTTCAGCAAACTTTTAAGCAATATATATATATATATATAATATATATATATATTATATATATATATATATATATATATATATATATATATATATATATATATATATATATATATATATATATATATATATATATATATATATATACATTATTTTTTTAAATGGTGTTCCAGTTCACCCCGCAGGTAAGGGTGAATCGGAACAAATGTTATAATCTTTATTTATTCCGATTCAAATTTTAATACGGTTAATAAAAACAGATAATAATGATAAGAGAGGAATAAATAGGAACAAATAGTTACTGTAAAACCAAGCCTTTATTTTAAATACAAGTAAAAATATGCCTTTTAAAAATTAGAAAACAACTTTGAAATCAAGAAAAATTTTAATTTATTTTAAGAAATTGTATTTGAATTGCAGAAGTAGAATATAATACAAATTCAGTCCTGTTCTATGTTATCCTTTACTAGTGGTCATTGGGTAAGTGAATGTATTGAGTAGCCCCAATCGCTGCATGTATTAGCATGATGTACTAAAACGCCCTCATCCCCAGCCCTTAGAACTGTTTGCATCCCTCTCTTTTTTAATTAGTTTTTCATTTTTAGATGTTTGCGTAATGTTGTGGATGTCAGAGAATAATTCTGTGTAGTTTTTCTAACTAATTTGCTATTTTTAATTTCTTTTATAGTTCCATGTCTGTTGGATTAGGTGTTGACTTTTTTGTTTAACCAAGTAATTTCTTGGCACCTTTAAGCTCTTTAAGTATTTAAAATAAACAAAATATTGTTATAATACATATGCATACATATGATTTCTTATATTACATGAAACTATTACTATATAGAAAAATAAACCATGAGAGAAAACGTGTTCCGCTTCACCCCGTAAATCTTAAATCTCTGATGTTACAAACCATTTTTCATTTTTAAATTATGTAGTTTAGAAATAAGTAGAACTTAGTACAGCATATCGTTTACAATTCTATCATTAATTAAAAATCCCCTCTCATAGGTTTAGAATACGAAAAATACTGTAGTTACATACAAAGTTTTGAAGTCGTTTAAAAAATGAGGTTGTTGATCATCCTCTTGAAGTTTTCTTATAAACCCCAGTAGTGGTGCCAACATATCAAAACTGAATTTTCCAACTCCCAATGTTATTAACTTCTTATAAAAAATGGCAACTAAAAATATCATCACATATATTTATAAGGAATTTATTTGTATGACCGGGAAGTTTCGTTCCTATTCACCTCATTTTACGGTAACTAAAAAATGCCTCAGGGGTGACTGTACCACGTAGGATCCAGTTACTCCAACAGTTATAAATATATATTTTTAAAATTTTACTAATTTTGTGAAATTAATTCCTCAATTGTTTTTTATTCTTCCAATAAAAAAAGTTATGTAATATCTTATTAAAGTTACATAATAAATTTTACATAGTATTTAGGAAGTATCAAAAGTTCAATAAAACAGTCAAGTATCGACAATGTATGATACATAAAAAGATACGTTCAAAGCAGAAAGTGGCTTTATTAGAAACATATCGAAAACAATAAAAATGAATTATTTTTAACATAAAAGTATAATTTAATTCTTCTCAAGTTTATTGGACGTATCGAACTTTTATTTTGGTAAGTAAAATAAAAAATGAGATAATTAAATACTTACGTATCATTTTTTAAATTTATTTTTTCTTTAAATTCCCAAGTACCTTTTATATCTATTACCTGCAATAAAGCACATAATTACTTAAATAATTATTTTGTTTAATAAATTTAATAATTTCACATTATGTGCTTATATTAGACATCTCAACAGCAAAGGTTTTTATTGCAATGTTCTTTAGTTGATGTATAATTTATGTCATGTACCTAGTTTTAAAATTTTAAAGTTACTTACATAATTGAAGCTGGACCAGATATTCCATATTCAAAAAATCAAACGCGTTTGAAAGATAGACCTACTTGTTTCAGTTGCCTTATGAAAATAACGCAACTAGACCCAAGATGAAGGAAATATGAAACATATATATTATTTTATTTCTAAAGATTGAAATGAATTTTTTTAAATTTCTGTATGATAGACTGAAGCTAACTGAAAACATTTACAAAGCTTCAGACTTTGAACAAATGAATGTTACTTTTTGGAAACTAAATAGCCAGAATCTCCAAGGTCTACATTGGAAAATCCTGGCCCAGTTTCCCAATATAACTTTATATTGGCCGATACTGACTTTGACAACCACCAAATTAAAACCAATGGTCACACAACATGGATATTTTGGATTTCTTTCTTTCTAATAATCATCTCACTCAGAAAAAAAAAATCACAAAAATCTGTTTACAATTTAATCACAGCCTGGGTGATTCTTGTCTGGAATGACTCTTAAGTGTTTGTAAGAAGTCTGTTATTACAAATATCGTCATTTTCTTGTATTCTAGAGGCTAAACAATGTCTGACATTCGTTTGGTAACATAGGCCAAAACAGCAATACTTTTAGTATCATTGTTTTCGGCATCATAAATATGAAGGGCCAGACTAGCAGAAACATGATTGCATAGAAGCGGTAACATGTTTGGTTCATTTATATTTCCGATTTCCCTTAAAAAATTAGAAAAAGTTTGTTTCCATTTAGCCTCTTCACCCACACAAGTGGAATCGACATCAAACTTTTCAGGTTTCAAAAAGTTGATCTATCGTATTTAATTTAGGAATAGTAGATAATAATATTGATTGTATTGTGAATATTGAAAATATTAAAAGTATGTGAAACATTCCTAACTTTTAAAATGATAAGGTAGGCTTTAATCATTATTAAACAACACATAAAAATTCATAGTGGCAATCTATGGAAATTGAAAAACATACAACCGTGTTGTCAAAACGGTAATCATAAAAAACAGAGTTGTTACTACAATAGCATATATATATGTATCATAATTAATTTAACTTTTGAGGAAAGTCGCATGATACGACAAGAGTCAAATCAAAAGCAATCGCATTTTTTTAAAATTATTTAAAACATACTTGTTGTCCTCGATAGATAACTAGGAAATCTGAAGTATATCTGAGTCTTTTATTGGTTGAATTCCGCAACTTATTTTTCGTTCGCTGATTGTTGTCACAATAACAAAAAAGCAATAAAAACTAAAAAATAATAATAATTTGAAAACAAATTGTGATAGCGATTTCAAACAAATTTAATTTAAAAGTGCATTTTTGTCGCATTTTGATCGCAACGATCAAAAAATTTAAACTGTGTGATTTTTAGAAGTTTAAAAATTTTCAGTTCCGAAAATTGTAAAATTGAAGTTTCATTTAAAATTTGTTTATGATGGGTCCAGGAATATTAATTTTTATTCCACGTCGTACGTAATATGAGGCGTTCAGAAGTTAGTGTGATTAAATATATGAAATACTGCACATTTTAAGAAGTTAAATTTGTATGCCTATAAATTACCTATTTTTTTAATACTTGGTCTAGGAATTATAGTGCTTAATCAATGGCGTCTGTAATATATGACTGTTATTACGTAGGCAATTTTTTGATCATCATAAAAGTGATGTATATCATTTCTTTTTTTAAGTATAGAATATATTTAAAAGCATGAAATTTTAGTCTTTGAAAATATCGTTTTCCAAATAGTCGTTGTTAAATTATGTATATATATATATATGGAATTCTTCCTTCTAAAAGTTCTTTCGAAATTATAATTAACTCAGAGATTCAGATTCAGTCAAATCAGATCTGACACCATTTAAAACTTTTAAAACTTATATTAAAACATATGCTATTTACAAAACAATATTTAGAAAGGTTCTATTTACAATTCGAACATCATAAACTGCTAATTAATTACATCTTAATCGCGGCAGTCATCTTAATAGAACATTCTTCTTACAACCACTAAAACCCATGGAGGAAGAAGATAGGTGGAGGTGAACTAAGTCTCAAAAAAGGTTTGCAATGTGAATCCATTTATCGCTCAAATTTTAGTGTACCAAACAAAAGCACGTGGAAATTTGGAAAACTTCCAAAAAAGGAAGGGATTTTGTATTTAATAAGACGAATTGAAAGAAATGAATTAGAGCTGGAGCATTTTTAAAGAAGTAATAGGAAATTTTTAAAATGGTCTTTGTTCTATTGTTATTTATTAAAAGAAATGTTTACTTTTAAAATAATTGAAATTGGGAAATTATTATTATTATTATTATTATTATTAAATGTCATTATTATTATTAAATTTCAAATCAAAATTAAATAAGAAATTGAAAACGTTTGATACGAACTAAAAATTGTTTTATTAAAAGTTTTCTTTTTACAGTAATTTTTATTAACACTTTTCAACAAAATTGAAAAATGTTTATGCATTCGGTTTGTCTGTCCGTCTGTTCGCGCTCTAACTCTCTTAAATATACTCGGAACGCAATGAAATTTTACAATTTTATTGAAGTTTACACAAGCACAAACCCTATTAAAAATGAAGTTTCTACCACGATTAGTTTATTTACAAGGACAGTCAAAAGTTTTCGATTATATTAGGGTCAATGGGGGAAAGTCGTTTCAAATTAATTTTAAAGATGTTACACCCGGACAAACGTATTCACATATTTTTGCATCTACTAAAAGTACTAAAATATGCTGCTAAAAGAATAGTTATTCATTTACAGGGCCACACAAAAGAATTCTAATACATGATAATAAAGGAGGAAATTGTTTGTGACATATTTTAATGATGGTAAACGGTATCATGTGTAATCAAATTGATATACGTCGCTGAGACTTAATATGAGTTATTTCCCGCATAATACGAAGTGCATAGCATTTACAGGGACACACAAAAGATTTCAAAAAGTATATTCTATTCGAAGTACTGTATATTACGCATGATAACTGTTCCATGGATGAAAAGCATTTTTAATTATGATATGCGCTTTTAAGTGTCACTAAATGTATTCACATTATATGGTGCGCATAAATGCTAATGGTTACACAATTGAGACATACAGGGTTACTTAAAAGAACTCGGAAAAGTTACTGAATATGAGTGTAATTTACTTAAAGGTTTGTTTTTAAAAAAGTTTTGCATTTTTACGTCGAATCGCATTTAGTTTATCATGAAATGTTTGTAGAATATAGATTAAATGATATACAGAGTCACGCAAAGAACTGAAGAACTGGATACAGATTTGTTTAAAGATGATAATTTCTGGAAATATGATTTAAATAGTTTAAAGAGTATTGTTGTTTGATTAACATTTTTTATTTATTATTTATATATAATTAATTTTAGCAAAATACTTTCGTGTAATAAAGGTACTAGGTAAACTGCAGGGCTGAACAAAAGTATTGAAGTATGTTTTACATCTATTCGTATAAACTGCCAAAAGAAAAATTTCATCCAGCTAAGCATTTTTTTTTTTTTTTTTTTTTGCTAAACTAAATTTCTCCATGATATAGTACATATATCAACCGACAAATCAAATACAAAGCTGTTCAAAAGTATTGGAATTTGATTATAGGCAGTAACACCTATTTCCCTGAATAACGAAGTTTTGTTAAAGAATAAAGGAAATTTGGATAGTGTTTTATAATCTATGCTTAACACAGGATTTTTTTTACTGGTTAATACTTTATAACGTAGATGAAAAATGTTTATGACTCCGGTTTGTGTGGCCGAGTTCTAGCTCTTGTAAATAAGCTCTGATGCTCGTAGCATTTTTTATATTTTATTGACGTGTACTACACCGTGATCGCTATTGAAAAAGGAAATGTGTAGAATTCATACTTCATTTGCATAGACAGTCTAAAGTATTCTATTACATTATAGTCAATGGGAAAAATCGTTTCAAGTTCATTTCAATGACGTTAGACCATTTAAAACATAAATTGATATGCATTTATAAATGGCAGTATAACAAGCATTTTGTAGAATATGGGGTTTGCAAAACATTTATCATTTATTTAAAGAGCCACACAAAAGAATTCCGTTAATGGAGATAATGATAATGATATATGGTTGGGAGCTTTTAGCGGTCAAAATATGTTACTAAATTATAGTGAAATAGACATAAATTACTCAGAATTTTTACAATGTACTTTCTGTGAAATGTGATGAGCATAGCATTACCATTCATTTACAAGGACACACAAAAGATTTGGATACAATGCAGTATCTAAAGTACTCTATATTATTGATAATAGCTGGAAGGGCAATGTTATTTATTGCAAACCTATTTAAGCTTAGATAAGTTTTACTTGTTATCTGATGTATATAAATGCAATAGATCATATCCAGGACTAAGTATAAAATTAATAAGCATGAAGAAATATCAGAGTGAATGGTCAGGCGGTTTTAATTAGACTTGTGCACTTTCTAATTGTTCTATATTTAGTATACTAAAAAAATATTTGCATAACATAAATAAAATCATATACACGGCCACGCAAAAAACTGGATACTGCAAATGTGAAAGTTTACCCTGAGTAGTTTAAACAATTTCTTAACAATTGCATGAATTAAATGATACCTTAATATGTTGTACTTATAAAAATCTGTTGGTAATATACCAGACTGTACAAAAAAATTTAATAATTTTCCGCCTATTGCTAGACGTTTTGAGAAAATCTGTTGGTAATATGCAAGTTTATACTCTTCAGTTACTTCTTCAAAATAACAGCATTATCAATAAAAAATTGAGAAACAATTAATAAACAAGTTGGAAATTACACGTGAAGCGTAGCAAATGAGGTGCTTTCGTACGATAACGAAGTTTTTAAAATATTCAGATCTTGCTGATATAGTAGACAGTATTTCGGTTACATTATATTAGTAGAAATCTTTGTGTTCCTGTAAATATACAGAAAGTAATTTTTATTACACCTCAGCAACGTATATCATAGTCATAAAATGTGAAATAGTTTAATGTAATTAAAACACGCCCCACAAACAATGTTTCTCCATATAGCTTTATGTAGTGGAATACTTTTGTGTGCTCCTGTAATTTAAAAATAAATATTCTTTGCATCACAGCTTGTACAGAATGTATATTTTAATGTATATATACATCATAGGTTCATGTCAGTTTTATTATGTTTGAATTAGTTTAACACCATTAAAATGCATTTGAAACTTTTTTTCCCATTGACCGTAATGTCATGGAATATTTTTTATTGTTGCTGTAATTGATTTATGCATCCAATTTCTATAAAATTTAAAATGATACGACAAAATTATGTAATAATTATTTGTTTTAAATTTCAAATGATTAAAATGCATTTGAAACCCCCCTTAACCGTAATGTAACGGGATACTTTTGATTGTCCCTGTAATTCATCTATGCATAATTGATCTATCTTAAATTTGAAATAACTTGACAAAATTATGTATTAATTATGTATTTTAAACTTCAAATGATTCGGTTGGGTAGTTTTTGCGTTGTTATATGCGAATGGACAGACAGACGGATGGACTGAACGACAACTATAGGTGCTACGTATTTATATGATTACGAAAGCACCTAAAAACAACAGATATAAAGCATAATAAAATTTGAGAGCTGTAAAATAAATGAGCTGATTTTCACGCAGTAAAATTTTCGATTCTTATCATGTTTTTAAAATTATTAGAAAATAAATTACACATATTTTAAGATTAATCGCATTTAAATGCGAAAAATGAAGCATAAATACAGGGTTTCGATATTACAAATAGATTTATTCTAAATAAATAATTCAGGGATAAAAAAAAAATCAAGAAGAATACAAAAAAAGAAATTTGTTTTGTTACATATTAATAATTGCATTTAAATGATATTTAAAATATAATAATGAAAACATTCTTTTAAAATCATGTATGAAAACATCAGTAATAAATATTAATCTAAAATACAGATTTCTGATTGCAAACGATTTTCAGATAATAGCAAAATAATGTTATCTTTTCAAGAAAAATGTTAAAAGATTTTCTATTTTGATATTTAAAACACATATAATTAAATAATCAAAGAAATTTTTACCTGTGAAGCGCTGTCTAATAAAAAATTCGACGATAAAAAACAAGAGCAATCAAATACGGGTTTTAACCGGTTTGAATTGATAGGCGAATCAAAGCACGTGGTTTTGTTTGGACTTAATGTGACTTAATGTAGGGTTACATTTTTGGCATCACCCAAATCATTATAGTTCACCTCCAGTATCTTCTTCCTCCATGACTAAAACCACTTAAACCAACATTTCATCCAAACGTTGTCTTCAGTTCAGTTCTTTTCTGCGGCATTTCGTCCGGCTGAGTAGCTGCTTCCTGAATCGTCTGCCTTACTGAGAGCCTCCGTTTCAGAGTAGTGCCATGGAGAATCTACAAACATTGCTAGTTGGCTGTAGGAAAAAGATCGATCCTACATATATATGTGTGTATGTATGTATGTATTTTAAGAACGCTGACTGAGTCTATTTGCTCATGGTCCATGCTAACAAAAAATAAATAAATAAATAAATAAATAATGAAGAATAAAATAAAATAAAATAAAATAACAAAAACAAACAAGAAAATTATAATTTAATAAATTACAACGACTATTTGAAAAAAGTTATTTTCAAAGACTAAAATTTATAAATAAATTCTATATTTAAATTAATAATATTAATAAACAAAATTTTTAAGATTATCAGAACGATATATAAATTATGTACACCATGTATTAAACGTTAATATCCCTATACCAATAGTAAAAAGCAGCAGTTTATAAATATACTATTTTAACTGTTTAGATCGTGCATTTATTGGATGGAGTTAATCAGAATGACTTCTGAACACCTCCTATTACGACATGGATTAAATATTAATATTGCTGGATCCATCATAATCCGATTTTAAATGAATTTTCAGTTTTATAATTTTAAAAAATGCAAATTTTTAAACTTCTAAACATCGCATATTTTTAATTTTTACGCTGTTGCGTAGAGAAAAAAATGCATTTTAAATGAAATTTGTTTGAAATCTTTATCAAAATTTGTTTTCAAATTATTATTATTATTTAAGTTTTTATTACGTTTTTTGTCATTGTGGCAACAGAAGTATTCCATTTTTGGATATTAAACGTAGGCTAATCAAAAAACGAAAAAAAAAAAAAAAAAAAAAAAACAGAAGTATTATTTTGTTTGAAATCTTTATCACAATAGATAATGTGCATGTTTGTAAACAAACTGGCTTTCTTCGCAACAGCTCAACTTGTGATTGGTAAAAATTCGAATAAAACTGCATTAGAAAATTCAAACTAAACGTAATTTTCACATTGACGTAATAAATTTCATTTTATTGTATTATACTCATGAAATAATACGTTATAAATTACTAACTCTCCAAGAATTATTATTTTTGCTAATTACAAGTTGAGAAGTACATCTTTTTTCGGATGCATGACGTCACATGCACATTATCTGTTTGTTCTGAAATTATTGTTTTTTGAAAAGTTTTTATTACTTTTTTGTCATTGTGGCAACAAAAGTATTCCATTTTTAGCTATTAAACATAGACCAATCAGAAAACGAATAAAATAAAAACAGAAGAATTTTATTTTTCGACATTAAAAATGGCCCAATCAGAAAACGAATAAAATAAAATAAGTTGTGGAATTCAACCAATAAAAAGATTCAGATATACTTCACATTTCCCAATTCTCTACCAAGGACAACAACTATTTTCGAAATAGTTAAAAAATTAAACGGATTTCAATTAGTTTTATATTTTATATTTTAATGAAGCTATACTCTTTCACATTAATAAAATAAATCAGTTTTCAAATGTTTTTCAAATATTTGGTAAGGATGGACTTGAACTGACACTAATGAATATGTATTGGTCTTTTCGACAAATTTCTACTCTTCCTTATCAATATGTTCAGGAAAAAAAGCTGTAATGTCATGTAACTTTTCTATAACTAGGGGGGTTCCGCCCCTCTGCTCACTACACTCGCCAATCCCCCGAGTAATGGCTTCGCGATTCCAAGTTGTAGGCTACCCCTGCTTGCTGCGCTCGCCAATACCCCATGGAATCGCTTCGCGATTCCGTTCGGCATTGTTTTGCAATCCCGGTTGGAATCGTCTCGCGATACCTTATTTTCCATACACTATTAAAATTCTGCTGCATTTTGTTGCAACGCACTCCCCTGCTTGTATAGAAGACGGTTACTTGACCGTGAAATGGAGCTTTATCGTTTGTTGGAATAGAGATAGTATATACAAGCGGTGAAGTGCGTTGCAACAAAATGCAGCAGATTTTTAACAGTGTACACTAAATTTTGAAATTCATCCCTCTCTTCAATAGTCGAAGCATAGACGGAGCCCTTTCCTGATTGGTCTATTCGACTCATGGAAGGTGTGGTCCACCCAAACGCATTATTTCCGGAAACCTTACACATCAGCATCATTCCAGGAGTCATTCCTGGAAATTTGTTTCAGGCTAGTTTTTTTTTTTTTTTTTTTTAATTATTATTATTATAGAAGGATAATGGAGAAACATTTAAGGTCAGCTACATAAAATTTCACTATTGTATTTCTTAGGGAGATGACTTAAGAAATGATAAATAATATGGACGGCAAAAAATGCAGGTGCGATGCAACTGCTGAGTTAATACAGAGATAAGGATGATAATTCATTAAATGATGACGAAGAAAATCATTTGTTGAATCCAAAACTTTCCGAAAAATATTTCTACGATTAGTTATTGCTAATTTAAAGAAATTCGAATCTGATAAAATTCTCTAATTATTAAATTTGATAAATCTAGAAGGCTTTAAAAAGTATTAAATGGGTGTTTATTGTAATATTTCCCTTGCATCCGGGAGATGTGAATTTATAAAGGTTACCCATTTACTTTAGATGTATTTCGAAAGAGATATAGCGTGTTAAAAACTATCAAGAGATGTTGGCATAGACTTTTGTAAACATATTGTTTGATTATTATCTTGATCTTTTTATATTACATTTTGATATATTTTTACTAAAAATTAAACTTTTAAATATATTTCTACAACTTTAATTTAACAAACACAAACATAGATACATAGGAAACATAGGAAATGAATTCACGAAAATTTTTCTAACAATTTCAATAAAAATATTTAATGATTCATAGTGATCAAACAATTTTTGCTAAAAAAGATATTATGCAATATACTTTAGAGAAACTCACTTGCTTAATTAATTTTTAGGCGTACAGTTATTCCATTTAGTACTTCTTTCATAGGTCACAAATCACAATAAATTCATAACACTAGAAAGAAGACAAAGATACCAATCAGAAAAACAGAGAAGAAAACACTGCAGAATTTTGCTTAATTTTTCTTTGAGAAAAACTTTTCTTATTCCTATAGAAAATTTATTGCTATTCGAAAAAGTTTTACTTAATTTGATCAGGCAATTGTTAAAATGAAATAAAAATAAATATTTAAATAAATATTTAAATAAATTTCCGAAACAAAATTTTGAAAATTTATTTGTACAGTAAATCAAATTTAGCTAAAATTCTTAGAACTTCCAAATATTTATCTTAAAATAAAATTCTGAAATATGGGCTCAAAGTAAAGAAACTATTTAAGAAACTGATTTAAAATTCAGTTAAGAAGATATGTTTCTCAAATATTCGGTATGCAAGCAAATCCGTTTGCTATTAAATGAAGTTAAGTTTTTGATTTTTTATATTATTATTATTTATCTAACAAAATAAAAATAACTTTTCTTCTGAATACATAATAAACTAACATTGAATAGTGCTAAAATACCATGTTTTCTTTTTTACTTCAGAAAGATGCTACAAATTTCTAAAGGTTCATAGTATCATAATGTAATTTTTACTGTTTTAAATATCAGATCACGAAAACTATATCCTAAATATGATTCATAGGATCCAGAGTCATATAAATATTAAAAATGTTACAATTTTAAAATTAGTGGTAGATCAAATTCATCAATGCAATCTTCATTCTTTCCAATTTCTGAATATTTTTGCAATTTACATTGCATGCGTATTGTGATCAAGCAAAATATAAAAGCCCAATTTAATCATTTGAGCTGTAATAAAAAAAGAACATATTTTAAAATTTTCATTTAAAACAGAATCATTAGTTTTATTTTCATGCAATAATAAATAAATAATACTTTAAGAAATTTCACCAACCATTTGAAGATGTTTTTTTCAAAGACTAAAATTTAAACTTGGTAAATAAATTTTATATTAAAATATACATTTCAATTCCTGTTTATTTTGCTGTTGAAATTAAATAAATGTGAAAAACCTTGAAGAGATTATCATTTATACATTCGTTGTCCTGAAGTGTTTATTATTTTTTTAACAAAATTAAGAGGTGATAGTGTTTCTTCCTTTATAAATTCATTCAATTTCTTATATAGTTATATTTACCCCTTATAGTTATATTTACAATCTTCAAATAATAAACTATAATTTAGATGTTAAAAAATATATAAACATAACCCTCTAAATATAACCCCCTAAAATAATCCTATTTTATGATAATTAATTCCTGTTAAACTATTTGCAGGAATTTTATGAAAATTTATTTTTAGGCTAATTTAAGAATGTAGGATTTGCTTATGGTGTCAAAATTGCTATTGAAAAAAAAAAGGTTTTGATTTGTTGTGTTAATATAATGACCCCCCCCCCCCTAAGCAAACTTCACACTTATCACTCAAAAGTAGACTTTATTTCCAATTGTTTTATACTACAAACTGTGTTCTACTTTATGGTGCAATATTAGCAGTAGGTGTTTAATATTTCGTTTGCACAACTGCAACAAATGCAACTGAACTTTATAAATGTGTGTTGATATTTTTCTGTTATATTAGGTAATTCTAGAATTTTTAAAAGAGATGATTTGAAAGAATAGTATTGAACATTAAAAAAAAAATCACGAAAAAACACTTCAAATATGAAACTAAATAAACACTTTTTGATTGGTTGAAAGTATATTTAATATACATAAATCAAAAACATAAGAATAATCTTTAAAAGCTTTTTGCAATATGAACCAAAAAACTAACGACAAGAATAAAAGATTGTGCATTATAAAAAGTTTAGAGCTATAAAAGAAGTTATTAACATTGTATAGATAATGGCTAAACATCTTTCGAAAGTAGATAACACTAATATAAATAAAGAAGTATTTTAAGGAAAATAAAACAAGGATTTCTTCAAATAGGGAAATTTTTACGTGAACCGTAAATTCTAACGTTTTATATTCTTGTTTGTTTAATGTTGTTCTTTTAATTTTACGACCTTATGTAGATAAAACATAGAAAAGATAGTATGGTATTTAAATATTTGCATTAAAGTGCAAATTCAGGGGATAGAAATACCGAAGATTTATTCCATTTTTGTGGCAAAACTTTATAGTTTTTTATATGAAATGTTTTAAGCTACATTAAAATATGTTGTATCCAAAACTTCAAAATTCGATTTTGATTATTACTGAATTTTATTTAGAAACAAACAAATCTTGTAAAAAAGGAATTCTTCATAAAAATATGAAATTTTATAAACGCGAAACTAAATTTTGTTGGTATACTTAAAAAAAAATTAAAACTATTCCTTTTCCCAAGGATTTCTAATGTGTTAAAAATTTATTTTGGTTTGTACAATCTTGTCTTTTTCCTAGGAATTTGCATATTTAAAATGCAAAACTATATTTCAGAAGAATTTACTGGATGTACATTTCTTAAATTTAGTGGGTTTGGGCAGGTTTAAATTATAGACAGCTTTTGTAATATGGTTGCTTTTATAATATTTCAGAAATGATAATTCGAAATAATTCAATTAAATAACAACTAACACAAGCACACATACTTCAAATATTACACTAAAAACACTGCTTGACAGTTTCATAGTTTATTTAGTAACCATAAATCAAAACCGAAAATATTATTTTTAAATATCTTTAGTGATTTTCATTAAGATGAATTAAGTCAATTGGAAAACAAAGATTATATATTATTAAATGAATTACGAGGGTAGCTCTTCGTTTTATATTTAAACAATGGATCTCCAAAACAAATCAAGGAAGCAACTTATCAGAATAAGCCTATATGCAAAAATTAAAGCAAATCGGTAGATTTTGCTTGAAAAACACCATTTACTTATTACTCCCATCCCCCTCTTTTATACTTAACAAATTATTACCAAAACTAGTTCTAGAGACACCTCATCAAAATGTTTCCTACATCCAATTATGAATGAAATCTGATAATTCTGCATGAAAAACCCATTTATCTAAAAACAGTGGGGGATTAGTCCCCTGTTCTACCATTGTACTTATCCAATGAATTACCGAAATTAATTCGGGAAGCGCTTTATCAGAATCAACGTATATCCAAAATTTAGAACAAATATTTTTATCATGAGTTTCCGAGATTTTGTATGAATTTGGGTTGACTTTCTTTCAAAAATCACATAATATTTGTATATTTGAAGAAGTACTTTAAAGGAAAACGAACGATTTCTTCACAAAGCGAAACTGTTAATTAAACCGTAAATTCTAGCATTTCATGTTCACCGTCCTTTGAGTTTTACGACCTCATAACAGATGAAGCTTAGAAAAGAAAAAATCAGATTTAAATGTATGCATTAATGTATCACTTTATAGATAAATATGGAAGATTTATTCCGTTTTTGTAGTGACTTTATAGTTTATTTTGGTAAAAGACCTTAGATTGGATTAAAATTATTTGTAAACAAACAAATTTTGCAAAAATATTAATTCCTCACAAAATTTATGATATTGTACAACGAAACTAAATTGTTTTGGTACATTTTGTAACGATTCGAACCATATTAATTTTTTTTTTTTTTTTAAGAATAGAGTGGTTAAAATAGATTTCGTACTGTGCAATCAATCGCTTTTTTTTTGTAGAACATTGCATATTTGAAAAAAAATATGTTTCAAATAAATTTATTTCGATGTTTTGATGTACACTTCTCAAATTAAGTGGAATTGATGTGTCGTTATTTTTTGTTTTGTATCTTGACATGAAATTTCTATGAAATATAAGAAAACCACCAAAATGAGATTTCACTCATTTTTTTCTGAATGTTCCAATAGATTTTTCAATGTTAATTCGAGATTAAATTAACACTAGCTGGAAAAAATTCTCCATATCCTTTGACATTTTTAGAAAAAATAAAATTTTTATTCCTATTCATCACTAAAATATAGTGCTTTAACGTCTACTAACAATATTATACAAATTTGTGATTTCAGATTAAAGTACAAACTGTCATATAAAATCTATTTTATATTTTTAAAAAAATTCTATTAGACTAAAAAGTAATTTCTGCGGAAACTTTATCATAATTTCAAACTCGTTTCTTTTAAACGACTCTAAAGTGTTTTTGTTTAATTAAATTTTGTTTAATAAAATTGTGAGCATTCGTAGACTCGGTCTTTTCTTTAGGTCACTTTGCATTCTATGATAAATACAAAGTAAATCGTAAACAGCCCCTTTTCTACAAAAAGATAAAACTTTTCAATTTTTTCAAATTGTAATCGTTTTGTGGTATACAGAATACACTGTAAAATAAATCCGTTAAATTTTCGGTTTAGCAGTGTTACCAGCAGTATTTGCCTAAAATATTGAGTAGAATTAGATGTAATAATATAATTTACATCTAATTTCACTGTAATGTTTTAGGGAAAAACTTCTGGCAACATTGCTGCCAACAGTTTTTGCCGTAAATTTCACGGATTTTTATTTTTACAGTGTAAAAGCAGGATATAAAGCAGGAATAAAATCAGAATTTAAATTTGACATTATAATTTTGTCCTTTCATACTAATTTTTTTTTACGACTTTAAAAAACTAAATAATAATTAAAAAAAAACACAGTATCACTTTTCATACATTGCTGAACAAGATTGTACAGTCGTCGGTCAAAGCAAAGAACACGACATGTATTTTATTTTTCAAATCATTACAGTAGAAACAGGTATATCCGCTCGATTAAAAATTATATATTTTTTTAATTTATGTTAAAATATAAACTTAAGAGGCTATACTCTGTAAAAAAATACCTTGAAATTTACGGCAAATATTGCTGGCAGCAATGTTGCTAGCAGTTTTTACCATAAAAAATGCAGTAAAATTATATGTACGTTTTTTATTACATCTAATTTTACTGTAATTCTTACTGGCTGGCAACACTGCTGCCAGCAGTTTTTCCACAAATTTCCCGGTTTTTTTTTCTTTTTCAGTGTAGTGTTATGGAAAATTAACAAACTGCGCCAGATATTTGGTTTTAATTACTGAATAAGACTTCTGGATTGTTTCATCCGCGGATTATACGCCGGAAATTACGGTAACTCTGTTTTCAGTTGCTTCAAAATACATTGCAGTTTGGATGGTTTTTTAGAGTATAAATCAAAATTGACAGAATGAACTAGTTTTTATTCCATATTTGATGCTTCAAAAAATTGAATTATGAAAATTGAATAAAAAAAAACATATTGTGTAGTAAACAAAAAATATCGTTATAATTATGGAAAAATCCAAATATGTTGTTGGTAGAAAGTACACAATACAATTCCCACCTTTTACTTTTAAGACAATCAAAGTGTGACTAAGAACTGCAAACTCTGTGGTGTCGTCTTGACAAAAATGGAAAAAAAATGTCTTCAGTCTAAGGTGGAACTGTGAAATTCCATGAGAACTGGGTATAGAAGAAACTATGGAAATATCCTCAAGAGGTGCAGCGGAGGTCAGGGGTCAAGGGCTGCTGCAGATGGGAAAAAGGGGACCGTACCGGCCAATTGCAGTAAAAAGCTTTTTTTCTCTCTCTCTTTGGATGGAGAGAGAAATATTTTTAGTTCTGTGCTCTCTCTCGACAAGTCTCCACCAGTGGAGGACGCAAAGAGGGGTCCTGAATCCCAGACGGTCTCCTCCGATGATGTGGCTTCCCCTATCGCATTGATATAAAGATGAAAGCTGAGGACAGTGCAGATCAAAGGTATACATCATTGAATTTCACAGTTCCGTACATCTCGATGAGATATAAATATCTTGAATGAAAATAGCACTATTTTATATGTGTATCTATGTTGTAATATAAATCATAACTAGCAAAAGCCATGCTTTGTTTGGATTCGCGAAGCATTATTTTATAAAACAGATATTTGAAAGTAACAATATTTTTTTATTATTATTTTTGCATCTTTATTAAACAAAAACGTTATTTTATGTTTTGGCGCATTTTAATTTTTTATTTATGATGTAAAACTGGCACAATAAGATATTTTCGAAGCAAACTTTTACAATTTTTTTTTAAATTTTCAACTAAAAGCTCTTTTAAAGATGTTTTTACAATTTCAAGTAGCAACTGGTGTTTTTTAATTGTTTGAAATATGCATGTTTCCAATCTTTGTAATCAACATCCGATAATCTTTGATAGCTATTTTAGAATAATATATTTGAAGAAAGCTTGAAGAAAGTTACTTCTTCAAAATCCTATTTTCTGGAAAAAACATTTGAAATCTGCTTTCGTTGATACTATGAATTTTTAACTGTAAAACATTTTATTTTAATTTCTTCGTTTTTATACATGTTAGCGTATGAGAATTGCTGTAATTCTCTCCGCGTGGGAGAACTTTTTACTTTCTGCGAATGGCAACTCAATTAATGGAATTACCTTTTAACGAAGCGCTCTCTCATTCTCGCAGTGACGTTTTCATGAATAATTATTGTTGTGTTTGCGAACTTATTAAAGTCTTATTTTTCTATAAAATCCTTCTGATTAATGAGTCGATATTATTTAGCCACAATACGACCTTCTCAAAAATATTTATAAAGAGCTTGAACCAACAACTTCACTCAGATCTTTTAATTTTTCATTTATATAACAAATTTAAGAATTAATTTTATTTGTTTACAATTATTTTGTTGCCAGTTTACAAAAAAAAAAAAAAAATCCATAATACAATTTTTTTAAAATGTTTAAGTGTCATCTGTGCAAACGATTTTGCGGGAAAATGAAAACATGTTTTATTTAATAAATTAATCATGATTCTATCTATAATTATTTATTCCATGATTTAAACTTTTTTTTTCTGAAAATATACGCGTTTCATTTTTTATTTATTTGCTAAAATGCGTCCGTATTGGAAATGCATGTAAAATAAATTAATTAAAATAATAATTTTTTTAACGTTTTACTGTAAAAAAAATTATATTCTGCAAATCTACAGATCATAATTTATTTTTGTGTTTAATTTGAAGTTAAAATATTGAATAGTTTTTTTGTAAAGCGTACGACAAATTGTAATTTGAGTGGACTAGTAGAGGATTCGCTTCGCTCATCCTAATTAGCCAATAGGGACCTATCCCAGTAAATAATTTTTGTTTGCATTCACTTTATCTTAAGGTCTTGTAAATATGAAATGTAAATAAAATTTTATGTAGTATTAATTTTGCCTTATATTTTAGTAAGTTTACTTTTTTGTTTCTATTAAAATGACTTAACTTGCTTTGCGGAATAGGTTATGAAATATTTGGCCAACTAATTGATTAATCGAAAATATTTTCTTGATTACCTAATCCCTGCATGGCTCATAAGACAGCTCGTGCCACGAATTTAACACAACTCAAGATTATCTATTTTAGCAATTTTAATTGCGTTAATTACGTAATAATTGCTCCACGAGTGTCCAGAGTCATGGTATTCACTATACAGTATTGAACGGCATTAATAATAATTAAAACTACTAATCCCATACTAAAAATTAATAACAATTATTATTAATAAAAAAAGTTTCTTAGATTAAAAAAATATGTGCACAGAGCAGTTGGATACAATTTAAGTATGAAGACGATACCCTACATTTATTTTATTTTAAACGTAAATCGAAAAAAAGCATAATATCCAAATATAAGATTTTTTTGCGCTTGCAATTTTGATATTAAAATATGTGTGATTTTCTGTTTTTCGGGGAAGTGGAAGAAAGGGAGGGAACAACTGTCGATTTAATAATATAGGATTAAATGTCTTTCGTATAAAAATTTATTTAACTATTTACTCTCCTAATACTTTTTGTTTTTATTTTATGGTAAAATTTTCAAAAAGAAAAAAATAACTGAAGAAAAATATCGAGTTTTTTCGAGTAAATTCTCCGTAAAAATGTACCTTCATTTTCAATAAATGTCTTCGAAACAATAAAAAGTGGAAAATTCCTCGAATTAAATATTGAGCTTTCGTGGAACCGCTCTTTTCTTTAGGCAGTGCTCCACACCATGATGGATATGCTGTCAACCGTAAAAATATTGCACATAAATTTCACAGCAATACGTTGACCCTTCTGGTTCTGTTTACTCTTTTAGTAGACTTAATGTAAAAAGATCATGTTAGAAATCTTTTTTGAAAGCCATCTGTCATGTGTCAGTTTGCGTATCCGTACCTATTTATTGAATAAAATTACAAAAATATAGTTTTTTTTTTTTTAAGAGTTTTGCAATATATATCAAATATTGCATTGCCTATTACCACTAACTATAAAAATTAATAAAACAAGTTATATTTTATAAGAAATATCATGGAAACTAATATAATTTGTTATATTTTATTTGTATCATTATAAACAATAATTAAACTAATAATATTATATTAGTATTATTATTCCATTAAAATACTGACTTAAAAATCTAATCAAACGTTGTCTAATAGCCTGCGCACTATTTTCTAGAAATCAATCCTATGATCACTAAAAGCGTTATATTTATTTATTTATTTATTGTCGTTGTTTGTTTGTTTGTTGTTTTTTTTTAAACCATGGTGAATGAAATAAGTGGAAGATAAATAAAAATATATAAGGTATTGAAATTATCATTATATTGCAATTACTATAACCACTAATATTACCATCACTAATTAAATTTATGCTGGTAAATTAACATTAATATTTAAAATGATCAACTAAGTAAATTTTAATTGTTTTTGCGTAAGAAAAATAAAATTATGTGAGGTATTGAAATTACCAATGTGTATACCATATGGGAATTATTTCGGGAAACATCAAAGAGATGCATTACACTTTAAGTGTAAAAATTCTGGCTGCAATTGAAGAAAAGTTGCGCAACACTATTTTTAACGGTGTTAATTGACACATCTTTAAAAAATTTCGATTAACGGTTATATTATTTAAAATTTTTAGATTGAAGCAACTGCAAATCATTTTTAGTCAATCATTAATCAGTTATTTTTGTGATTATTATATTAAAAATTTACGAGCAAAATAAATTTAAACCAAAACTTTAAAACCGGAATAAATTATATTTAGAACCGACAGAATGTTTTCATATCGGTTTATTTACTTTCTATTTAAGTGAATAAGATGAAAGTGGTTTCCTCTATTTTTCTGCCTTAACTTTTTTTGATGAACGACAAACCGCTTTCCCGAAATTCTGGGACACACTTCACAATAACAGATGCTTTAGGACATTACTTTGACATTCTTATTGACTTTAAGCAGGATGCTAATTTTACGAAACTTTAAAATCCTAAAATGTTAAATATTTTAAATTGTGAGACTGAAAAAGTTTAAAAAGTTTGATTAAGTTAAGTAAAACATTAAAATATTTTTAAATTACATTTGAAAAAAATGATCAAGACTCGAGAGGAAGCTTTCGCGTCTAAATGACACAAAAAGTATTTTACATCAGCATGTGTTCGTAAATGTAAATTATTTTTTTAACTTTCATATAATTGTTGTATAAAAATTCAATACATTTTAACTTAAGTTCATGTTCGCGCATTAGTTGCTAGCTACCTTTATACAATTGCATAATAGAGATCACTGTGATCCGAGACAGCTGTCACGTGATTTATATTGAAATATTGCGATATGTCAGACTCACCATCCTAACTTAAATGGAGAGTGATTATTGAAATAGATGAGTCATCTGTCGTTTTCAGTACATAAAAGAAACAGGTCCATTTGGTAGCCTAATGTAGAATAAATCTTTATACTTATCTTTACATCCTATTATACACTCATATATTGAATTCTGAATATTCTATATACTTTTTGATGACTAATTCATTCAAATTACAGTTATTTATCTGAAATAATTCAATAAAAGAAACAAACCAAATGAAATTAAAATACACAAGACACTAACGATTTTCATGTAATGAAATTATATATTTCTTTTGAGTTTTTTTTATACAAATAAATTAAAATAATTTTTTTAAATATAAATTGATTTAAAATAAATGTTTCATTTTTTACTGGACACGTTAAATAAAAATTACCAAATTGTCCGTTACTACTTTTTTTATTAAAAAAAATATAGACATAGCGATATTTTATATAAAAATCGACTCCTGGAAACTTAGAAGTGTGAACAAGCCATCTCCACAATATCCCATGTACTAAATACCATAATAAATTTGTTCATTTTAATTATTGCTGGTGTAAATTTTACATAATTACAATTTACTAATTCATAGTTTTAACATGCACTCCCTCATGCACTTTATTTTGTTTTATTTTATGCACTATTTTTGAAAAATAAAATTAAATGTATATATATACATACATACATATATATATATATATATATATATATATATATATATATATATATATATATATATATATATATATATATATATATATTTTAATTCGAAAAATCGACGGGATAGGAATGAGTTCGAAATAACAAGCGAGTTTAAAAATGAGATCTAATGCAAGGATTTTGCTATTTTATTAGAACTTCAAATTAAACTGTAGTTTGAATTATCGGGGCATGTGTGAAATTATTTACTAGTATTTGTTCTCTATTGTTCATAAAAACTTAAATATTGAACTTAAAACACTATCTTTTACAATAAAAATTATGTTTATTTAGCTATACCTTTGCTAATTAGTCGTTCGTAAAATTAATCTTTTTTTAAATTCTTTAAAATTTTGTTAAAATTTAGTTAAAAACTCAAATAATTTTTATCTATTCTTTAAATCATAAGATTAAAATATTAATTATTATTACTCAATGTCGATAAAAATATTTTTGTTGACACAGTAAAACTCTGTTACTTTTCTTTTGTATGGGGATATTATCTTCTTATCTATGTAAAATAATGAAGTAAAACTTTAATTATAGGCTTTTTTAAAACTAAAGAAGGAAGAATAATATGTAATTTTATCATTTGTAAAATTATTTTTGCTATGAATAACGCATGCAAGTTTAGCAGTTAATTAAAAAACTTCTAAGATTTTCGTAGCTATTTTTTTAGACTCTATTATTATAATCCATAAATATTTGATAAAAGGTAAACATTTTACTGTCAATTAAATTAATCAATAACGTAAAATTTCTAAAAATTAAACTGTACGAAAATAGTAAACTAAAAATGATTTCAGCAATTATGTCTCGTTCTTAATCGACTTCCAAAAAGTAGAGGAGGTTATCAATTCAACGCGTATGTATTTTTTTATGTATGTTCACCGATTACTCCGAAACCAACCGATCCAACCGATTAATTTGGTTTTGGTGTTAAATGAAAGAGCTTGTTCTCGAATTGGTACCACTTCAGTTTCATAGAAATCGGTTCAGTACTTTTTTAGTAATTAGGCAAAAAATAATAAAATTAGTCCTTTTTCGCTAATTAAAAGTCTTGAATAAGTTCGCTGGATGGTATGAAGACAAAATGGCCGACAGGTCTAAGGCAGCAGGTTCAATATCTGGATCTCTAAAGAGGGAGAGTGGGTTCGAACCCCACTCCTGACATACATATATTCAATAACCTTTTCCGTATTTTAATTTTTACATCTATATTTTACAAATTAAGTATTAATTTTGCTATTAAGAATATTTTGTATTTAAACGTTAGCACAGAGTATCAGAGATATTTTGTCGATTCAATACTTTATCAGTGAAAGAGTACTAAAATTATAGACTTGAGAAAAGTAATATGACGTTGAATAAACTCGCGGAATTGATTGCAATCAAAATAGCCTAGCGGTCTAAGTTGGCTAATTTGAAATGATAAGTTACATGATATAAAATTTTATTAAGAACCCGGAGAGCACTAATATTTTGTGAACGTATCAATAATTATGTAATCTTTCGAGTTGCTTTAAAAGGTATATTAAGTATTGCAATTCATATTCCACTTAATCTTAACTTAATAAAATATCAATGAACTGAAGAATACATTTATGTATGGCAAATATATAAATTATGCGTCAACCGTGGCAAAAGGTGATGCGTTTGTTCCATTTTATGATTTTTAGATCTTGGGACAATATTGCTTTTCACGTTTTTTCAGATATTAAAATGTACCTAACATGTAGTTATTTTACTCTTTTCACGTGAAATAATCACGTACTTATATCCTTATCTGGCTAGTCTTACAGAATTTGTATATGGTTTTCAAAAGAGTTAGAAAAGTTCTAGATTCACCCAACAACTTTTTTTCAATATTTGGGAAAGTTTTATATATTTATCAAACTTTACCTGTATTTACATTATAACTTTTTGAATTGACAGAAAACTCACATAGAAAACTGATAAAAGAAATTTCACTAAAAGGGTTTAGGAATATATGGTGTGAAATTTCTTACGTTTGGTTCACATCTACGCAAGAAAGTTTTTTATTGCACAAAAATAAATAAATAAATAAATAAATAACATCGAAATAATAAAAAGTTAAACCAGCTTTTTAAAAATTTTTATGTATAATATTATAGATTTCCCAAGGCAAAGCAAAACTTTTTACCTCAATAAGATAAGAAAATACTTTGGTATAAAATGCCTATATTCGATTTATGTATGAAGAAAAAGTTCCATGTTAACTTAAAATTTCAGTAACATTAAAACGATAAAAAATGCTTAACTACTGCTTAAATGTAAAAACTTCAAAAATTACTGCGTCGTTTAAGCAGCATATAAGCTTTAATACTTTGTTCGAATAACAGTGCAACCGCACATACTCAAACATGTATTAGTTCGACTAAGAATTTTTAATTACGAATACTTAATTAGACTAAGAATATACAAAAAAATAACACCTTGTAATAATATACTAATTGTAATTGCTAAAATGAGTAAATTAAACTTTGAAAATTGTAAAAATATTTTTATTCAAAAGTTTACATTTTTTTACACTACCTAAATCATTTATAAAACAAATAATTATACACATTCTAAAATTGCACGGTCTTTGAAACGTCATAATTTAAATTTTCACATACTCTTTCATATTATGCACGTTACACTTTATTTTACTTAGGGGTTTATTTTTGTTTTCGTAAACATTCAGTGACTCGAGCCATAGTTTTTGGTAAACTAAATGATACTGCACCGTCACGTACTGAACTTTTGTGTGCGTCTGACAAGCTGTAGAATTCCCCTAACAATGGATGGATTCTATGGACTGGAGATAAAACATAATAATTAAGTATATTTTTACTCTTTTTAAATCTTGATTATTATTATTATTATTATTATTATTATTATTATTATTATTATTATTTTGCATTTTATGGCTTTTAATGCCAGAATATAGGTCATTAAGAGAATTAAAGTGTTCAGCAAAATTGTATGTAGATAATTAAAAAAAAATATAATGAAAGTCAAACAAAATATTAAATTCAATATATCCTTAATGAGATTTTCCACTGTAAAAAGTCTAAAATAAAATATGTACTATCTTTATTTGGTTTGTAGTACATATTTATTTAAAATATAAGTTTTCACCAGGTTTTTTAGAGAAATATTCAACTGTAAGAAATGGAAAATGAAAGTTACAAATCTTAAAAAGTTATCAATTACAAAATTTTATTTCATTATTTTTATATTTATTAAATATTATTATGTTTATTCCTCTACTGTCACAATATATAAGTTTTCACCATATCAATGATCCTTAAACTTTTATCCTTTCTAACAAAAAGGAATCGAAGGAGGCTTTCTTCGTCTCATTAGGCCGGACATTTATACGTTTTATCGTTTCTACCAGTTCTGTCTGAAATGGTAACTATACCCTTCTCGTTGTTTCGCTGTAAGTAACTGTAAGTTTATTTGAAGTTAACCGAAAAATATCCATATAAACAATTTATATGCCCCAGTCTATTCCCAGATTATGTCAGTAATGGATGCTTTAGAGGTAAATGGTTTCCAACGTGGGGCATATAACCCACAGCGGCGGGGGGGGGGGGGAGGCAATTTCAAGTCTGTAAATTATACATTCATTTTCCTTTTACTTCACTTAAGATTACAAATAAAAGTACATAATTCATGCAAAATTTAAAAGTAAAATTTTTATTGAATATGAAAATCTTTTAAATTAAAATGTGTAAAATGGAACTTGTACCAGAACCATTCTAATGAACAATATTTAAAATTATTTTGTTTGGCCCTCCTCCCATTTTGTTTCTAAAAGTTTCTATGATTTTTCTGGTAAATAATATATTTTACAATTTTTCTCGTTTGTTTAATGAGCTATTTCTATCTATTTGCTCTCTACAGCTCTGTAACATGATAAATCTTTTACACCAGATGTCTTAAACGTGGCCCTACTGATATCACTAATTTTTTTTATAGACATGGCCGACTTCTTGAATCGAAGAGATTTGATGATTAAATAAGGCAATGATAGCTTTAAAAATTTAGTGGTATCTGGTAGGCCGCAGTTTGATACGTCTGTTTTACATATTTTACGGAAAAAAGTGTTTGAAATAGCTGCATTTTTACCGTAAACTCTATCATATTCGAAGTCTTTAAAAGTATTAGAAGAGGGAGTGGATAAAATTTAATATCTGTGTCTATCATGCAGGCCTTTTACATGGTATATGAATGTAAATCATCATGGAACATATGTAACATGTAGCATATACGTACATGGTATATGTTACATGTTTCCACATGTAACTTAAATTTGAAAACGTAATAATTCATGACAATTAAGAAAAAATACCTGTGTTTTGACAAGGAGAAATAGTTACTTAAAAGTGATAAATGTAAGAATCTAGAAGTGCTTCTTATGTATTTTCTTATCCAAAAAATGGTGCCTAAAGCTTGCACAACACTTACTAATTTAACAAAATTAAATTACAAAATGTATCATAAATTTTAATGCTAAGAGTCTCATTAAGCAGTTTTCGCAAATAAGAATAAAAACCACATGACACTTTTTTAGAAACCTTGAGGTAATTTCGAAAGGCATAATAAAATTATCTAGGAATAAAAGTGAAGATTTATAACTTCGTTGCATTTATAAAATTATGTTAAAAACAAATGTTAAATTCATCTCATTGATTTTTAAAATGTAAAATGAATGTACATTTTTAAAACCCATTTAGCTTTTTTAGGTAAAATGAGTTCGCTCTTTTAGAGATATATATGTTACAGAATATGTGTATGAGGAGGGAGGAGGCATCGCGATTTTACAGATATTTTCGTGGGGCATGGCCAATGAAAGGTTGTGAACCACTGCTTTAGATAAAAAAAAAATAACATGAATATATTGGAATGAAAAGTAAACGGAAATGTCGAAACTGATTGAAACAGAATACATTTTGAAAAGTGCACCTTAGTTTAATCTGAAGTGTTCGATAAATTTTTGTTATCCTATAGCTTTAGTGACAAATTTCTTCCAAAGTTTTTAAATTTTTAAGCATTCGCTATTTAATATATTACAATATGATACAATAATATAGATTTCGTTTTTTAAAGATATTATTAATATTATGGTCTTAATATATTAAGAAAATTAACAAGAAGTGTTTCAATTTGTAATGTTAATTATTTCAACTGTTTATTAAGTATTTGAATAAAAGTGATAGTAATTAAATGAATATTTTGAAACTGTTGAGCTTAAATTACAATATCATGTTTAGATATTTTGAATATTGTACGGACTTTTTAATGCATTTAAATGCGACAAAAGTTACTTCAAAGTATTTGCCGTATATTTTTTGTTTATATTAGAGATAAAGATTGAATGTCTACAAAACAAGTTATTTTGTTATTATTTTTTTCTATTATTTAAATGTATATATGTGTGTAATGAATTCAGAAATATTACTTAAATGTAACTAGATAGTGGAAAATTAAGTTTAATTTAGTTACAATGACCTTACATAATTTATGTCTTTGGCTTTTTTACAGAAATAAAAGAACTCCAACGTTAAAATAATAAAAACTCTAATAGAAAAATAAAATGAATGTTGATACAAGCTCAGAATATTTATTTACAAATTTGCTAAAACAGTGTACAATGGGATAAAATATAAAAAGTTTCAAATCTACATCTCATTTTGCATGACGTATAAACAATCAAAACGATGGTAAAAATTTCCTCATGGTTTCAACCGAAATACCCATTGTACACTGTTTTAGCAGGTTTGTAAATATATGTTCTGAGCTTGTCTCAAATTCATATATTAAACCACAGTTCACTCTTAAATATAGAGAAATAAAAGATCAATTGGAGAAAAATGACTTTTAGATTATAGGCCTTCTATTTTAATAAATAATAGATAATAATTCAATGTCTACAAAATTAATCTTGCCATTATTTTGAATTAAAAGTACAATATTACATCTCTTCGTATTTAATAAAATATATACTTATGTAATCAGATTCAAAATATAACTTACATGTGACAAGACTATGAAAAAACATTTCTCATTTAAATACGATCACCATACATATTTTATCACTTTGGCTTTTTACATAAAAAAGACCGATAAAAGATTAGTTGAAGAGAAATGACTTTGATAACAGCGTCTTCTATTTCACGCCTCATTATGTAAAAATAAGATGGAGTGCCTCGAAAATAATTATGGTCCAGAAAAAACATATAATTGCTATCTGGAAGTGATAAGGGCACCACAATTTACATGGGAATGGGGAAGATGTGAGAAACGCTCCATCTATTTCCATCCGCCAAACTGATTTTTTTTAAATGTTTGTTAAAAGAAATTCCGGTAAGTGTCACTAATAATGTGCCATATAGATCGTCATTTTAGCCATGTAAAAATATGTTTTTATTTGTTCTAAAAACTTTGTTATAAAAAAATACTATATTTTAAACAATAATGTGCATTATAACTTATAATAGCAACTTTATAAAATTTTAAAATGTTTCAGTAAAACATATATTGTAATTTGTAATATTTTGTAAAACATATATTGAATTTATTCGTGCAGAGCAACGCGATGCATTAATTTTCATGTCAATACAAAGTTTTCTAGTTTAGAAATGTTAATAAACATTTTAATACTTCTAATTTATTACAAAGTATGCAACTGTACTGATGCATATGAAACACACAATGTAAAGCAATAATGACACTAAACAATGCCATTTTACATAACATTAATTTTCAAACGAAAATAACCAAACCGAAAAATATTATTATAATATATTATAACCAAAAAATATGTTCTTTCACTTAAAGTTCTGCTTATCATAAACAATTAAAAATTATTAGATATAAATTATTTGTATGTTCATTAATTTTATTACTTTATTAACAATTTATATATTCTGCGAAATAAAGCTTTTTGAGCTATCAAAATTTACACGAAAAAAAAATGTTTATATATATATATATATATATATAATTTCTAGGAAAATGTAATAATCCAGCGAAAGAAAATAGACAGTTTGCCCAAGTGATTAACGATACCAAAAAACGTTCCATATGCATAATATATTCCTAATGTACTCTTGAAATCCATGTATTTTCGAAATTTAAAAACGCATTCATAAAAAATTGTTTTAAAAGTTATGCATTCTTAAATACATGTGTGTACACACAGTCATGACAAATTAATAGCACTAACATTAAAATTAAAATTAATGTTACTTGTTACTCCTTCATGTGTACATTAAATGATTCAAATGATAATCTTTAATTTCGAATTAATTGCATCATTAAAACAGATGTTTGGGTTTAAGGAAATTTATTAATATGCAACAGAAATTTTTTGAAAACATTTCTGAAAGTCAGTGGTAAAAAATATTTTTCTTTTGAAAATGTATTTTGAAATCTCGAAAATATATTAGTTTAAAAATTTAAAGAACTCCTTTCGAAATCGTAAGTAACTGGAAAGAGATTATTGTAAATTCTCGTTTGTATTTATATTTATTTATTAAATATATCTATACATAAAGCATGCTTGAAAATTATTTTCTCAGATTAACCAACACTTGACATTTTAAACAGAGTAATACAGAGAAAAAATCTGAGCAAATGAACTTCGAGAGAAACAAATTCCTTTTTGAGCCATATGTAAATAAATGAAAGAAAAAAATGAAAATGACGTAATTCCTCTTTCTTCTTTTCTCTCAAAGGAAGATATCAGTTTTCCTGATTATCAGAAATTAGATTTCCTCTTTTGCTGCTGTTTTTATATTCGGATGATAGATTAGAGGTGGTTTATTTGTAGATTTTAATATGTTTTGTTTTATTTATTTCTTTGTTCGATTGGTTGTTGGAGCGGCTATTTATTCTGATTTTCGAGAACAATTTTTGATCTGGAAAATTATAATATGCGTATTAAAATATGACAAGTGAGGAAGCAAGCACATTGTAAAACAAGTTTCCTTTATTTTGTAGGAATTATCAGGCTTTAAACAGAAGACCCCCCCCCCCCGTTTATAGTTTAAACTGTAAAATTAGTGATGGCCGGACAGCGAAATATGAAATATTTCAAAATATATATATATACTTAAATTTTTGAGTATGTAATTTTTGCTATGGTTTTTTTAAGTAAAAAATGCATAATCTTACTCGTAGGAAAAAATATACAACAAATATTTCATTATATTCTCTAATTTCAAATTTTACACATTTTATCTAAAAATTTTTATGATACATTAAAGAAAATATTCTATCAAGCAGATACTTTCGAATGAGTATAAACCAATACAAGTTTATTTAAAATTAATATTTATTAGCCATTGAAATTCTGACGCGGTATAAAGATATGTTTGTTAATTCAATTTAGTCTATTGGCTGTCAAACGCGTAGTAATACATCGCTCATGTAATCTCGCAAATTTTCCCTTGATGTCATTTGCTATAATCTAAGAAAGTGCCTCCTGATATTTCTCTAATGTTAACTGACAGCGGAAAATGTTTTCTCTTCAGAACGAACATTTTCTCCTGAGAGGTCTAAAGTGGTATCGATTCAAATTTTATTAGATTAAAACTGACAAACGAAAGTTTATTTTTTTGTCATAAACTTGCTGAAAGACTTTACAGTTTTTATTTAAAAAACAAATATTGTGTCTATCTATTTATAAAGCATTTTCCTAAGTGATAAACCTGTTACTACATCATTGGAATTCTTTTTATATAATTTTACAATGTACATAAAAATGAGCTCTCATCTATTATCACAGTATGTCCCACACAAATTAAGCCACCATGATATTGTGCCGTAATTGGAGACAAAACAAAACCACAACAATGAAACAAATATATTAAGAAAGACTATAGAGAAATGCATATTTACAAGGAATAACTCATTTCCTGCCCCACTTGATCAGGAAGAAAAATAAATGTATAAAAAATAGGAGTAGGAAAGTGTCCCGCCGAAATTTAGCCACTACTGTTGATAACAATTATATACGCCATGCTTACATATGACCTGGAATATACGATGTGGCACACCATTTACCAATCTCTGGAAGGCATTAGCATTAATATTATCCCAGGCCTCAATTATGGTGATCTTCAGTTCTGCCACAGACATGAATGTCTTCCATTGACATTTAAACTTCTACTGAGAATACTAAGGAAAATAAAACAGTGTCAGACTCAGAGAGTAATGAGATTCATCCTTAAACAATATTAATGAACATAGGACTTCAAAGAAACACAATTTAATATTCAGAATATAGAGTTTACAACATATAAAATATGTGCTATATGCAGTCTAGTAATGTGCAGGGTAATTCAAAATGAATATAGCAATTTCAACCGGCTATGACTGTTTAATTGAAAAGTATTTATTGATAAAGACTGCACAAAATGAAAAGGAAGTTAAAATTTTTTTAAACACTTTATAAATGTTCTATCCTATATAGCACACTTGCCTCCCCAGGATGTCCTGGGGAGGATTTACATCCCAGGACCGTCATCCCCCAGGCATTCCTGAGGATGCAGAAAATTGTCACCAGGAGGTCCGCAGGAATCGAAAATGGCCGCTTTACAGCATCCTGTCACGCTTCCCAGGACCTCCTGCAGGGTCCTCCCCGGGAGGTTCTGGGGAAGTTTTGAGGAAGTGATATAGGAGGATTTTGGGAAACCTCAAGGTCACTAATATATTCAAAAAAATTTAAATTAAAGCTATGATTTAATTTAAATTTTTTTAGAAGAAAACACGAATGTTTTTTTTCTATTATTCAGACGGATTTATATATACAGAGATTATTCAGTAACAAATTTCTTACCTTCATTTTTCCTGCTGGATTTGAACCCGAGTACCTTGGTATTCTGGACGCGCGCTCTGACCGTTATGCTGTAGGGCTAGTAAGGAATAAAGATTTCTAAGGTATACATGCATTTTTACTCCGCTTTTGAAACTTAAAACTAGGAAATGTCCTCGTTTTTTGTGCCTTTTTCATACATTCGACATAAATTTAAATTAACAACTCTATATAAATTATCAATAATTATTTGTTTTAACATAAATGTCTTCGAATTTAAAATGTTTTAAATGAAATTGTATTTTTAAATGATAAAAACATCCTTTTAGATTTTAATACTTAAAATCCAGTAAGATAGTTCTGTAGTTAGAAAATTGATTATGAACTATATATTTTGACACACAATGAATGATGCAAAACGTTTCTGATGATATCTCCTATAAAATTTAATTTTAGTTAGTAAAAATATTATTTCCAGAGATTAAAATAGCAAGAGATTAAAACACATAGCTTCCTTAAAATTATGAATTTTTTTTAATGATTGACAAATAAAGACTAAGTGAATCCTTTCAAAAATAAAACTTTTTTGTTCTTTCTCTCGCTTACTTTTTTTTTTTACAGAAATTTTAATCGATTTTTTTTCTTTTTTCTCTTGGTGCTCTTATTAAATGAATTTATGAAAAAAATATATATAAATTTGCTTTGTCTTTTCTTTCCTAATTTTTACTTTTTGAAATATTTCATTGTTTCAGTTTCATAGAGAACCCCACCAGCGGCCAAGAGATTCTGCTCTCGAAGGTGGTAGATGGGAGGTGCTGAGTTTGTACCAAATCGCACCCGTTGGCCTAATCGTTAGGAGTTTTCCAAGGTTTTCTTCGAATCTTAAACTTCCTTGCGTAAATACGGGTTAGGTTCCTTTAGAAAGACCCTCCGGAGGCCAGCAACCCTCCTCCTTAATGTGTCCCTTGATTTTTTTTTATGATTGACAAATAAAATCTAAGTAAATACATTTCAAAAATGAAACTTTTTTGCTCTCTCTCGCTCTTACTTTTTTTACAGAAATTTTTATCGATTTTTTTTTTCTTTTTACGCTCTGTAAAAGGTACTCTTATTATACGAAGCTCTTATCATACGAATTTATGAAAAAATATATATAAATTTGCTTAGTCCTTTCTTTCCTATTGGGCTAGTTCCTAGTTCGTTTCATAGTTAGCAGTCAAGAGATTCTGCTCTTGAAACTGGTAGATAGGAGGTGCTGAATCGCACCCATCGGCCTAATCCTTCGGAGTTTCTCGGGGTTTTCTTCGAATCTTGGATTTCCTTGAGTAAATACGGGTTAGGTTCCTTTAGAAAGACCTTCACTGAGGGCAACCACCCCCTCCCTTGATATGTCCTTCATGTTGATAATTGGCCGTCATAAATGCAACCAATCAACAAACACGTTTTAAAGTGATTAGGTAATATTTTGGCGAGTATTTATTAACGAATAATTAAATCCGTTACTTGTGAAATTCTTACACGACGGTACGAGTTGCAGATGTTTGGATATTTATCACTTGTCGCGGGATTAAAAAATATGGTAAAAGCACTGTATTATTTTATAAAATTGTAAAAATATTAAACTTCTGCATTGTCATTGAAAACACACCATTGTACAAATTTGTATAATTTAATTGTATCAGGATTTGGTGTGAAAATCAATTGTAAAATTCCATCATTACACTGAAACACTGCTTGAATTTGAATGACATAAAATAGAAACTATTAATAAAATTTGAATCTGTTACAAAACCTTTTTATTTTCTTATTGTTATAAATAAAATTAATTTACAATTAAATCTCCATTTAGCAGTCTTTAAAACTGTATGAAATTTTTATGATCATAAAAAATGCAATATGCACCATTTTTCATTTAATTAACGACGGGAAATATTTTTGTTGATTACTTGAGATGTAATTTTAGTAACTGAGATTCTAGGCAAATTAAAAAGCCTGAAAAAACTGATATCTTTATTTAAAATATAAGATGTTTTTATCAACTAATTATTTTTTAAATATCCCAAACTAATATATGTATACATATATTTTCTTTTACACCTACAAACAAATTTGTTTTACTAACTCACAAATAGTTTCATTTCTAATTCTTGGAATAACACTCTTTTTTTTTTTCCTCTCATTCAGTGATTTCCGCGAAAATCGCTTAGACATTCTCCGCTGTCAAAATTGATTGGAGGGGCGTGATTAGCTATTGAGTGTCTAAGTGTTGTAACGGTGACTGTCTATGCCGAGTATTGTATGCTATGCATTTGCTTGTATTATAATACATTCATTGTCACCTAACTGAGGAAATCCGAAGAAATAGAATAGAAAATCGATTTGTTAAATGAAAGTTTTAAGTGATGGCAAAATACTCTTCAATTAAAAATCGTGTTAAACTATATGTTATTTATGAAATACAGATAAATATTTATCTGTAATTTCAAAATATTTAATGTTATTGATATTTCAGAAGTTTCTTTATGAAAACTTCATTTTATCGTTCAGAATTTAAATAACAATAATAATATTAATAATGTTTGGTAATCTATAAAAGAAATTAGAAAAATAAATTGTTAATCAGTCCAATTTACATTTAAAAAAATTAATTAATGATAAATAAAACAAAATAGGCTAAACCTTCAGAAATGGCATTTAAATTGATGCTTCTATTTAGCTAACATTTTCTTATCCTCAACATTCGGTAGGTAATTAATAATAACCTAAATTAAACTTTTAAGTTGCGTGAATTTATATTTTTTAAACAGAAAATCTTTTCAAATAAACCACGTATTGGTATATATTTGGGAAATGGGGGGAGGAGAAAGTGCAGCTCAATATATTATTTTATTATATATATATTTTAAATCCAAATATACCATTTTAAAATGAATTGCAGCACTATCTTTGAGTTGATGTTATGTGCTGGGATTAAAATATCTAGTTTCATCGCGACAATTTTGTTTGTTTATTTATTTATTTATATATTTTTTTTTAAATAGGGTTTAGTAAGTATGTTAGCTAATTATATATATATATATATATATATATATATATATATATATATAAACATTTTATATCTGATATTAAGATGCATCAGAACTCGATTTAGATAATTTTCATAACAAAGTTTTAAACGGGTAATTATGAACAAACTTACGTTAAGAATATCTTTTTTTATCTTTCCATAAATACCTTTACCTCTGAATTTCAGAAAAAATATGAATGATAATATGAGAAGTTAATGAAATTTATTTAAAATTAAGAAATACGTTGCTCCACAATTAAAACATATTGTGTTAATGTTGGATTGCATTGTAAATAACCGAAATGGTAAACAATCTTTTCTCCACAATTGATAATGTGAGAAATTTTGCGGTAGATAAGGTCTGAAATAAATTCCATCGCAGTTAGAACCTAAAGTATAAAAGTTGTTTTTAATAGAAAGTAAACTGAAAGTTAAGCGATATATTTTTCGCCATTAAGAATGTGACAAACTAGTGAGTGGTATATAATGACTAAAATAACTTCACTTACATTTAAAAACCATAATGGGAAATTAGTTTTGAATTGTAAATAGAAGAAAAGTTATAAAACATTTTTTAGGAAATGAGCATATAAAAAAAGTGAAAGTTGTTAAAATGTTTGAAATACATTGTTCCACATTTATATCTTGAAATGGAATAATAGTAACTTATAAATTAAATAATTCAGCAAAAGTCCATTGTAAGAACTTCTGTAGAAATAAATAAGACGGTTAAAGAATCAAATCTAAGAATGTCAAATGGTTTTGCTTTTTATGTCAATTTACAATATCATTTTATTCAAAGATACCATTGTTCTTTTTTTCAGTTATTTTAATTCTCGATACAAACATGCATTATTTTAACAACATCAGTAATACTTAACTGCAATAAATATTAAATGCATCCTAGCCTAAAAGCAGCTTAAATCTAAAATCATCATTCTCTTTTCAAATGATATTTGATGGTAACAAGACAGGCAGGTGATTTAATTTACATGAATCTGGAATCAGATGCTTCTAGCATTTGGTAATCCCACACTTAATCACCCACATTAAACAACTCCAGCTCTAATTGTCTACAAATATATTCGTATTTGAATGCTTAGATATTAGAGTGAATAAATATGCATTTATTAACAATATCAAGAATGCAAGTTTCAACAAATTTATGAAAACACACATGTGCTTTCAGAAAGCACGATCCTATGAGTATAAATGACAAGACAACTAGCAGACGCGCGTTCAATGCGGACGCATTGCAGTAAGGGATAGACATCTGCACGGGCCGCTTTCGGGCCGATGTTCATTAACGGCATTCGGGCCGGCCCGGGTTCGGGCTTAATATTTTTTCTGAAAGCTCGGGCCTAATCACTAATATTTCCGGACGGGGAATAACTTGATTTTTTCTCGTACGGAGCCGCTACTAATTACCGTCTTCCTAGTCTTCACGAACCAAAATATTCAATCAAGGTTAAACTATCCCGTATGAAAATCATTTTCTATCCATCGCCAAGTCTGTTCAAAAATCAGTAAAATTTGCTTGTTCAAAAGTGTTTTCGTAAAAAGGCATATAATTTTAAATCGTTATTATTCTACTATTAAAGATTAAAATTTATTCTTTTTTAAAGAATCGTAAATTTCTATGCTTAGTATAATAGAGTTAAATGCAGATAAAAAGAATCCAAGAGTTTATCTATACTTTAATTCATTTGAATTGTACTTTTCAGCTAAAATACCCATTTATTCCTAAAATTCTCCAGCGATTTTGATAAAAAAAAGTTTTTCGGTTGTAGAGTATAAATATAAGATCATATGGCAAATAGTTTTAAAAACATTTGTTTTTAAAAAAAAATACTGAAAAATAGAAAATTTCTAAAAAATTGCCGATGTTCTAAAATAAAAAGTTTTAATCGCAGAAAACAACTATCTACCACAAGTCTTTAGAATAATCCGGTGAAAATAGTTTCCGATTTCTTAAAAATCGCTCGTGTAGTTTCCAAGTAAACGGGTCTTAAAGTTCGCATATTTCTCTCAATTTTACTGTTCATGCTGTTAATTTAATCTGTTCCCCTGTAAAATATGCTTCTCGAACATTCAAATGATTATTTGAGATTTAAAATTATAAAGAAACTTACACCATACTTCTTGAACGAATGGTATGTTTAGAAACTAATTAATACAATATAATAACTATCTTACTAACTATGAAAAAGTTCTGAAAACCAGTTGCAGCAAAGGAAACTTTTTTACAACTTTATATCTGGATCAGATGAATGTACCTAATGTTTCTAGAGACTAAAAATATATTTTTACAATCATTGGAAATTCAAAAGAATATATTGATTATTTTCGTTTGTGTTCATATCATATTGTTTGATTAAGAATATTTTTTTTTATATACTCTGAAAAAAATCAATAATTTTTACACTGTAAAACAAAAAAATATATATGGTATATTTTATCTATATTGATGAAATTATAACATGATCACGAACTCTCGTTAAAATCTAACTTTTTTCGAGTTGCACACGATTTTGTAAGGAGTCCCTTAAGCATAAAAAATTTCTTATCTTTATTTCTTACTTAAATTAAATTCCTAATTACACATCCGTCAGTCATCATCTTTTTTTTTTAATTAAAAAAGCACATAACTTAAAAAAATTCTTGTATTTTAAAACTTTGAACAATGGTTATAATGGAAAATGCTGGTTATTTTAAAGAGATGGGAATAAGTTTAAAAATAGTTACTGGAACTATGAGAGAATAATAGAGATATAAAGAATATATTCCTGTATATCCGTATTGTAATTCTTCTGACTTTAAATATTTTATGTGTTCTAATTCTGCAGATATTAAAAGAAATTAGTTATGTAAATGAGAGAAGAATCAACTCTTTTAAATTATAGTGCAACTACATACCTTTAAAAAGATAACAAAATAAATAAATAAATAAAGGCTGAGAAAAAGTTTTACATTTATACATTATTGAGTATTTACAAATTGAATAACTTTGTTTTATGATTTTATGTTATGTTAAATACATCAAGTAGATATTTTTCAAATTGTCAGAATCTACGTTAAGCACAAAACTGGAAATTTGAATATTATCAGCATTTTATGTTTTTTTAATGCCTTCGTTCCTGTTTTTAGTGTCATACTTGATGTGTTTTCGTGAAATCTCTATGCCTAATTTAATATTTATAAATAAAAGTTGTAACTTGTTTCTACCCAAATCGACTCTTTTTACAAAAAAATCATTATAAATTTCTGAAACTTGATCTTGGAAAATAAACTTAAAAATTTTTTTTTCAATGGTGCGAGATAGAACAAAACAAAATAGTTGTTCGTTGCAACCCTTCTTAAGTAGAAGTTTTCTTTACGTAATTCTCGTATTGCATGATGTAAATCTTTTACTGTAAAACCATTTTGTAAAGGGAAGATAATCTCAACAGACTAATTCTGAAATTTTAATGTATTTTCAAAATTGTGTATGTCATGTAAATGTTTGTGTAAGAGAAAACAAGAATTTTTAAATTATAGAAATAAAGAAAACAGAAAAGAGAAAAATTCACAACAAAGAATTTTTAAGAGACATTGTTGAAACTATTGTTTTATACAATAAAAAAAATTATTGGGACTTTTTGGGACTAATGCAGGGAAAAATATTTTTACTTTTAAGTTTTTAATAAAAATTAATCGTTAAATAATTTTTCATTGACCAAGTTTCTGAATAAATATAGCTTTAACCGCAATCGAAACTTTTTTTGCAGATATCCTCTAATAGTAAAAAAAAATCAAACAAATTTATTTAAAACAAAAATTTAATCAAAGGAAAAATTTATTTAATTGTTAGCTGCGTAATAAAAAATAATTTATTTTATCTTTATTTTATTTATATATTAATTTATTTTTTGTCAAAAACGTTTGACAAAATAAATAAAATTTATTGTTATACTTAAATTTATTCCTACAAATTAGGTTTAAAAAATTTAAAATATAAAAATTGACTCATATGAATTGAGAGTTCGTTTTACATATATGTAAGAACGTGAGATGTAAAATTTCCCTTTTTCTGAAAATTGAATTTTGGGAAATCGCGAAAAACTTGTTGCTTTGTTGATTGGTTTTCGCTCTAAACCAAGATTTTTCAATGCCAAAAATTCACTATAAAACTAGTTATATGTATAGAAGGTAGTTTTTTCGATACAGATGTTCAATATAATAGATCGAAAGAGAAAAATTATTTTTTTTTAAATTTTGAATAAAACGAGTTTAGAAAGTCTTCTAATATATTCTTGTGTATATAATCCTCTTTCATCTTTGTCACCTCTACCTAAGTAAGTCAAAATTTTTGTATTTTAGATTTTTATTTATCATTGCAGTATTAATAACTTTAAATTTATTTATTTATTTCATATCTTCTGAGTAATTTTTGGATTAATTTAGATTCTGCTACTTGTTCATATATTTGCGATTTTTATTTATTTATATTTATACATAACTATATTTACAAGGTATTCGGTTAATGTGAAGACAATCTCCTAGACATCATAATTGTTTCTAGACATCATTGTTGTAGTTTGTAAATATAAAAAAGCAGTAGCAGACACTCATCTTACAAGACATTTAGCAGAGAGAAATTAGCCGACAGGACATTTAGGAGACAGATATTAGCCGACAGGACTTTCAGGAGACAGCTATTAACCGATAGAATATTTAGCAGACAGTATCGCAACCGACACTTGTATTTAGCCGATAACACATTCAGCCAAAACGTACATGCAAGGCAATGAGCTATAAACAGACATTAGTAGACAGAGAATTAGGAGACAAATACAGTCACCGCCAAAAAAATCTTGACACTTTCGATTTTTGATGTTTTGTTAAATATCTAGAAATATACACAAGGAATCATTCTGAAACTACTGGTGTGTAAAGAAAATAGTACACGTCATATATTTTGACAAAGATTTTCCCCCGAAATCTAACAGGGGACCGTCAATAAATTAAAAAAGAACGAAGATCTTTTGGATCACCCTGTCAAAACTAATGAAGCAAAACAGTTTAAACTGCAGATGAAGATTAAGTAGCTTATTGTGATAAGTTGTGTCGATTTTTATGAATATGGCTTGAAAACTCGAAGAAAAATTAAAGTTTTTATAAAAACGGTCCAAAATTTTTTCAAGTTTTTTGCTTATAATTTTCAGAGCTCTTCATAAAACACAATAATCTTTTCAGAAAATATGACAAACAACATTGCACATAACACCCTGTAATCAGAATTAAAAAATAATAAAAAATGTATGAAAAATGAACGGGTTTACTAAATAATTTTTTACTGCGCATGCGTCAACGCTATTAAAATTTCATTTGCATATTATGTTAGTTAAATGTATAGAGCAACTTTTGTGAAAGTCTCAAAAACATAGCTTGAAAACTCTAAAAATTATCGTCAATAGAATACGGTCAAAATCCATTATTCCCAATATGAAGCAAAAAGATAAGGAATTGTATCCAAATATAGTAGTACGTGCAATACTGTGTAGGTACTAATCAAGGGAATATGGATACAGCCCCTCATCTTTTTGCTTCATATTGGGAATAATGGATTTTTACAATATTCTATTAACGATAATTTTCAGAGTTTCCAAGCTATGTTTTTGAGACTTTCACAAAAGTTGCTCTATACATTTAACTAACATAATATGCAAATGAAATTTTAATAGCGTTCACGCATGCGCAGTAAAAAATTATTTAGTAAACCCGTTCATTTTTCATACATTTTTTATTATTTTTTAATTCTGATTACAGGGTGTTATGTGCAATGTAGTTTGTCATATTTTCTGAAAATATTATTGTGTTTTATGAAGAGCTCTGAAAATTATAAGCAAAAAACTTGGAAAAATTTTGGACCGTTTTTATAAAAACTTTAATTTCTCTACGAGTTTTCAAACTATATTCATAAAAATCGACACAACTTATCACAATAAGCCACTTAATCATTATCTGCAGTTTAAACTGTTTTGCTTCATTAGTTTTGACAGGATGATCCAAAAGATCTTCGTTCTTTTTCAATTTATTGGCGGTCCCCTGTTAGATTTCGGGGAAAAATCCTTGTCAAAATATATGACGTGTACTATTTTGTTTACACACCAGGAGTTTCAGAATAATTCCTTGTGTATATTTCTAGATATTTAATAAAACATCAAAAATTGAAAGTGTCAAGATTTTTTTGGCGGTGACTGTAGCTTGCCAAGAGAAAATTTACCTGACGAGTTATTTAACTGACAGGGCATTTTGCAAACGAGATTTTTAGTCGACCAGACAACTTGCAGACTGGACATTTAGCTGACATGAGATTTTCCAAACAATGCATTTAGCCGAGAAATTGAAAGTGACCGAGAAAAGATGCAGCTGCTTTCCACAGCATTTATTTTTGATAGAATCATATTTTAATGAAAGTAAAGTCTTCAAATTTTCGTTGTGGTGTCTGTATTATTTTCAAAGTTATTAAAGGAAATCTGAGTTATCTTACGAATGAATGGAACAGTATTTTTCACTGAAATGTTGGTTTGCGATATTACGTTTTATAAAATTTTTCTTGCTTTCATGATTGCTATCATGATCTCTCTGAATATGCCTCAAGATGACAGAACACACTACATATGAATTCAAATTTGCTTTAAATAATTTGTACTTCGTCTATGTTGAAATTTTAATCAATATATTTTCTTGTATAATATCGTGCTACTTTTCTATAGGAACTGTGTATGAATTATTAAATTAAACATGAAAAATTAAATGCAATATATTATACAAAATTAGAATAAAAGGAAACGTAATCATTTTAAATTTTCAAATTGCTTTTCATAATTAAATTTGGCACATTCATTTCAAGAGAAATTTTTTAACCTTTGAGGAAACAATTTTAATACAATAAAAATCCGATTAAAAGGAATATAGATTTAAATTCCTTTTGATATAAAAAGTTTTTTTACATTTCGTTCTTTTTTTTCACAGCACAATCGGGATCTGTTTTTTATGTATATTTTTTTCATTGAAGCATTAATTCGGAGGTAAGTTTGATTTTTATATGAAAGGCTAAATGTTTTATTAATACTTTGAATATAAAGCACATACGATTTTCTTTATAACATTTTGAAACAGATTTATATAATATTGTGAAAGTTTTATTCGTTGAGATATGATTGGTTGTTATTTATAAATTTCATCATTATCCCCTGGTGCGATAGCAAAGATTAGGAAGTTTTGAGAGACTGTAAAGCTATTAAAAAATAATTATTTCGCCCTATTGTGACTGTTTTGATGAATTTATCTTATATGTAACTATACAGCAGTCACACTGTATTTTCAGTCATTGATTAAAGTAATTTACATGAAAATAAAACTTTTATTTAATCTGAGAATAATATTTACAAATATCTGCCAATTAATGACCATTGTTTACACTTTTATTGTTTCGATGATCAATTAATGTATTATTTATTTACATTTATTATTGTGATATTTTTAGATCTGTTTAGTATACGTAGTTATTTCTTTTAAATCTCTGAGGACACAAAAGCGCAAACATTTCAGCCGCTATTCGAAATTTAAGACATATTGTCTTACAATAAGCTAAATATTCATTGTTTTGAATACTACAAAAATAAATTTCTTCTTCAGTCTCTTTAGATTCTAGGCAGAAAAACTACTTAACTCTTTGATCTTGAAAATCCCGTTTAATATTTGAAAAGTACTTCCCAGAATAAACTGTGCTAAAAAAATTAATTTCTGTAAATCCTTACTTAACCGTCATGTGACAGCCGAATGCGAATAATATTATTATCAAATTTTGTAATATTGTAATGGATCAAACATTATTCTTAAGAAGATTATTTCTATGAGGAGTACATTTTATTCATTAAAATTTTTTTGAAATATATCTATGTGAGATATACGTTTGATAAAAGTATTTATTTATTTGCTATTGAATAATACTTTTGTTCAATGATATTAAAATGCATAATTATTAAATTTTGCAACAAATTTTCTCTTCTATCTTCAAAATTTCATTTAAAATTGCAATAATAAAGGTAGCCAGAAAATATCGGATTCATATGCCACGTTTAAAAACAAGTTTAAAGATAAATTTTCAAACCAAAGCATCATTTAATTTTTAATATGAAGTAAAATATTTGCAATCGAATAAACTTATGAAAAATTAAGTTTGCACCGTAGGATGTAAATGTATGCACGTTTAAATTTTGATTTATAATTTTTAATATCACGTCTTCAAACTGTCTCAATTTTAGTACATTTAAAATAATATTAAAAATAATTTTACGAAATTGAAATTAATATTTGAACTTTATTAAATAACTGCATACCAATTAAATGTAAGGAAACATTAATGAATTTTAATTCTTCTAGCTGAAAGGTTTCATGCTTTCATATTATCTTTCTCTTGAATTAATTGTCTTAATATAGTAATTCAGATTTCAAGAGCATTTAGTACATACTTACTAAATAAAAAAATTCTAATTACACGAAACACCAACGACCATTTATCTGATAAATATTTGGTTTGATTTATACTATCATGACTAACGGGATTACAATTTTTGAATTTGGTTTAATAATCAAATTAATTTGATAATACAAATTTTATATTTAACTATATTACTTAAATAAAATAATCAGAAAATTCCATTTAAGTAAGTCAACATGTTACACTTTTTATAGACGTTTACCATATAATTACTACAGTACTAAATAATTAAATGTAAAAACTTTTGTATCTTCAATGATTTTGAAATTTATGCTTGTATGATGTGTTTTTTCCGGGGAGGGGGGGACACACACGAATAATGTACTTAAATTTTTTGGTATATCCTAATTATGCAAAAGATAAATTTGAATAACAGCATACGACATGTAAAAATGAAGTAGAGGAAAGATTAAGAAGAAAAATTAAGAAGTGCATGATGAATTTTCTTGAAATACAAGCTATAATTATTATTACGTGTAAGATTCTTCAGTAATTCATTCAAGAAAATAGGAGCATTTAGAATGACTACTTTCTTATAGCTCATAAAGAAGGTTACTTGCTGTTGCAGTGATGCTTGCAGTTGAATTCTACACATGGGAAGAATATGTAAGCTATATTATTCGCCAAATTTCTTTTGCGAAAAAACAAAAGTTTTTATTTCCGAATCGCTATAGTGCGGAAAAGTTGCGATTGGTAAATACAAGAAAGACTAAAAAATTTTTTTTGAAATCGGACATTATCTTCCGATGCGCAAACCACCTAAAAATTAAAAAAAATTGAAAAATTCCGATTTTTTCAATTTTTTTAAAAAAATATTACATATACACATATTTTATCACTATAGTGATAAATATTTGCATACTGTACTGTTTAATAATAATAAAAAAATAAATTGCGTTTAGAGAATATCTTCCAATCGCGCAAGCTCATTAAAAATCGGGAAAAATTCAATTTTCAGTGATTTTTGATATATTAAGAAAATAATTAAATAAGCTGAGTTTGCAGTCTCATGTTAAAATTTAAATGTAAATTAATACTATTGAGCATGTTATGCTATTTTTGAACAACCGAGATCTTACCACAACGAGATCGCTGCAAGGTTTAGTAGTTCTTCAAGGTTTAGAGTTTCGCGCGCATCCTGTTAGCCACGTTGCGAAAAATCGTTGAAGTCGCCTTACGTGTCCACATGCTTCTGTTCCCAACCTGGTCCACTTGCACAGAGCGCCAATTCTTATCAGAGAGCCCGTGAACGATTTTCGTTTGTTAATTGGATGTATTGTGTTATTGAAAATACATTAACATGTGACAGGGACACGAATCTGGATACGTCGTTGACAAAGAAAATTACCAGACAATCTTTTCATTGTCCTATATTCGGTCATCCAAGAGATTTTCTGCCAAATATTTTTCCAACACACGAAGATGTTCTTCAGTGCTACCTGGAGGAGAGGTCTCTATTAGCAAGTAAATTCAACATCATTAAAGTGAGTTTCTCATTTGTCAGCAATACAGTGGCACAAAAAATAAAAAAACATTTATTAGAAGGCTTCAATCCCAAAAGTGTTTGATTGTAGAATCATTTAGCTAATTAATGTCTACTACGATAATATTCTAAACTAACGAAATCTTATATTCGAGACAAGGAATAGCCAAACCTTATAAAAAATTTGATGAATTTAAAAAACAAGAAACTCATCTGTGTGATATTTCAGCCTGCAAACGTGTAATGAATTTATATTGCTCCTGTAAAAAGTCACCAGATCTGAGGGAGTGTCTAATTGAGACTAATTGTACGTCTCAAAAACACAATAAAATTCCAATCATTGAGCATAGATTTATCTACTTCCAGAGAAAGTACGGAACGGGAAAAATTGGTACTAAAGTTTAAAAAAAAGAAAAAACTGAGTACAAGACTTGGAAGACGAAACTATATATTGAAAAGGCAACCTTCCAAATTTGTTAAAGCGGAAATTACAGACCTTGAGCATTTAGATGAAATACATAAGAATTTTAATGCTAATGTAGGTATATGTAAAATGTCATTACCATGACGGATACAGTCTATCAGATTTAAGAAGAAGAAATTACCATGGCAAATGAAAGTGGAGTTACAATCTACATCTTTACATTGCGATCGCAATGGTGTATCTGACAGTGAAGATGCTGCTAAAGCGTTGAGTGCACTAGAAGATATTCGTGTAATAACTAAAACAGATGCTTTTCAAGTTATTGACCTATACAAAATTAGAAGAAAACAAACAGAAAGAAAAAAATTACGGCAAAGTCAAGTGGAATCAGAAGAACCACATGACATATATTTTGATGGAAAAAAGGACGATTATTTAGTTATCCTCCTCAGTCCTGAGACAAATATCACAATGGACAACATACACTGTTTAAAATTACTATAAACCATCTTCAAACATGTATCATTCTACATATCAATGCGTGTTATATGGACGCATTTATTGAAAAAGTCGAAGTATTTTTAACGATTTTAGAAGCATTTAAATTATTTTAAAGTATTTTCTTTAGTTTCTCGTACAGGCGCTATATTCGTGAAGAATATTTGACAAAAAATCTCTTGGGGATGACAAAATATAAGACAATGAAAAGATTGTCTAGTAATTTTCTTTGTGAACGACGTATGCAGATCCGTGTACCTGTCACATGTTAATGTATTTTAAATAACACAATACATCTAATTAACAAACGAAATTCGTCACGGGCTCACTGATACGAAATGGCGCACTGTGCAATTGGACGAGGTTGGGGAGAGAAAAGGATGTGGACACATAGGGCGACTTCAACGCTGTTTCGCAACGTGGCTAACAGGAGTTGCGCGAACTACTAAACCTTTTCGCCCTGCAGCGATCTCGTCATGGTAAGATCTCGGTTGTTCAAAAATAGCATAACATGCACAATAGTATTAATTTACATTTAAATTTTAACATGAGACAGCAAATTGAACTTATTTAATTATTTTCTTAATGCATCAAAAATCACTGAAAATTGAATTTTTCCCGATTTTTAATGAGCTTGCGCGATCGGAAGATATTCTCTAAACGCAATTTTTTTTTTATTATTATTAAACAGTACAATATGTATATATTTTTCACTATAATGATAAAATATATGTATATGTAATATTTTTAAAAAAATTCTGAAAAAATCGAAATTTTTCAATTTTTTTGAATTTTTAGGTGGTTTGCGCGATCGGAAGATAATGTCCGATTTCAATTTTTTTTTTTTTAGTTTTTCTTGTATTTACCAATCGCAACTTTTCCGCACTATAGCAATTCGGAAATAAAAACTTTTGTTTTTTCGCACCATCCTAAGAAGTATATTCATAAGGAGGATGTTATTACCGATTTCGTCCCTATACTTTAACATAAAGACAGCAATGTTTACTTCCGGATTCATAGATGTATTGGTAACCACCTGTAAATCGGTTCAGCTATTCAAATTGATACGTACAGAAAACTACTACATTTATCCTTCTTCACGAATGTTTTTAGTCTTATTAGGCATGTTTTGTGTTCCTATAAACGGGAAACGTTTTTCCATTCATTATTATAATATTTAAAATTAGTAGAAAATAAAACAACTAGCTCTGTTCCACACATGGTGAAGATAAGACGCAAAAATGAGCATATGTGTTTAGCAAAGATGAATCCTGATACACTCCTTGTCCTAGAGTGAGCAACCTACTATATAACGTTAAACTTAAATGTTTTTATAGTTGTTATAATACACTTTTTAGATTTATTCCTTTAATTTTTTTTAGAATGTATTATTAAAAAATACGGTAATATAATTCCGAAAAAGTTATTTCCTATTTTTTGTTGTATATTCTTACATAAAAGCAGAAAATTATGTGAGAAAAATTTATTTCATATAAACTTAGTACACTGTAACGTTTCACACCTGAAGCGAAACCTTTAATTTTTGAAAAGAAAGTTCAAATTTTATTTTATTCCGTTTTAAATGCCGAACATCTCAAAAATTATCTGAAATATTTCCCCAACAATCTGTATTTTCAGCTATTATCATTATTAAATTAAAACGTTTTGTTCTCAAAATGAATGTATTCATTTTAGAAAAAGTTGCCGTTTCCAAAGCAGAGCCTATGCAACTTTTTTTTTATAGTGTAGTAGTCTTTTGTTATACAAATCGATTAAAAGATGAAAAAAGTACATAACTCATAAAACATTCGTGTTGGGATCCGACCTGTCTTTTTTTAATATGATTTTTTTAGATGGAAATTTTTGTGGTAGTTTTTCGAAAGGTTCGCAACGGAAATAAATATTGGAACGATGAAATTTTGTATCTGAAAGGAAATATCTGAAATGAAATATGTGACAGCGATGGTGTTAAAAAAGTAATGTTCATGACATAGTGTCCAGCGATTTGTAGAAAAATGCTATTTCACAAATGAAACTGGCAATTGTTATGTTCTTTTACATGACAAACATTATAATGGATAACAACCTTCATGATGGATAACAAATTTTTTAATGGATAACAACAGTTTTAGATTTTTTTTTTCTAAAAGATTTACTAAACAAACGTATTATTGCAACTGTGAAATCCAGTTTCCATATAAACAATAAGACGACAGTTAAAAATGTGGTATATGCAAATGCTACAACATAACAAATTATACATTACAAGTGGCAAAACAGAAATATAACAAAATATAAAATAAAAAATGTTCATAAATGTATTGTTTGATATATGGCAGATAAATTGTAAGCTGTTACAATGTAATAAAAAAATTCTGTAAAGTTACTAAACTTTTTCTAGGAACCTGTCATTTCTAGAATACTTTATGTAACGGAAACAGCAAATATTCCTGGATCCGTATCTATTACACGAATTTTTGCATTTACCGTTACATAAAAATTTCTAGGAATCATATAGTTTCCTAGAAAATATGTAGTAAATTTACAGATTTCTTTACAGAGTATTAAATATGTAAACGAGGACAGGACGCTTTATGAATCAACCAAATTGAACGCTTTATGAATCAGGAATAGTATTTGGGCTGGGTAATGCCGAGCAGTATTAAATACAACAGGAAAAAGATATGTAGACATCAAAAAACTGCGTATTTAAAAAAGTAAGTTAAAGAATTATTATAATTATTTTGGTTCAACATAAAAAAATTAAAATTATCTAATAAATTTAATCCTACGTTAGTTGCACGGGTGACACATGTCACTTATAACATTTGAAAAAATTTAAAAATTCGTACCTTTCATTTTTGTTTGCATTTTCCCCTCTTTTATAGAATTATTGTGTTCGTAAACATTTGTAACATTTAATTAAAAAAAATGAATCTGTCTTTTGTTGTTTTAGAATGTTTTTATTACTATTTTTTAAAGTACATAAATATCATTTTGGAAAGGGGGGACATATGTCCCCAGCACAACTAAATGCATAACACATATTCACGAGCCTAACTCAGGGTTTCCCTACAATAGTCAATGAAAAAGACTCGGATGATAATATAAAGTCTATGGGTGCGTTCTTTTCATATATCTTGCTCAAATTTTAATATTTTGACATTGCTTTTTTGCAAAGGATAGCTTAGGACGATCTACAACCAGGCTAGTTTTTACTTTTTCGATTTTGCTTACATATTTTTTTATAATATGATAGTTTCAATTTCTGAACCGGTATAAACCAGTTTTGAACTTTAAAGTAGTATTATTTTTAACCTGAAACAAATATTGAAAAAATAAAAACTAGGCCGGTTGTGGATTGTCCTCAGCTATCCTATGCAATAATAAATCATGTAAAAATATTAAAATTTGAGCGAGATATTTGAAAAGAACGCCCACATAGACATTACATTATCATCCGGGTCTTTTTCAGTGACTGTTGTGGGGCATTAATGCTTAGTAACTTTGTGACGTAGCAATAATGTGCTTCATTAAATTTAAAATTCATTTTCGCAGTTATCAATGCATAAAGCTATAATCCACTCTTTAACATATAAATCATCATAATCAGTAACTGTATTAAATTCTAAGATTTTCATACAGCTCATTAATTCGTGAAGTTTAATCAAAAACCATTTTTGAACATTAAAACACACCCATGTCCCACCCTTTTTGTGTACAAGCAAGTATTCCGAAGTGATAAATCGCTAGTTTGGATTTTCATTGCTTTTAACAGCAAGTGCCTTTACTTCTTTAAATGATAATCTCCTTCCTTAATTTATTACTCAGACAATCCCAGATGCCTGTTTAAAATTAAAATCGCCGTGTTTATCAGCTAGATTTGTTTCGCAGCTGCTAGTGTGAAATATTGACTTGCTGATGATGTGTATTAAATACAGTGCACCTGATGGTTTGTAACTATCTTTAAAATACATTATTTAAAGACATACATTTATAGTTGAAGCCTTCACATTCATAAAATTTTTGAATTCTATTCTTTATCAGCTAATAGTGGTTCTTTCATTGAATAATTTTTCATTTAATTTGACTTAAATTATAAGATAAATAATTTCATTCTTTGAATATTATTGAAACATTATTAATACTCTTATTAAAAGTTTGAAGATAATTAAATATTATAATAATAATAATTTATTTTATTGTTTAAATTTTATTAAATTATTCATTTAATAATATTTAAATGAAGGAACTATTTTTTAAACAAAAATAATAAATCATATAAAAAATATTTAATAGAAAAAGATTATGATTACTAATAATAATATATGAAACAATTACTAGCTCATTTATAATCAAGGTTAAATTTACTATATAACTGGAACAGCAGTCTTTACAAGTCAAGAAAATATATAGGTAGAGCAATATCTTCGATCAAGCATTCCAAAATAAAATAGATTAAAAATATGTATCTCTCAGATTGGGCGCGACATTAAAATGTTAAACAACTGCACATCTCAAACGATAACGTAAAGAATTGTTAAATTTTAACAGATTTCGCCATAAAGAATTTAAGATTATCAGCAAAAACATTTAATAAAGCATTTAAAGAAGCATTTACATTATAATATTAAATATTATAATGCAATTTATACTTCATTGAAGTTAAAATTCAGTTTCGCAATTATTAATACATAAACAAGTTAAAGAATTATTATAATTATTCTGGTTCAACATAGAGAATTAAAATTGTCTAATAGTTTTAATCCTACGGTTAGATGCACAGGTGACATATGTCACTCATGACATTTCGTATTTTCGTATTTTTCATTTTTGTTCGGATTTTTCCCTCTTTTATTTAATTATATTGTTCGTAAACAGTTCTAAAATTTAAATATAAATTTTGAATATTTTGTTGTCATAGAATGTCTTTATTACTATTCTTTTTTTTTAGTACAGGAATAAATTTTTGAAAATGGGTGACATATGTCAGTAGAACAACTAAATACGTAACACATATTCAACGCAGTAGGCTTAACGTAGGTTAAGGCCCTACAATAGTCACTGAAAAAGACCCGGATGAAAATATAAAGTCTAAAGGAGCGTTCTTTTCTAACATTTCGCTCAAATTTTAATATTTTTACATGATTTATTTTGCATAGGACAGCTAAAGACAATCTACAACTGCGCTAGTTTTTTACTTTTTCCATTTTGCATATATATATATATATATATTATATCGTGATAGTTTTAATTTCTGAACCGGTTTAAACCGGTTTTGAAATTTAGAGTAATTTTTTTTAATATGAAATCAATATTGAAAAAGTAAAAACTTGGCCGGTTGTGGATCGTCCTCAGCATTCCTATGTAAAAATAAATCATGTAAAAATATTAAAATTTGAGCGAGATATTTGAAAAGTACGCTCTCATAAACTTTACATTATCGTACGGGTATTTTTCAGTGACTAGTCTGGGGACTTAATGCATAGTAACTTTATGATATAGTAATAATGTGCTTCATTAAATTTAAAATTCAATTCCGCAGCTATCAATCCAAAAAGCTATTATCCATCCTTTAACAGATGAATCATCATAATCATTAACTGCATTAAATTCGAAGATTTTCATAGAGCTCGTTAATTCGTGAAGTTTAATCAAAAACCATATTGTGACGTTAAAACACACACATGTCCCACCCTTCTTCGTGTAAGCATGTCTTCCGAAGCGATAAATTGCTAGTTTGGATTTCATTGCTTCTTACGATAAGTGCCTTTACGCCTTTAAATGGTAATTTCCCGTAAGACATGGTGACGTCACGGTGACGTCGTTGTGAAGTCACACTGTGACTTTGTGACCTTCGATGTGACGTCACGTGACATCGATGTGAAGTCACAGTGACTAAAATGTGAAGTCGTTATGGCCGTTTTAGAGCTTGTTTGTGACGTCACATTGTGACCACTTTGTGACGTCACAATGTGACCAATTTGTGAAAAGTGTGTCATTTGTGACGATTTTGTCATTAACATTGTGACGAAAGTGACAATGCTTTCAAGTCACATTGTGACCAAATTGTGAAATACAGGGTGAGTCTAAAATCATGGAACAAACTTTGAGGGGGCGGTAGGACTCACTATAACAAATAATGATGGCACAGAAATATATGACCGGAAGTGACCCGTCAAGACGCTACACTAGTTACCAAAAAAGACCCGGATGATAATGTTAAGTCAATGGGGGGGGCGTTGTTTTCAAATATCTGGCTCCAATTTCAATATTTTACATGATATTTTTTCCATAGGATAGCTGAGGACGATCCACAACCGGGCTAATTTTTACTTTTTCGATTTTGGTTGTATTTTTTTTATATTACAATAGTTTCAGTTTTAGAACCGGTTTAAACTGGTTCTGAAAGTATTTTTCTTTTAATCTGTTTCCAAAAGCAAAAAAGTAAAAACCAGCCCAGTTGCAGGTCATCCTCAGCTATCCTATGGAAAAAAAATATGCGAAAATATTAAAATTTTAGCGAGATATTTGAAAATAGCGCTCCTATACACTTAACATTATAATCCGTGTCTTTTGCAGTGACTAGTGTGGCGTTTTAACGCGTCACTTCCAGTCATACATTTCTATGCCATAATTTTTTATTATAGTGAGCTCTACCACCTCCCTTAAAGTTTGTCCCATTATTTTAGACTCACGCTGCAGATAATTTGTGACAAAACTTTCGTTAACACTGTGATGATTCTGTGACGATTTAACTTTTCTTAACGATTCTCTAACAATTTAAAAGAAACAGGATCTGACGAAACTATAACTCCATGCCATGTTCCTATGAAAATAGGGATTGAGTCCTAAAATCATATATTGACAATTTATGAACAAATACTGTATAATATATAAAAATAGTTACCTGCAGTAAGGAGACTTTCTTCTAAATTAAAGTTAAAAATTCGATTTACCTCACATGCCTTACAACTCTGGTGTTGTTTTCAAAATTTGAAAAATATTACCTTTCAAAAATATTTATATATTTTTCCCCACATGCTGAAAATTGCATAGCTTCAATTTTATTTATAACTGACACACATTTTGTAGTATGTTGTTCAAACTGTTTAATCTTTTTGAACTTTTTTTTTAAAACTTTTACTTGCTTTAATATCCACAAATCCCAGCACATATCTAAAACTGTACAGCTTGCCAATATTTCTGACCAATAATCCTGATGTCTATAAATATATAGGGTGGATGCTCCAGTTTTGGCCACATTAAGAGAAAAGTTTAAATGGAAATTTTATAGTTTTAGACTGAATAAAGCATATTAAATCGCAATAACAGTATTCTTTAGTAAATTTAGTTGTCATTCTGTTAATTATAATAACTTTCTATCAAATATTTTAGATTGTGAGTAATAACTCGTTAATTTCATTCATTGCACCAGTTTTGGCCACCCTAAAATCTTGTAATTTTGCAAACATTTTAACTGATAATAAGTAAAAATAAAGCATTTTTGTGCAAAATCTGTTTTACCGCACACATATTTGTTTGCTGTATAAAAAAGATTTGCATTTTTTTAAATGAAATCATAAAAACATCAAATAAAATATACTTAAGCTGATTTTAACTGAACACTTAAATTTAAAAACAAAAAATATATTTATTCATAAAAAAGACTTATAGGACATAAAAAGCTTATTTTAACATTTTGCATATTTTCATTTATATATATCATATGTTATACTATACCAATGTTTACAGTTATATGACTAGAATCTTGAAATTATTCCATTTTTTCATGAAATAGTATTTTGACAATCTCTAAAATCCATTTTTTTCAACTGATTTTTAACTTTAATTCCTCGTACTTAGCTGCCTGTCAGCCTAATCATTTGGAGTTAGTTTTCTTCAAACCTTAGATTTCCTTGTGTAAATATGGGCTAGGATCTTAGAAAGACCTTCACAGAGGGCATCCCCCTTCTCTTCGGCCCATCTCTCTCATATAGATAATTGGCCATCATAAATAGCACAACCCTATTACTTGAGATTCAAAAATAGTAAAATCTGGTCTCCATTCTGTAAACTTGTGTTGCAAGGTAGAACGAGATACTACAAAACTTAACCATCTTGAAAAGCTGACAATGAATTTTGAAAAGCCATAATTTTACTTCCTATCTTATAACAGTGTTTAATCTAGACCATTTTTAAGAGTACAGAATCGTCTTTTTTAAACTTGTTAAAATGAATCCTATTTATAGTGTAAAGATTTTCACATTATTTGTTATTTCTAAATTCATGTGCTTGAAATTTTGCAAAAGTTATGCAACTTCCTCATTTTGTTTTGAAAAAAATACAAGAAACCACTAAATCATGCTGTAACTTTATTGAACTTTTAAATTTATAAGTCATAAAACATTTCTAAATATATTGCTGAAATTTTCACTATAATTAGTCTTGTAGCCGAAAGTGGAGCATAATGTTGTGCCCTTTTTGGCCAAACCATAGCCATAACTGGTACACATAGCAAATTTAAAGTACCAGTTTTGGCCACCCCTACTTTAAGCTGTAAATATAACTTAGATATGAAATTACAACAGAGAGAAAGCCTACTTCATAAAGCTTCATAGCAATTTGTTTCAGAACAAATAAAGTTCGATAAATGCCTAATATTGAAAGATTATGAAAACTTGTTACCTAAGCAAAAACCTTAATATATGTGAGTGCACACTATAGTTTTACGCATTTATTTTTTTGCAAGTCATTTTTTATCAAAAAATAAACAAACGGGATTGAAAATGATAAAAGAGTGTTAGATTTAGGAGTAAGAATGCATATAATTTGTTAAAATCAATTTACAGCCTAAATAGAGGGTAAATCATTCCAGTGTGGCCAAATCTTGTGCAGTTGCCAAAACTGGAGCATCCACCCTATATCTTTTAATTATCTTTTGTTGTAATTTTCCAACTGATTGAAAAAGTGTCCAGGTCAGGATTCGAACTAAGCAGTCTTTCGCGCAAATTGTCAATACTTTGTCGACTGAACTATCCTGGAAGAATCTGACGCACACAATTCACATAGTGAATACGAACGCATACTTATCATTATTATACATAACCCTATGTAATAATACTTTAATTTTTTTTCAAACTACCCGTATGATAAATGCTTACTATTCGTATGAGTATACAATGATATTTCTCCTGGTGAATTGTGCGTGCTAAGTTGCTCTGTTGGAAGAGCATTGACAGCATATATCGAGGGTCTCTAGTTCGAATCTTAACCTAAACACTTTTTTACTCATTTTGGAAAATTAATATTCGTTTCATTAATTTACCAATTAAAATCATTCTGTTAAATATAATATAGAATTATCTTTTGATAAAACTACGTGAAGTTTATGCGCAATATTCGTAATATACAGATTTTATTTGAAAATCGAGTACAAATGAAGATGAGGCAATTAGTTCTCGTATTACGCTTAGTTATTTTCTTACTATAGTGGCCTGTGCGCATGTATGATTACACCATGGTTTAAATTCGTAGTTAAACTCATATATATATATATTGTATATGTCATATAATATAGATGTGCCGGTAAAGGACATCCTTAAGGAATTTTTTTTAAGTTTCCTTATTAATAGTTATGATTATTAGATTTCATTTTTTTGTATTAGATGAATGTATTAATAACATTTAAGTATTCTAAGTCTCACTTCCCAATATTAGACAAAATTTTATTGAAAATAATAGAAATACATCAAACACTAAAAATTTCAGCAATGTACATCCCACAAAAGTGTACATGTAATTGTTTTTATGACTATTTAGAACCAGGATTTAATGAACACATACTAATGAAACAAAATTGTTATTTTCAACACAATTTAACAATTAAGATACCAAAAATTAATAAAATAATGCGATAATTACTCATTTTTTAAAATCAATAATTGTTATTACCACAAAATCAATACCTTAATTATTTTAGATACATGGTTTAAAATAATAAATGCCATGGTATTACGGTTATCAAATTTTTAGGATTATGAGAAATTCAGAAAGGTAATAAAAAAGTTTTACAAAAGTATTTTTGCAATATTAGTGCATAAATTAGTATATTTATCACTATTTTCAACAATTAAACATCCCCAAACTCCTTTATATATTAATTATAACGTTAACTTTTAATTATGCGTACATTTTTTAATTTATTAAAATGTGATTTTAACCATGTAATTAAAAAAATGTGATTAAAGTGCATTTTAAAAATAATATTATTAACTATTTTCAAATCGTTGACATGCTGTTCCGTATTTCAACAAAATAAATGTTAAATTTATTGAATTTACTAAGGTAAGTGAATTCAAAAAAGCTAAATTAATATGATACTTATTCCTTTTATATCATGTTTTTTACGAAATTAACAGAAATCATTATAAAAAAAGCAGGAAAAATAACATTTTCTTACCTCTTTCTTATCGGCATTATCCTCTAATTCCAGTTTCATAATCCAAATAGGGAAGATAATTTCGAAGTCGGAATGTCCGAATGAAGTACAATGACATTGGCGCGCTTATATTAACGAAACGCCACTGACATTGCATTTTTTCGGACCGACATTTTATATAAAATGTCACTTGATCGAATTTTTGCATAACTTTTTAAAAATTTTCAACTTACGTACTAAATATACACACATAACATCATAATAAAGTTACTAGAGCAGCTGCATAATATTCTAAAGAATAAATACACTAGTGTCAACTATTCTGGTCGTTGCCAAACGATATTTTTTAAGCAGGTGATTTTTTGTTATTATTGGTTGTTTGAGCTTCGAAGATTTATAAGTTGAATGCGCATGCGCATTAGTTTTATGAGGGTATCCCTAATTAAAATTTTGAATTAAAAAAATTTTTTCACGCATTTCTATTTTACTTTTAATTAGTTTCGAAATACAGTGGAACTTTCATTTAACGAAGCCCATATTTAATGAAATTATCTACTTTTTTAATTTTCTGTTGAACCTTCATTTAGAACGCAATTAACATTTAAATTAATATTTATATTAAAAAAAATTCTACTTAGCAAAATTTGTTGCACTTCCGTGCGTGCACAATATTCAAAAGGATAGATTGCTGTTAAGATTGATTGGTGAATATATTTCAGCGGATTGTATGAACTGAAATTATGTATTTATTTTATCTTTGAAATAAAAAGAAATAAATGCGAAAATTTTTCGATATGCTAAGAAAGGGATTCTAGTTCCACGAAAATATTATAGGTCCATTCTCTGAATACTTAAAAAAGATGCGAAAGTTTTTATGAGTGTATCTTTCATAAGAGATCGCACACTAAGTAATATTCCAATTTTTTTTTTCGATTTGAAATACAAGAGAAAACGAGAAATAGAACGCTGCGATTCAGTTTTTGTTTCCCTTCCTTTATTACGTGGTTTTATAGATATTATACTAATGATTTTTTTATGTGGCTATATTGTATAACAAAAATTACTATCCAAATTAAAACACAGTTTTATAATATTTCCATTTTTATTTGTAGCGTACTATACAAATTTCATGAATTTTCGTGAGTTTCTATTCAACGATATTTTTTTCATAACGAAGCATTAAAGTGGAACGAGAAATTTCCTTAAATGGAAGTTTCACTGATAGGTTCATTGCTGGGTGCTTAGTTTCATATGATGGGAGGTTTATCTCATATATGTGATATGACGTATACGTTATATGCAGTGCATATAACGTGTGACATAACAGCGATTGCACAATATTCTTCTGAAATGCCAGAAAAAACGTTTTTTGCCAGTAAATAACATGGTTTGAAGAATTTTTGTAATTTTCTAAAGCTTTCTAAGAAAGTCACATCTGAGTCACAATGTGACGTCACTGAGTGGTGGTAATTTGGTCACAGATGTGATGTAACCACAGTGACTCTCAGTGACGTCATTGTGACCATGCATGCTATGAGGGATCTTTTGAAGAATTTTTGTATATATTTTTTAATTTTCTAAGAAGGTCACATTTCAGTCACAATGTGACGTCACTGAGGGGTCGCATTTTGGTCACAGATGTGACGTCACATTTTAGTCACAATGTGACGTCACTGAGGGGTGGCATTTTGGTCACAGATGTGACGTGACCACAGTGACTCACAGTGACGTCACTATGACGTCACTGTGAACATGCATGCTATGTGGGAAACGTTTTATTTACGATAATTTAAAAGATATATAATTAACACACATTTTATCCCATTTTCTAGGCGGCAATATAGTGGTTCTTACGTATAGGGATTTAAAAAATGTTATGTTGTGCCAGATAATAAGAACAATCATTAAAATGAAACGACAATTACATACACTGTACAACTACTGTAACACACTCCATGTTCCACAGAAATCATGTTGTTGTACATTTAAGAATTTCGTATCAAAGAAAGAAAATCAATGCTTTAAACCTATATAAAAAATACCCAAACTTTCAAATACGTAATTTTGCCGACCCCATTCTTTTGTGCAGGTATTTATGATCTATATACCGGGTGTCCCAAAAATGACTGATGGATTTTTGAAATACAATAACTTGCAAACGGTGACAGCTATTTAAAAAATTTTTGCAGGAGGGTTATGTATAATGTCAGGAGTTTTTTTACCGTAATTTTTTATTTTAGTTCGCATCTCAAACAATAGGTGGCGCTGACGGCGATTCAAGGCCAGGCGATCAGTGCTGAGTGACACGTCGACCTGGCCTTCAATTGCCATCAACGCCACCTATTGTTTGAAATGCGAACTAACATAAAAAATTACGGTAAAAAAACTCCTGACATTATACATAACCTTGCTGCAAAACTATTTTAAATAGCTTTGCAAGTTATTGCAAGTTATTGAAAGTTTGCAAGTTATTGAAATCCATCAGTCATTTTTGGGACACCCGGTATATGTAAATATTCTAAATAGAATGCTAAAATATAGTTTAATCAGAAAAAATATAACGAAGATTAAAATTCACCTTTAGCATTTTTTAATAATAAATAGAAATGTACTTTAATTGTTTTGTACAGCCCTGTATATTACTTGCAGATTTTTATACGGGCCACAAAATTAGCTTAAATTATTCAAGCAAAAACCCGATTAAAATTATGGAATCTACATTTTTGGGAATTCCTATTTCACAAATGACCATGTATCCAATTTTTTGTACAGTCCGGTATATGATTTTATTTAAATTCTACATATATCTCTTATTATAATAAATAAATGTAAACTTAAACATGCATAATTCAAACTAAAACTATCTTAATCAATTCACGCACATTCTCAGTACTGTTCACGAATTCTCTTGTGTAGTCCTTTTTATAATTTAAGCAAACGACAAATTATGCAAAAAATTAGTTAACCTTAAATTGCATACCATAACTCAAAATGCTTTCGGCAATCTTTTTCTAATAGACCATACTTCGGAAACAGTATTGTATCAGGATACAACTTCGAATACAGTATTGTATCCAAAGTCTTTTAAATGTTTCCCTGTAAATGAATAATAAATGTGATGCAAATCATATTCAACTGCAAGCATATTGTAGTGAATCTTAATAATGTGTATTAATTTAATCTTGTTTGATATAGTGCAAAACAACTAAAATACGCTGGAAATGTTTTTCCTTGTAGATTATTATGTTACCGACTTCTTCTCTTTCACCATGTAAATAAATGTTAAATGCTTTGACCTCATTTTCTGCAGAAATCCTGTTTTAGTGCATTTCAGAAATTGATATCAATTTCATTATTTTTTTAACAGAGTAGCATCATTAAAATACCCCGCAAATGATTTTTCTTCATAGACCATAATCTAATGAAATACTTTTGAGTTCCCTGCACACATACTTTAAATACTACACTTAAAATATTAGATAGTAATCATGTCCTTGTGCACCTTCAAAATGCATAAAATTTTCACTATATTTAAAATATATGTAACCCTACTAAAATGCATCGTAAATATTTTTTTTCTCTTATTAAATAATACTTCTCCTTCTGTGTATTCATGTGATTGAGCTATGACTACTACATGCTTCATTTTTAATGCTGAACATGCTATGATAATTCGCAATAACATCTATTAATTTCGTGGGAATCCAACTATATTTACTCACGTTAAAGAATGGACCGACAGACGACATCAGGCATACGGACAGATCGGAAGATGTCAGATTTCAGCCATGTTAGAAAATGTCAAAAAACAGGATTTAATAAAATCATAAAAATCGAGGAATTTATTTTCGTACCCCCCCCCCCCAAAAAAAAAAAAAAAAGTTCGGAAAATTCTATTGCAAAACTGTGTTTTACATGTTAAAAATCTGCAACTTTGGTTGTATATATGAAAAAATATTTTTAAAAGTGACCACATATTTTTACTCTTTAAGCTAAAAGAAATGTGGAATTAAAATCCGGTTGCAAATCACTATTTACAAACTACCTCCCAATATACTTCTAGCTCCCGATGCTTAAATTGAAATATTGAAAGAGAGAAAAGACATTTTTTTCTCGCAATCATATTAAATCTTTAAGTTTTAAATTAGAAAAGACATTTTTAAAGTTTTTTTTTTATTCATATATTTTAAACTGAGCAGCTTGAAGAATTAACATTTGTCAAAAATATTTTTTTTCGGTTTGTTAAGCTATTTTTAACTTTTTCAAAAGAATGACAAAAATGTTTTTACATTAATCATTACGTCATTTACAACTTAGATCATTTTCCGGCATAAATTATTGTTATTTTTTATTCATTTTCTTTTAACCTTTTTCTTTTAACTTATTTCATTTTCAAATTAAAAACTGAATATTTAAATTAAGCACGCTCAGACGATAAACATAATTTTCTTTAAATAATAAGATTTGGTATCATAACTCAATCTCATTTTATTCCAACATCAAAGCAAATCCATTTTATTTTCCATATATAACGTCACATTTGTGTCCTCTTAGCACTGACTCAAAATTCATATACTTTGTGTTATAAGAAATGAATTCTCTAAAATTTATGTTTTGTTTGCAATATGACGTCAGAATAACATTTTTCAGATTTTATGCTTATTTATTTCATTTTGTTTTATCACGTGAAAATCTTTCAATTGAAAATTAATTACTGAAGAGAAATAATTATTTCGTTTTTTTTATTTTTTGGCAACGAAAAAAGAAAAAAGATTAAATCTGATTAAATATTATGGAAAAATTGTCAATTTATTCTTTATGAAAAATAATGAAAATTTTAATTATTAAGAAATATATTTGATTAAAATAAATAAAAATAAGCCTGTGTTCATTTCAGACCTATAATCTATCTGTATGCAAAAATTCAAAGACATTAATTCATCCGTTTTGAAGACAATTTCATTCCAACTTTTCGGACACACTTTCACATTTATAATATATATAAGGATATCTTCATATCCCATTTTTTCTTCTACAAACACAACATCTCTGCTTTCACGTATTCTCTTTTCCTTTAAGTTATATAATCTGTATACTCGACGATCTCTTGAATATCCGATAAATACTGCAGGGTTTGCTCTTACATCAAATTTATTTCTATTGATGTCATCGTTGCGATAAAAAGCTTTACATCCAAATGCTTTCACATGCTTTATTATAGGCTTATTACTTGACCATAATTCTAATGGCGTTTTCTTTCTTGTAGCCGTTGGAGTAACATTATGTATGTAAACTGCTGTTGACACTGCTTCGGCCCAAAAGATAAAGGTAGCTTTGCTTCTATCAGCAATGTTCTTGCTGTATTAATAATTGTACGATTAGCTCTTTCAGAAATCCCGTTACTTTGAGGACTATGAATTGTTGTTCTTTCATTCTTAATACCCTTTCTTTTATAATAATTCATGAGCTGTTCGTTAGTAAATTCACCACCATTATCTGATCTCACTGCTTTTACTTTCTTTCCGGTTTCATTTTCTCTTCTCTCTATTGTAATTCTTTCTTTTGCTTCATCTTTACTTCTTAAAAAATCTACAAATTATCTTCTACTATATTCATCTACGACCATTAACATGTATTTATTTCCTCCTAATGAGTGTACTGTCATTGGTTCACATAAATCAACATGTAGCCGCTCTAGAATACGTGTTGTTCCTTCTATCACTTGATTAAATGGCGTTCTCGTTAATTTTCTTTGAATACATATTTCGCATTTTGTTTCTTCACCATCTATCTCTTCTAATCCCCTTACAAGATTTTCTCTTGACATTCTTTGTAAGTATGCATAATTTATATGCATAAGTCTTCTATACCATAGTTCTTTCTTAGATTCCTTTGTCTGTAAACAAGATTCGTTTCTATCTTCAATTATTTCTCGTACAGCTAAATTTATTTTAAATGTATTATCTTCAAAAGTTCCTTGAGCAATTAATTCGCCTGTGATCTTTTCATGGCTGCTCCTAAATTATTAAAAATCGCATATTTTCCTTTTCTGACTAAACTTGGAACTGACATCAAATTTTCTCTTAAATTAGGTACACAAAGAACATCTGTAAGTTTTATATTTGATTCGCCAAATTTCTGATCACAAGCAGTAACATGAACATTTCCGCGATAGTTTGCTTGTATTGATCTCTCTCTGTCAACAGTTTCAGTTTCTACACCTTCAGGTTTTCCTTCTACAACGATATCTTCTCTATGCGTCATATGCGAAGTGCGAGCTGAATCTAACATCCAGGTTATTTCCCTATTATTTTCAGATTCTTTAGACTCATTTTTATGAAATTCATCTGAGTGCAATGCATGTTCATTTGTAAAACATGTATATTCCTTTATTTTCTTGTTTGAAATATTCTTATTCTTGTTAAAATTCTTATTGTTCTGTGAATATTCTCTCATATCCTGAAATGCTTTAATTACTAGAAAATTTTTGAAAATTTTTGTTCTCTATTATTTCGCGAGTGTGTCATATTCGATTTATTATAACAATTCAGCGCTACATGATTTGGCTTTCCGCACGCGAAGCAATAAATTCTTTTCTTTTCATTAGCCCTAAATGCTTCAAAATTGATTTCGTGAAATCTATCGTATTTTCTTTCATATCTCAATAAAGTTTCTCGCATCACTTCGTAAGTAATATTTGGGTTCGACGATATCGCAGTTGTTACTTCACTATATTTCTTCGGGAGTCCTTCTATAATAAATCCTATTAATTTGCTTTCATCAATTTCTGTACCCAATTCTAATATTTCGTTTGCGATACCTTGAGCTCTTATAAATTTTTTTCCATTGTCTCCCTTTCATTTTTTCTATTCTCGCCAGATTAATTTTTAATTGAATTTTACTTTGACTCTCAATTCCTACATAACGCTTTTTAAGCAATTCCCATAATTCTTTAGCTTTCTTAACTCCTCTAACTACCATTGTTTGTTCTGGTGACAACGTTAATATAATTATACCATATACTTTATCATTTTCTCTAACCATGTTTTATGCACTTTCAAACTAGCGGGATCTTTTTCATTTTTTATCGGTTCATCATTTTCGATAACATCAAATAAATGCATCGACTTAATTAAAGCTTCAACCCTCTTGCTCCATAATGTATGATTTTTACTTGTTAAGGGTTCTATTCTAGGAATTCCAAACATATTTGACTCAAATATAGTTAAAATACTTTATCTTCCTGAATATTTTAAGTGCATATAAAATTCTTACCTCTTAAATTATCCTATTAGCGGTTATTCCAATCGGAGAAATTATTTTCTTCCATTAGGCCTAATTCCACTCAATTCAAATTTTTATTTTATTTATTTCTGCACTCAAAACAAAAACATTTTTTATAAAACCACCGCTCTTCTACCAAAATATTAATTATTTTCGTAATATTTAGATAAAATTATAATATTTTTCACGATAAATATAACTTCTTCTATAAATACAGAAAACATTTATTAGACGGTCACATCACAGTACATATAAAAAATAATAATTTAATTATTGCCACGCGATTTCACTTACAAATCCCTCCTTTCGCATGTCAATAATCCTCAGCAATGCCCAGACTTACTTGCAGCTGGGGCTCGATTTTAAACCGTAAAATAATCACTAATATACCGTAAAATTAGCAAGTCATATGCCGTTAAGCAGTAGTATGTTCTTTAATTCATTTATACGACGGTATAGTAAAGATAATTTTACAGAATCTTCCTGGTTCTTCAGTTGCCATTATTATACTGTAAAATCACAACTTTTTTTCAGTGTATCTAAAACTCTAAAGAAATCTTTTAAAAAGTATTTTCAAACCAATGGGTATAAGTTATCGGAGATCGCACAGAGGATTTCGTTTAATATCTGCTTCAAAACACTTTTTTCATTAAAGTAACGAACGAAAATTGTTAATAGAAAATTAATCATTCCTTGCATAAATGGCAGCACCATTATATTTAGGAATGCGTCTCCTGGAAATTATCCACTATCCTATTTCAAATTTTTGTATTTAACTGATAATATTTATAGCATAAATTCGTCGTAAACCGCATTTAGATCGATAAAAAACGCTGCAGCCTTTTTTTTTTTTAATATGACCCTACGAATTGAACGAAATACTAATGAGTAAATAATTTATTTATGCATCTGCTTTATGATGTGTATGTTGCAATCCTATTTCATAACGTTGGGGCCCTGTTAGATTCCCTACGTGCTATAAGGAATATGGAGAACGGTTAGTAATTTAAATGAACAGGAATTTAATAAATAAAAAAAATTCACTTCTAGTGTCAAAATAGATGATAAATATGATGTAATATGATGAAATAAAAACATGTAAGCGCGTTTTTCATGTGATTTATTTAATCCATTAATTTATGTTGCATACATAATTTTTATATTTAAACTTGCGTACAAAATATAGAAGTAAAAAAATCATAAAAAAATAAACCGATGACAATAAAAAAAAATTTTAGTTAAAATAATAGTCCTTTTCAAAATTTTATGATTTGTTGTGTGACAAGAGGTATTCACTCAGTTGTAAGTACTCAAAATTTGAACTCTCTGATTTATATAATTTTGTGTACGGGCTCTGTGACAGACAGACAAACAGAGAGGTTTTTTTTTAATACACATTGGAGTATTTCTGTAATCATCTCTTTTTTTTCTATCACAAAATAAGAGGCGTACAAACACACAGATAGACCAACTCTTTCTTTTATTAATATAAAAGATAGAAGATGAACAGATTATAAAAATATGGAGGTCATTAAAAGCAGTTTATGTCACGATCGTAATGTGACATTTATAAAAATTACTATACAAGTCAATGCATGTACGGATAGAGTTACCAAAACTAACATTATTGCTTTTGTTATTGGTATTTTCAGAAGTTATTATTAAATAATATTATTTGCATGTATGTGTATTTATTTTTAGTTTAGAAAACTGAAAATCAGATGAGTAAGATTTCATTATATGAACTTAACGATAAAGAAATTAATAATAAATTTAACATTTTCATCATTAATGAGATTAGATTAGATATAGATCACTTTTCCGTAGTCTATCTCTTTCTAACTAAAAAAGAAAGTTTTATGTTGTGGTCAAAAAATCGTTTTCTATGTGAAAAAAATTGTCAAATAACTGAGCAGTTTGCTGCATATTTTCAACAGTACTGTTATTAATTTACTCATCTGATTATTTGTTAAAACTTTTTATTATATGCATTTATGATTTACTAGTAAAGACTAATAAAATGTATTTTTAATATCCATAGTTTTTCCTAATAAACAAGTTTGGCTTTATCATCTGTCTTTTAATATTCAAATTAAAATTGTCAAGTAATTATTATTTTTTATGTTTATTTTTTGTTCTCTCAACACATCTTTTTAAAAGAAATTCTGTATTCATAAATTGTTACATATTTTCTAGTTTTTCTTCTTTATTAGGTAATAAATATAATTACTCTTAAATTCTTATAACTCCTTATTAGCCATCTTGTTTGAATATACCATACATTTACAATTAATTTTACATTAAGCCTCAAATTTATGATTGGTCCATCTAGTACCAGTCAAATCCCCTGGTTCAGTCTTAATCAACACGATTTTGATCTAATTATGAAATTAGAATAAACTAGGCATCAGAGTAAACTAAACTAGAATTCATCTTGTAATTTCACTTTTCTGCGTTTTACCTAATGATGAAGGGGGATGAAAGCATCGCAACAGAGTAAAGCGTGAATGGAAAATTGTTGTTGACTAACATTAGCTTTTCACTTTATTAGACGGATAAATGTCATCATGAATATTCCATTCGCTGGGGCTATTTTAGAGAGGCACTAACATGATGCGGTGGTATTTCCCCAGAGGAAATCCCTTTTATCTTCTGATGTTTTGTTCATGTTCATTACAGAATATTTTAACAGTTAAAGTAGTTTATGTTAAATGTGAATTTATTTAGTTATTCAATAATCAAATTAATAGTTAAAAAAGTTTTTATAATCATCAAAGTAAACGAAAGAAATATTTTTAAATAAATTAGAAATTGCATGTTTTTACATAAATATAATATTATATATATTATATGCATTAACAATACTTAAACGAAAGTTTAAAATTTTTGCATTATTCTTTGAAAAGTATCATGTACTAATCAAAACATCATTATGTAAATTGATTTGCCTATTTTATCAATTTTATAATAGAGCTGAAGATATTCGATAAAATGTGATCACACATAATATAATAGGTGGATTATAATTTTTTTAAAATCTCTATATTCCGAATTGAAAATTATATGCAAAATCAACAACAATCATAAACGCTGTAGAAAAACTTTTTTTCAGATTCCTTGAAAAACGCTAATCTTCTAAAATAGTACACTTTTTTACATTTAAACTTCATCTATTGTGATACTATTTTTTATGGATAAATGTTTCGCATAAAACATTCTGCAAAGCATCTTGTGTTGAATGATAATTTGTAAGATGTGTCTTGCAGTTTATCAGACTTCAAATTAGTGTTATTATTTTGTTTGCGGTTGATTATTGGCATTTTCATGATTTTTAAACAGTTTTTCAACTTATGAAATCAGTTTTTATTTTAAAATATACCTTTTTTTTCTTAAATTAGAAGAATTACTGTTTTTTCTTCGATAGGTATTAGCAGTCGCGCCATTTTATCATTTCAAATGACATCTTAACGATAATGGCTTTTAAAATGCAAAAATCACACTTCATAACAGGTGATCGATTTTAATTACCTTCCTAAAGAGCATAAAAAAGTTCTCTTTGATTGCCTGTTTAAATGCTCTATGCTATGAAAAATGACAGATGTTTCTTTAATTACAAAAATATAGTATAATCAAGAGCGAAAATATACCATAATCTCTTTCAAATCAACAAAGATTCCGAAAAGCATTTTTTTAACTTTAAAAACCTCAGAAAATTATTTATTTTTGAAATTTAAAGACTAATTTAGAAAAATATCTTCTTAGTAGCTGGTCTTCATATTTGAAACATTTCTGAGTAACTTTTGTAGATCAGGAATCAGTTTCCCGAAATCGGAGTTTCACTTTTTGGATGCTATCAGTTTGCATTTAAATATTTTGATATTCAGGAAACACATTTAACAGACAAACATACAATATTAACAGTATCAGCATTAAAATTAAAATTAACATTATTTTGTTGCAATTCCATGCACATATTCAATTATACAACTGAAAATGTTTATTTGCAAATTGATAGAATAAAAAAAATAACTTTTGGATTTCAAAGAACTGATTACTACATTGTAAAAACTCTTAGAAAAACGTGGACAGCTATTTTTTTAGAAAATAATTGTTTTTGTAGTTTCTAATGATAAAGGAACTTTTTTCGGAATCCTTATGACACGGAACAGTTTATTCTATTGTTGAATCCGTTATTACTGTACATTTTCGTAGATTAAAAAACATCTACCATGTTTTACCGTACATTTCAGAAGTAAACTAAACTTTCAGATACAATCACGTTACGTGTTCAAAAACTTAACTGCTTTAATAATATTTTTTCCAAGCAAACGATTTTATTATTACAGTAACAATCGTGCATTGAAAGAATCTGAAAAAAACTTTTTATACACTGTACTTTAACAACACATTCAAATCTTGTTACAAAAATCAATTTTTGCGAAAATTGGAGCTTTGAAAATAATCAATTTTATAAAAAGATACGTAAAATATGAGAAAAAATTGGTTAGGTTGTATAACTAGCCGAATGTAGCAATCCCAAAATCTCGTACATGTTAATACTTCCAGGAAAAATAAGCATAGCAGCGTCGCCAGTTGGGTGATTTATAAAAAATCTAATCAGCAAAAATTTATTACGAGTTCTAACTAAACGTAAAGTTTAATGAAAAACTCTCATAAGATCTCGATATGGAATCATTGCGTTTGAGAAATTGGGAAAGAATTCGTCCATTAGTCTGTTAGATAGTGCTATTGCTATAACCATGATTAATGCAAATAGCAGCGTCACCTGTTGGTCGATTTACACCAATAGGTAATCTGACACATGTGAAGAAAACACACTTCAGAACATTTTAAGTATGGTTTTCGTGAATTTTTACCCTTTAAATTTCTAATCACTTAAGTATCATATAAATGGAAATTTAAGAAGTTTTATGATATCGTGCATCCCGCAGTTGGTTATTGCATCGACACAATTAACATCCTATGTTGGAGCAGGGACTGTCACCAACTGGAAGCCCCAACTTTTGAAATATGTTTGGTATTTTCTGATACTATATTGAAATCATAATTTAGAAGATTTTTAGTATGCTTTTCGCTTCTTTTACACTTTTAAACGGGGAATATTTTAGAAATTATTTTTAGAAAGCATTTATAAGATATAGGGGGAACTGGGTCACATTGATACAGCTTTTTTCTAAGAATTTTTTGGTATCTAGAAAGCAGAAACTTCAAGTTCTTTTTCTATGTGGTGTCAGCAAAAACTGTGTAGTGAGTAATAAAAATGTACAATCGTTGTTTTATATATTATTTTTGCATTGAATTTAAAAAAAAAAAGTCATTTGTATCAATGTGCCCCATCGCCGAGGTAGATTGATACACCTCATGGTGCATTTTGATACGTCTGGGAAAAATGGAGACAAAATAACACCAATGCATATTTTTCATAGAAAAATAGTTACCAAACCATTTTATATTATATATAAAAATTCAAATCACCCACATTTTATTTGTACGCAGTATTAAAGCAATCAAAATTATTTGTATAATGACCTGATGTTCTGGCTGTTCCTTGTCTGATTGTTGACTGTGGTAACTTTGTCATACCTGGCACTTCAACCCCAGCATTCTCTTCTTTCTTAGGAAAGATGAAAAAATGACCAGGTTTTCTGTTAATTAATCGGTTTATAAACAGAAAATAAAGTATAATTTTATTAAAAATTCTGTTTATAATACAATTATCGTTTACTGTTCTGCTGCTTGTTTCTGTTACTTAACATTTACCATGTCGAAAATACTCTCTTCTCTGGAGAATCGATATAAATTCGAGATTTGACAAGCTGCCGTCCTTTTTTTTTTGTTAGTTCTACTAGCACTAGATGTTGGGTAAGTCCGTACGTCTTCTCTTTGCAAAAATACTATAAAATGTTCTAATATAAAGAAATTAAAGTTATTTCACTTAAAAAAAATACTATTAGATTTTTTAGAAAAAAATCGTTGAATTAAGGAGTGTATTGAAAAAAAATGAAAAAATTAACTAGAAAATTATTTAAGTTGTATCAATGTGCCCCGACAAAGACTGTATCAATGTGCCTCATACAGGCATTTTGAATAAAATGAGTCTCAAATCTAAAACTTCATAATTTATCTAACAAAAAATAATGCGGAATTTATAAAGGGTGGCTTTACTTGCCAGAAAGAGTATTCTTTTCGGTTGAAAACACTAGAACAGTTGTATAATATAAAATATGTAATACAAAAAATATAATATTGTATAATATAATATTGTATAATATAATACAAAAAAAAAATAAATCACCCATCCCGTTTCAACAAACAACTGAATCATTCCAAGACTTTCTGAATGTAGTTGAATACACTAGCATCACCTTTTGGAGCTGTTGTGAAACTTCCTGTAATGAACCTTATAGCAGTAGAGGGGGTGTATCAATGTTCCCCAGTTCCCCCTAAATATCCACTACGCCATATTTCTAATTTCTATTTCTAATAAATCCTTAGAAATAGTAATTTAGAACATTTTAAAAATACTTTTTACGAATTTTCTTCACTTTAAAATTTTTTTTCGGATATTCTTATAGAGTTCTTTTTTTTTAATTTTATCAGCAATTGGAATTATTGCAAAGCTATGCTTAATAAATTTTTTTCGACAAACTTCGTTACTTTTTCTTTACACGTGAGGAAAATATAGGGAAATTTTAAAAGAATTCCTGGGGCAGTAATATATAAAACTAAATGCAGGATTATTTGAAAACTCAGTTTTGGATAACGCTTTTTTTAGATCATAAGAACATCATTTGTTTTCTATGCACTTGGAACACTCTACACATCTTTAAATATTTAATATACTGCTGGAAAAATCGCTAGATAGTTTTTCCATTTTAAAATGTACATGTCCCTATCATAATACAGAAACAGCTGCAATAAAGTCAAAGTCTGTATGGAAGGATGTCCGATTTATCCGCCATATTTGATATTCAAATATAAAATGCTGATATATATCAAACTTTAATGTAAACCATACATTATTTTATCTCGGTTCTTTTCTTAGACTGTTTTGAATAACTCATGCGCTTAAGAAAGATTGCATTAAAAAGAAAAAAAAACATTTTATCAGGTTTCATCAACATTCTTTTTCATTTATGCTTTCATATACGAATGTTAAGAGCTGATTTTGGATTAATTTTTTTTCAAAACACGAACAAATTTGATACGATAGAGCCCAAGCAGTACACATCTGTTTATAACTTTTAAAGCGAAACTTAAAATTACGCTATATATAAACTATTTAAAATAATGACAAAAAATATTTAGAAATGTGGTAAAATGGTTGATTTATTAGTACTTTCAACTGTAAACACAGCATTTGTCAGAGAATACAAAAATTCTGTTATTAACGTCTTATTTTTCAAATGTCACGTAGTTGGTGTCAAAAAGGAGTGAAAGTGAAAGTCAATTTTTTGAACCGAAAAACATTGAGAAAGTAAAATGTAGATATTGAGGAAAATAGAATCGTATTTGTTTTATGATTCTTTAAGCAACTTGATCCTAATTCTGGGTATGTTGTTGAATAAAACGTCATTACAAACAATATTTTCTTTAGCAAACTTTTAAAGCTGTTTCAAGCTTTTCTCATAAATGAAGTATTAAGCCTATATATTCCCTCATGGCTAATGTAATTATTTTTCGCCTCTGAAATTTTTTTTCAAAGCTTCTACAAAATTCGCAAGGACTTAAAATATTGTTACCAGGTTGAGATTTTCGCGTTTTTGCTCACCAGTATTATCTTAGAGAAAATGTACCTATCTTAAATCGAAAAAATGTTCCGATTTAACGAAATAACATTTTCTCTAACAAAATACTTGTGTCCAAAAACGCGGAAATCTCATTCCTAGGATAGACAAAGAATATCTAATGGCTTCTTTATGTTATAACACGGAACGTGCCAAGGCTTTATAAGAAAATAGACAATTTATTTTTATATCCCATGAATATAAAATTGATTCCCTTTCAAACGGACTTTCAGAAGACTTTAAAACACCGTAAATACTTAGATTATATTTTTGATTTACAAATAGCATTTCTCAAGCTTTTCTTTTCTTTTTAAAGTGCTTCTTTATTATGTAAAGACGTAGAAACTATAGTTGTCGCTCAGTCCGTCTACTGCATATAACAGAGCAAAAACTACTCAACTGATTCGTTTGAAATTTGAACTACATATTTGTTGTATAATTTTCTCGAGTGAACTCAAATTTTATGAAAATTGGATGTATATGTTAATTACAGGGAGAATCAAAAGTATCCCGTTACATTACGGCCAATGGAATTAAAATTGCTTAAAATACATTTTAAAGTTATTCTCTTTCGAACTTACTAAAATTGATATGCATCTATGAAGTATAATAAAATACGCTTCTTTACAATCTGTGGTGTAAAGAATATTTGTTATTCACTTGCAGGGCTTGTAACGTGTGTGGGGGTGTGCTCGTTGAATGCAGACATAATTCTAAGTATAAGATAAAATCAACACTTTATTTAAACTTGGGGAAAGTTGAGCGATAGTTCAAGAATTCAATCATTAATCACAACACTAAGAGATTAAACTTCAAACTATACTCACGACCTCGGCTTATGCTCAGTTCGGTGCACTTCACACCAGCTTCACGCTTAGACTTCGGCTAAACGCTAGATTAAACTTTTAATAAGACAGCCCGTGTCTGCAAACACTCTTTATTACTCAAAATGCTCAAAGTATTAAATCAATTTCTTACCCACTGCCACTCTTCTTAGGTAACTCCGCTCACGATAAGCTAATTCGGCTCACGCTGCTGGCCACCTCACTTTAGAACACAATCTAATTCACTGGAGGCTAATCTCTTCACAACGCTATCTATTTCACAACTCTAATCTAACTCGCTTTACAGCACAATCTAATTCTCCTGGCTGGCTTTCGCCACACCACCACACACTAGCTGGCTTTCGCCACCTCACCACCACACTCCTAGCTGGCTTTCACCTTCTCACCGCCACACACAGAACTCTAACTCAAAGTTTTATACGTTACAAACTGAAGACGGCGCTATAAATTTGCATATTACTCCTAACCGCAACTAACTGTATAACCGAGGGCTACATACACGCTCCGGAAAGTTAAAGTTCAATAAAGAATAGATGTCGCTTTCGCGCCACGCATGTTAAAACATTGACGTCACGATCTAACTAAAATGCTAGAGTGCCTTTATCACAAAGGACACTCCCTCACAGGCTACACAAAAGTATCCCATTGCATAATATAGGGGGAAACATTGTTTGGGATACGTTTTCATCAATTTAAACTATTTCACATTTTATGAAATTGATATACATAGCTGAAGATTACTACAGGTTAATTATTGTATAATAGAAAGCAGATAGTATTTACAGGGAAGTGCAAAAGATTTCGTCTAATATACTATATCCGAAGTACTGTACATTACATCTGAACATTTGAACATTTTTAGATCTGAACATTTTTAAAATTTCGTTATAGTATGAATTTACCTCATTTGCTACGCTTGAGAAGCAATTTCCGACATGTTTCGATTTGCGAATAAATAAAACTTTTTCTATGACTCGAGCTCATTTAAGCCTAAAGAATTATTAATAAAATTAAGCACCAGTGCCTTTCGGGCACGTACTTGGTCTTATCACGCCTCATATCATGCTTAGTATATATGTATATGGATTATTCTTATTAAAAATGACATAATCTTGAAACAAACATTTAAAATTGTAACTGAAACAAAAAAATAAACAAATAAATAAATCGAAAGCTCCAAACTCTGGCATGTACTCTGAAAACTTTAAAATAACCAACATCAAAGTTAATACAAAAAAAAAAAAAAAATCTTTTAATCATGACAAGAGAAACACATTTTCATGAAAAATTAAACTTTTATTGCTCTTTATTTGAGGCCGTAGACAGAGGGGAGGAGGAGATGTCCAACACTTCATTTACGTCCGGGCATAATTTGAAAAGATCTCTTTTATTTATTATTATTAAGAAAATAGATATTGTAACTATGTATCTATAAGATAATCCTCACCAACTCTTTCCCACACACATACTTCAGCACAACAAAAAACCTCACGAAACATAGCTGTGGCAAATCATATAGCTTTGAGTAGATTCTATTTTTACAAATTTATATCGTAAACTATTTAAGATCCACTGGACCTGATTTGAGACTTTTATATGCATTCCATGTTTATTATTTTTAATTTGGCTTGTCTTTTCTACATAGAATTTCCCTTTCTTACGTTTTTATCTACTTGTTTTTAGAAGAAAATTTTGTTTTGCATTGGCAGTTTTTTAAATTAAATGGAAACTCGAATACTTAAATGACATGTTAATACATAAAAAGCTGTCACTTATCGTGTTTTAGAATGGGAAATACGATAATTCATTAAAATTAGAATATTATCTGTTGTTGTATCTGGCATCTAAGTAAAATGCAGTTAGAACTGCAAGAATGCTCATAAGATAGAAAACAAAGCGTATATAAACCTCTTTAATTTAAACTAAAACAAAATCTATATAATAAAGGCCAAACGTATCTGTGCGTAACGCATACGTCATGTGTTGAATGGCAACACTTTCCGATGAAATTTCGGTTTTGCAATTTTCGTATTGTAAATTTTTAAACTTCTATATATTGCACGTTTTCAATCTTTATACCATCGTTTAGAGAAAAAAATGCACTTTTAAATGCCGTTTGTTAGAAAACTGTATCTCAATTTGTTTTTGAGATATTAATTTTTTGTAGTTTTTGGTTCAATTTCTCTAATGGTGGCAACTTGAGTATCGCATTTATGTGGGAAAGAGAGGAAATATAGCCATAGAGTAAAAAAGAAAAAAAAATAGAGATGCAGTTTAGTGGCTGGAGGTGACGCCAAAAATGTAACCCTAAAATTTGCTGCATTGCATCAAACACAATGACGTGCTTTCACAAAAAAGAAAAACTTTTAGCGATGTAATTTTAATTCATAATACAATGAAATGCTATTTTATAATGCTAAAATATATTGAGATCTTTTTCATTTAGAGAAAAAATGATGTTAAAAAATTCGGTCTCTGTTCCATGTGATTGTTTTGTTTGGGCCGAATGAGAGACTTAAATTGGAAGAATAACGACCATCAAACCGTTTTAATCGCATACTGCACCTCCATCTATCTCTTTTCTCCATGGAAAATAACAGATCACTGTATATTTTAGTTGTTATTTTTTCATAGCAACTGAAAAAAAAATAGTAATTAAAAACCTGTTATGTCAATACATCGTCGGCTATAAAACCGGTGAATGTTGTTGGTTTTATTTCGTTTTTATCTATGAATTTAGTGACTTTTAGTTCGTTGTAAACTTACTTTACAAAAGATACATCAATTAACCTTTGCAAAAATGTATTTTAAAGAATATCTGAGTGTCATATTTTCTTAGTTGTTTTTAAAAACTGAGAATGCAATTTTATTCTTTGACGAAATCTTTGGCTAATAACTGATATCTTGCTTCTAATACGCAGGGCAGTAGTGAACATTAGGGAGGGCTCAAGAGAATGTAGGGGGCTCATAGTTTTTTTTCTCTCTCCCTCTGACGCAGAAAGATAAATTAGTGCATATTCACATTGTAGGTACTCTGTTTCTTATTAAACTGTTAAAATAACTTCATTTTATGCTTAGAAAAGTATATGATGATGAAAGTTTTGAGTGTATAACTGGTGCAAAATAGCCCACCATGTTAGCTTCATATGTACAAATAGGATGAGAGAGTGTTCAAACACTTATTTTAGATACAATTTAGTAACTCTGCAAAACTGTGAAAAGGTTTCAAAACTAAATTAGATTTTAAAACAATATTTCATTTGAATTTCCGGAACAGAAATTCATTGAGTGACCTTGGAATCTTTTCCGGGGGGAGCTAAAAATATTTTAGGGGGAGGGCTGAGCCCCCCCATAGCGCCCCTTTAGCTACGGCCCCGCTAATACGAAAGTACCGATAATTTTTAAAGCTGTATATGATTACATAAATAATATGTTTCATATAAAATTGCTATTTGGAATTAGTTGGCAGTTTAAAAAGCCTATTACGCAGAAAAAAATTATTAGACTTTCCAATTTTAAATTAAAAAAAAAAAGTTTTTCACCTTTACTTTGTGACCCGGGAACTCCGGGTTCGGTGTACTAGTTAGTATAAAAATGCATGTTACTCGAAATCCGTGAGATAAATTACATTTGAAATCAAAAAGTCATTTTATTTGCCGATTTTAACAGCACTTTCTACTCTTCCATTGCTGCATTTTCATACTCACATTCCTATATGAAATCTAGTTTTTCATTTTCCCTCTATCTGTTTTTACATTTCTGACATATAGTTTTGGAACTCCCTGTACATCATCGATTGATATAGTGAAATGTTATAAGGTATAAAGGGTTAAATCTCCCAGTTCCCAATAAATATTTCCACGTAAATCATAAGAATAGAAAGAAGTTTATATGGAACAGACGCTGCTCTAGAAAGTGTTTCTTGTAATACCTTACTTAAACCACTTGTGTAACTGGAATTTTCTGAGAATTATTCTTATTTTCTCGTCTCAAAAAATGTCATATAGTGATTCTCTGCTCTGCGAGATACGAGGATGTGAACTGACCTAAACAGGAGATGAGTGGCACGAGTAAGGGAACTCCAATTCATTTTCAAGAAAAATACTTTTTCTATTTTTATATACGATTATATTTTTTTCTCAGAAATAGAAGAAATACTTACGTGAATGCTTTAACGTGGGTAAGAGGATATCTATGATTTGTTTCTTCTTCTACCTTGAAAAAGTTATTGAAAGTGATTATTTCTATTTTACATTGAAGATAAGATAAAAACTAAAGAATATTTCGAGTACAAAACATATTTTGTGTTTGTATTTTATATAACTGGTGAAGAAAATGAATGTTACTTTGATAAAAATGACAATTACGGAATTACTAATAAAATAATAATAATAATAATAATGTTATTAGTAATTTTTGTAAGTGACAAAGTCGCAGAAACATATTCTTGTTTGAGGTTTGATTTATTGTTATCAGCATTTAAATGAAGGTCTGCAAAATATAGTCTAGACAAACGAAGTCAGAAAACATACCTAAAATATAATGCTCCCAATTTAATATCAGTAAAGTGAAAATCAACATTTTTTATATATATTTTTGGGGGGGGGGGGGAAGACTTAAAGGCTGGAAGTTCAGGAAAATTTATCAATAATATTAGATAAACTCTGTATATGGGTTAAATAACTTATAACTTGAAACATTATTAATGATTATTTTAAAATTCACCAGATTATCGGAATTAAAAATTCTTCGTCAAATGAGAAGGACAGTTTCTTTAATAATTAATACAATAATTCTTTAATAATTAATTAAACAAGAATTCCAATTTAAATTAATATTAACAGATATATTTATTTTGCTCAAAATTTTACTTGTGTTTTTCTATTTCTTTTTCCTAAACGTTTTTAAATTAAATGAATAAAGGAATCTCGTAAACTGAAAACTTATAGCCTCAAACTTAGCAATTATATCTTTTGTCTTTATGTATGCAAGCACAAGAATTTATGCCCAATTTAAAATAATTACTAAAGAAATTAAAACTTGAAAAACGAGTTTTACAATCTGAATATGATTGTCATAGAAGATAATTCTTTCAAGCTAATTTGCTTGAAGCAAAAATAGCTTTGAGATGAAAATTTAACTTATCGAAGCAAATAATATTGTTAATGTTTTCCTCTGAGCAAATAAAAATTTGATAAGGCATTTTTTAAAATGTAAATTCATTCTCATGCTCACTCATTTCATATTTGACATTCTCTGAAGCTACCAATTTGGACAGTTAACCCGGTTTAATGTTATGTTTAAATCTAAATTAATATTAAGAGTTTGCTATTAAATTTACGAAAGTTTTAGCTTCATTAAAATTAGTTTTCTCTTCTATTTAATTGTCTTCGGAAAGTTTTACACCCAATCAGGGTAGTAGTTGGTATTTTGGGATTAAAATGGAGAGCTTCGGCTGAAGTTTGCGAGTTCATAACTCGCACACTCTAACTAAGGTGGATTTGTAACGTTTGCTTGTACGAAAACTATAAAGCAAATTTCTATTATTTGAAAGCTTTTCTTTTCTCAATTTTACTTTTGTCTTCTTTTTTTAAGAATTTTTTGCAAAAACTGGTAGTTGTATTAAACAAATTCGTTCTCAAGAGTGAACAGGTATTGATGAATAGTCTCGTTGTTTTCGAATTAATAAAAGCTGTAATAAATTATTTTTATGCATATTTATATATTGTTTTGATGCGAAACAGTCCCAGAGAACTCTTGATTAAATCACATATTCCTTTATGCACTCATAAGCAGAAGGATTCTTATTTCCTTCTGTATAATGTTCTCTTCGTGCAGAAATCATTCGTGCAGGTCATTCTGCAAATCATAACTGTGTTTGTACTGTAGGTGAATAGTGAAGTACTAATATTTATCAAGAAATATTCTGCGAAATACGCCATGCGTTTAAACATGTGATTGATAAAATTGAAAAATGATGGCCGGAGATATGCAGTGCTGAATCCTCTGATAGTGTTGATACGCAGTATGACTAAATCGAACTAAGCACATTTCATTAGTCAGTATTTTCGAAGAAAAAATGTCGCAATTTTTAGATTCAGAAATGACATCTGCATTTTTATCCAATACTGTTCTGAATTTATTATATTTAAATCTATATTGGTCAATCAGTTATTCTTTGAAACTCTCGGGGTCATCCCCAATAATATTTAATTTCTAATTTAAATGTAATAACTACATTTTCATTTATCCAATGAATAAATAGTCCATTAATCTATGGCTTTAACTGTAAAAAAGGCAAAACAGTTTAAATTTAAATAAGAAGAAAAGTTTAATATCTTAATTTTTTTATGATAACGTAGAATGCAATCAAAAGACATAACTATATATTTTCAATCAGCTGAAAATTTTATGAAAATAAAAGAAAAAAATTGCTGCTGATTAGCGAATCCATGTTTTCTATTCTACTACAGATTTTTTTAATTCGTTATTTATATATTTAAATAAAAAAACTTAAAACAACTTTTGTAACAGGATAATTTATTTACCCACAGTTTATGAAAAATGACTATTATGACAAAACTACGGTAATAAAAGAATGAAAAGGGACTCCACTTATTGCATTTATCGCTCGTCACACATACATACGGCCAGAACATAAATTTATAGGTGTCACAGTCTATATTTTGAAAAGACTTGTATTTCCGACATAAGATCAGCCGTTGTCAGCAAAATTATTTATAACGCCAACGATGGGTTATAAAAAATCAGATCTTGGATAAATAAGCGTTGTATTCTGAAGCAAAAAATGCGACAATAGACAATTTATTACGATTCTATATAGTAAAATTAGTAATACGAAACTAATATGATTCTATCTTAAATAGGATGTTATCACCACGGCTAACTGGAATCGTTTCCTGTAATGGGATTCCTCGAGTCAGTTAGATATGATAACATTTAACGGAATGAAGAAAACGTTTATTAATTAATATCTTTTTAAGTTTTGATTCGGTTTTCAAAAAAAAATGATTGATTGGTTTTTGTGATTGGACAAAATTTTGCAACTATTATATATATTAAATTTCAAACCATGTTTTGTGGGTACTTTTTCCGCTGGGACAGGCTTGGAGATGACGATTATAGGTTATACGTATTTATATAATTATAAATGCACCTATAGAGTTAAAAGTGTTAAGTTTGAAATATCTGTGAGAACGTATTAGAAAAAATGCATGTATATTGTCTAATCGTGAACCCGTTTTGTTATTTTATTTGGTTAAAATAAGATACAGATTTATAAAAAAAAAAAGAAATGTTAAATTTTAGCTCCAAAGAAAAAAAATGAGACGAAAATTATTAGATGCATTTGTAATTTTGACTGAGATAATTTTGTAACTGTCTCATATTATCATTCCTTTAAATTTTTCTTGTTTCATTTCTGAAAAGAATGCTGAAATCCTTTTTGAAGAAAATGAAAATCTTTTTACCATTTCAGATCTACGTGATTCCAGAGGCAGAAACTTTAAACTTTCTTTCTTATTTCATGTTATTTCTGTTCAACGTGACGTTTGCAATAAGAAAAAATAAATTTCTAAAGTAAATTTTATGCTCCATTTCATCAAACGTTATTTGTATTCCCTAAATATAAGAGAAATTTTCCTGATATTATCACTTTTAAACCCCTTATACTCTGCAAAAGAAATAACTTTGAATATTTGACGACAAATTGTTTTATAATGCTTAAAAATTATGAACCGAAAAGTAATAAATTAGAAGATTTGCTTTTTGTATTCTGTTGTATTCCTGGAGAATATGAGATTAAAATGTACAGTCGTAAAAAAAAGTAGACACTTCCTGCTAACTCCTCAAAACCAAATGTTGGCTGATTTTGTCAAAATCAAATGTTTTTTTTCTTCCATATAAACTCTCTTACTAATTTCTATAATGAGATTGATTAAGGAATAATTATAGGACTTACAAGGAAGTTCTCCATACGGGCATACTAAAAAAAATCTGAAAAAATTACAGAATGTTCTTCTCATGGGAATATATACGTTTAAAAAACAAATTTTGGCGGAACCTCAAAAGAGCGTCTGTAAAAAAATATTGAAATTTTGGTTTATTTGGCGATTTATCACCGATTGGCGATGAAACAGAATTTCAAAAAGCACGCTTTTATAACGAATATTCTTTAACTTCTTCGCAACGAGAGTCATTTGCATAATTTTTAATCTTTTACCACCAGTTTTTGCAAACAGAAATTTTTTAGTAATTGAATCAGGAAAATGCTCTGATCACACAAGGTAAGCTTTACAATAAAAAATAACTGGTGGGAATAATGAAGCGAAAATTAACTAGAAATTTTCAGATGCATTTGAATAGTTTGCTTTTGGCGAGGAAAAACCCTGCTCGCCAAATCTCGTGTCGCTTTCATATTTTCGAGCCAAATATTCGAAAATATTTTATTTTTTTACAGACATTCTACTGAAATTCCGCCGGTAAATTTAACTGATTCTTTATTACATACGTAAGTAGTACAAGTAGCATTTTTTTCAACATATTCTGAGTATGCCCAGTAAGGAGACCTTCCTTGTTAGTGTAGTTTTGAGTAAAGATAGTACACACACAATAAAATATGTTTTAATCAAAGCTGATTTAAATCATCACATTTCATAATGTGTACTTTTCATAAAGAATTAAAAAGTCTTATTTTAAAGTATTTATTTAAAGTACTCTAAAAAAATTATATATGGGATTAGAGAAACTTAAAAAAAACTGAAATAAAATAATTAAAAGGTTCAAAAGGATCATTTGCAAAAATAAATAGTCACCAAACTGCTGCTTTTGTATTTTAGGTATTTGATCTGAAAACAAAACTGTGTGATATAAAGACCCATGTAATTAAATAAACAAAATTCCATTCGATTAGTATATACAACCCCCAGAGATTAAATTGAATACTATTAACAATACATTTAGAATAATATCTAAAAAAATGTACTTTGTCATAAAATAGGTGATGGAAGTGTAACGGGTTATGATGTTTGTTACAATGAGTGTCAGATTTAAATTAGAATTTCTTTAATTGTCTCAATATTAACGAAAATCGTGAGCTTGAAAAGTTAATTAATGAAATGTAATCCGAATATTCAGTGCCACATTTCAGAAGTATTCATTTTGTCTTCTGGAATGATCATTTGATTTTTTGATGTAAACAAATGGATAAATACAAAACATCATGCTTATTGATTTGAACCATTTCTTTATAAAAGTGGCGCATTATGATGCAATTATTTTACAAAGAATGCATTAGTATATAATAAAGTAAATTAAAACTGAGAAAAAAATTATTTCTTAATATTTTTTGTGCAAAATAATCGTAATGTGTAAGATGGATCATTAGTCTACTATTAACTGTCTTAGTAAAGATAGGTTGATTTCTGTGACTTGTGTTTTAATTACTATGCGATCAAGATAGTCGGAAAAACAGACGATATCGGCGAAGTACCGTGGCCTGTCTATTTCAATGGATGTGGCCATAATGTCATGCGGCTTATTATAAATTTATATAAAAATCAAGGTGCGCTTACTACATAAGAATTCAATATTTAAAATCTTCCCGTGTGTATTACAATTGGTGACTTCCTAAAATCGATGGACGGCAAAATTATAAGTGCTTTTACGAAACCATCAAGCAACATATTGCTAGTATCAGGCAATCATAGTATTACTATTCATATCTATATATCCATGAGAAAAAAGAAATATATTCTTGCGCAATGATGATTTGGGGAATGCTATAGACATTTGTATTATTGCATACAAGAAAAGTGTAATAAAAAAGGATCATATAAATTTGTTTAGAGGGGAAAATTCTAACACACTGTATTATATTAATCGAAGTTTAAAATACATCGAATTTGTAGAAATATACAATTTCTTGTTGCTTTGTAGATTAAGTGCCTGGTGAATCAAGGTTACTACTCTTCAGGTCAAGAACAGGCAGACTTTGACAATGTGACCAAAAATTATTTAGGAATACATGTTAAAGCGTGAAAAATTCTGTTACAGCCTCCTTATAGAGACTTAAAATATATCATGGATCATTATCGGGATATCTGAAAAGATATGCAGTGGGATTATATATTTTTTAATCGAGAGCTCAAAAAAGCAATCTCTGCTAAATATGAAGTTTATGAATTATGAAAATAACATAAATCAATATATTTCTTTTAATTTCTGAAATGTGTAAGTTGTAAACCTTAAAAACAGCAAAAATAGTGTTATCGGACTGTTTACATGATTTGGCTGAACCTTTTAGAAAACAAATAAACAAGAATATTCTAAAATTGTATGATCTATCATGTAATGATCTGAAACGACATCATTAATTTTTCCACTTACACTTTTACATCGGAACGTTATTTGTTATTTAACTTGGATGTTTATTGCCATATTTTTATCCGTGTAGTTATTAGAGCGATAATTTTGGAAAGTTAACCTTAGGCACTGGAACATGTAAAACTTTAATAGGTAATGATGTAGCATCATATAACTTACCAGAGGCACGGCTCAAATTACCATGGTTAAAAATATAGAAATAAACATCCAAGTTAATATAACAAATACTGTGCGTGATCTGAAAATGCACGCGAGAAATTGAATGATGGCGTTACCGATCATATTACATCATAAATCGTGCAATTTTGGAAACTTCTTATTTGTTTGTTTTAAAAATAGCTCGGATAAAAGCAGAAAAATATAATCAGTCCAATAAAACTGCTTTTGCTTTTTTTAAAGATTTCATATCACACTTTTAGGAATAAAAAAAGTATATTAACACAACAGAGAGAATAGAAATAAGCAAGTTAAGTAAACAGTACATTTCATACAACTGGAAACCTTTTTCAATATTTTTTCATTTAGTATTCGATTTTTTCCATATATTTTGATATACACTAAAATATCTTTGATATCAGTTATTTAAAAATGTAATTGGATAATCTGACACAAAATACTTATAAATTTAATAATAAAACTGCAATATCAATCCTTTTATTTTTGAAACTTCTTTTTTTTTATTTAATAAACATATTATTTATAAAATGTTAGATAAATATCGAACCACTGGGTATTTTTTTTTCAGTCCAAATTAGCATTTTGTAAAATAAAACAAATACTTATAAAATTCTATCAAATACATTGCACTTTTAAAAATAATTTTTTACGGAATAAAAAATAGTTATTTTAAGTAAAAACAAAAATTAATGTTGACACTTATAATGTTTAAAATGGCGAAAAAAATCCTTTCTACCTTTATAAATTCAAAACGGAATCTTTCGCAATTTCATGTTTCAAATATTTTATTCTATATTTTATTCTAATGCTTCCTGGTAAATTCTAGGAAATCGTATGCAAATCACAAAGATTATTTTCTGGAAAGATGACAACAATAAAAGAAAAAAAAAGAAATTCAATTTTATGAAATATGGTGGCATTTACTCATAATTTAGCTTGTAAATAAGATGACAACATGAGTTATAGAGAATGGGGAATGTTTGCACTACATTCATTTATAAAGTGTGTCTTTATGATTGTAACACATCACAATGATAAAGTGACGTTCCCCTTAAACGCCATCGTGTCGTCGAATTCTTCTGTTAAGAAAATCAAATTTAATAATTAATGGTTAATATTTGATGACATGCCTAGAACATTTAATATAATCTTTTGAAATCAAAGTTTAATGACCGAATTGATGATTCATTTATGTATAGCAAATATATATATTAATATAATTATTTAAATTTAAAAGAAAATTTTACGATTATCTATTATTTCATAAATAGGTACATCTAAATACGTTTAAAGAAATATTCAGTTGTTTTTTCCTGTTTAAAAGACTGTAACGCTATTGATTTATTTTAACATTTGATTGATAAATATTTTTAAAGCGCCACAAAACTTGATTTTTTCAGATTTGTTAAGAAACATATGGTATTATTTAGTACCCTGTTTCTAATTAAAGTTGATTTTTCTACATAAGTATTAATTTTTTTAACTGCAATTAAAAGTTGCTTATGACTTTTAATTTTTCTGTTTGTTTTTTCATTCATCATTTTCAATCAACATTTAAAATTATGGTTGATTACCAAAATTTTATGCAAGTTATTGAAATTCAAAATTGCATGTTTTTCATTGAAAATACAATAATTAGCAGATAGAGTAACATTAAAAATGGATTGAATATATAATAATTTATGGCTATGATTTTGGTCATTTGTCAGTCTATATTTCTCGGTCGGTCATCCTTGTCATGCCCATCCCTGACAATCTGTTTGGCGAAACTCTATCCCCCGCTCGCTCTACATATATATAAATATACGGATAATTATGTAATTGTTATAAATTAATTTAGTTTAACATGACATGCTTTGTATTGATAATGCATAGCATTTACAAGCAGTAGGTTACATAATTGGTTAAGGGAAAAACCATCTGCCATGTTTGTTAATGATATTAAAGTATTTGAAATATATCGGGATTAACACTCATCACTGAAGTGCGCTACGTGACGTTTTCTATAGAATAAAGTATGTGAAATTTCATTAGTAGGATTACTTAAGGAGCAGCATCACTAAATATCCTAGACAACAAATAATCTCTTAAAAAAAAAAAAATCTGAATTAGTACAAACCATAGTTTGTAAAATATGGTTCTCGTTATCGCAGAATAGATTTCAGATTCCAGTAATGTGCATTTTTAAAAGGTATCTCCTATTTTAATAATTACAGTAGGTGATGAGAATTCGCGCTTTTGGGTGCGTTCGTAATTATGTAAATACGTAGCACCTATAGTTGTTGTTCGGTCCGTCCGTCTGTCCGCATATAACAACGCAAAAACTACCCAACCGAATCATTTGAAATTTAAAATACATAATTATTGCATAATTTTGTCGACTTATTTCAAATATTATCAAAATCCGATGAATAGTTCAATTACAGGGACAGTCAAAAGTATTCCGTTACATTTCGGTCAATGGGGAAAAAATGTTTCAAATGCATTTTAATGGTTTTACACTAATTCAAACATAATAAAATTGATATGCATCTATAAATTAGATATTATAATATACATCTGTAGAGCAAAGAACATTTGTTATTGATTTACAAGGCCACACAAAAGCATTCTATTAAATAATGGTATATGGAGAACATTGTTTGGTGTGCATTTTAATTGTAATTAACTATATACCATTTTATGAAATTAATATATGAAAGTGATATTTTTAAAACTTCGTTATCGTACGAACGCACCTCATTAGCTACGCTACACGTGCAGTTTCTAACTTGTTTATAGTTTCAAGGGGCCTCTTAAAGATTTAGTTGCATTATGGTCTTCGGAGAAAAATCGTTTGCATTTTATTTTAATGATGTTAAACCAGTTCTAGCATTTTGAATTGAAAATAATCACTGTAGTGCAATACCAAATGCTTACTTTAAAATATGGTGTACATAGCATTTATTCTTCAGTTATATGGACATACGGAAAAATACCGCAGTTTGATTAAAGAATGATAATTGTTGTTTGTGCGTTTTCAGTTGTACATGTTTTTAAACGCATCTAATTTTTCATCTTACAATAAATATTCTTTTTATATTATACATATTTTAACAAACATTTCGTGCATATGTCCAAACATTAATCAAAACAGAGGATGGTGATTTTAACTGTGTTATGCATTTCTGTGTTATGCGTAACTGAACAAAATTTTAGCATACTATGCAGCATTAACACAAATCTAAAAAGCGTATACAGCTCTTCTCAGAATTGTGTATTTATCCAAGTAGAGAGTGTATTTGCTTAAATTGACTTAATTGCTTAAAAATTACCTGTTACCTTATTATGTAGTAAAGTTTTATTTCAGAATAATGCAATTTTTGGAAAGTGTTACAAAATTTATACATAATGCATGTTTTTTTTATTATTATTAGAAGAAGATAGTTGTGACAGATAAAGTTTATATTTCAATAATTTCTTCCATGCTTTATTATCAGATTTTATCAAATATAAGTATTGTAAAAATTACACTACTTTAAATGTTTAGCGCATGTCTTGTTGTAATCACTTGTTAACATTTATCTTTTTTTGATAGTATAATTTTCTTTGGAATTCCAAAGAAATTCAATAATAAAGATAATCTTTCTTTATCAATGGTCTTAAAGTAAATTCTTAAACATTAAACATTAAGGTATATTTTATATTTTATCATAATAAATATTGTGAGGTTTCTAGCTGAATAAATATTTAAAGAATTGTAATTTATTTGATAAAGACATATTTTTTGAAATACAATAATAAAGATAATCTTTCTTTATCAATGGTCTTAAAGAAAATTCTTAAACATTAAACATTAAGGTATATTTAATATTTTATCATAATAAATATTGTGAGGTTTCTAGCTGAATAAATATTTAAAGAATTGTAAGTTATTTGATAAAAACATATTTTTTGAAATACAATAATAAAGATAATCTTTCTTTATCAATGGTCTTAAAGAAAATTCTTAAACATTAAACATTAAGGTATATTTAATATTTTATCATAATAAATATTGTGAGGTTTCTAGCTGAATAAATATTTAAAGAATTGTAATTTATTTGATAAAAACATATTTTTTGAAATACAAATAAATAAATATCAAAATAAAAGTTATAAATAAATGTGTAATAAATTTTACATATATCAAAAAAAAAAAAAAAATAAATAAATAAATAAATAAAAATTACGATATTTTTATCTCACCTAAGGATCAATCTTAATAAATATTAGGAACTTTCCCTTATTTATTCTAATATTTTAAAAATACAATTTCGATACTTAGAAACATTTTACGTTAATTCATATTTCAACAGTACAAATTATTTTAAAACTATTACACGATTGTAATTCATCACGATAATGTCACTGTTATTATCACAATATAACTGCATTTGCAACATCTGTTTGTTTGTGAAAATATTTGTCTTTGGCAAAGATGACTATCCTCTTCGAATATCTATTAAAAAATAATGTATTTTTCATTTCTGCTTAATTCATTCTGCCTTTTAGAATACATATGCTGCATCAAGCTGACAAGTATGTATTCATTATTGAAAGAACAATTTTGCACAAACAAATTTTGACAGAATCGTCTACGGTCATTTTGTTTAAAAATGATGTCATTTTAAAATTCATTGTCCCTAAAATGAAAACAAAAAATTATTACCGATAAATTCCATACCTAAATATTAATCTTTGTTAAACATTATAAAAGAAAGAGATCGCATGTTTGTAGATTATTGTGAATAGAATATGATTGTAACTCATCGCCATTAGGTGGCGATTTTTATTTTACTCGGTAATAATTTCTAAATTTATCTGTTTTCAAAACACTTGAAAAAACACTTAATGCTTGATTATAGCCAAAACAACTTGCAAAATAACAATATCATTTTTAGATATACTTAAAAAATTTATTTAATAAATTGGTAGTCAGGTTTTTGTTTGTCAGTAACTGTAATTTGTTTAGCAAGAGTGAAGTATATTTGTTTAATTAATGAGAAAAATACATTCGTGTTTTACATAAAAATCTCGAAAAAGCCACTCACGCATTGAAGGGAAAATAATGGAAGGAATCTGGCTGTAGGACAAGGGATCAATCTAGTTACATTACATTTCTTGATAAGCTTTACACCAGATTTCGAATGATACCAAACTTTTGTCAAAATCCACAACTGAACGTAATTGTCAGAAAAAACGTAATTTGTTACCTGACTACTTCCTCAATTTTCAATCACGATCACTTCGGGAAATTCTGTTCAAAATACACTTTTTGGTAACGTTTTTTGAAATATATTCTGCCTTTATCAAAAACTGACCAATACGTGACATTATGCAGTTTCTAAATAAGAGGATCTGCCATTTAGATGCGTTTTAATTCATAAATGAATTCAAAAATGAGTCAGAATATAAACAGTTTGGATCTGAGGTTTTTTTCATAAACTCCTATTTTTACTTAATTTATTTTTGCTATAAGAATTGGAAAAATTGTCATTATAAAAGTTATAGACATTATTGAGAAAATGTAAAATAAATTTAATTAGTATTGATAGTTTAAGAATAGAAGAAGTTATGGATTTCTGTTTCCCCCCCCCCCCGATTTTGTTTTCGTTATTAATTTTTTTATCAATAAGAAATAGTCTTATCAAAAACTTGCAAATACAAAAGTTTTAGATAATTTTGAGAAATTTTTTTAAAAATTTATCTGGATTCGATACATTGAAAATCGACCAGTTATGAATTTTTTTCTATCAAACAACCCTGTTTTTTCAGCCCCTTCTGCCCCTTTTTAACTTTATGAAAAATCTGTCATGCATAAACTTTTAGTCAATTTTCTAGAAGTAATATAAACTTTAAAGTGATTTGGTATCTGTTTTAATTAAAAAATCATGGCGTTTTTTCGGTTTTCGCAAACACCTCCCTTTTTCCACCCCCTTGGTCCGATTTAACCTATTAACGAACTTGACAGAGATTTTATACCTCTTGATTTGTATTCGTTTGGAGGAGATTGGAGCAAAATTATAGAAGTTATCGTGTGCATAAAAAAGTGATAGAGACCGATACATATATAGATAGATATACAACCTTTTTTTACTGATAGTTTTGGGGTCTAGAGGTCATGTTCGGCGTAGATGTGCAAAACATTTTTATAAATTCCGACATAGGAGTGACCGCAATGGGTTGTATTTCATACGAAATCTACCTCAAAACACTGCAAAATAGGTAATATTACTAATCCTTTCAAACAAGTAAAAGAAACGGAGTACTAGTCATGTCATTAATCAATGAATTTATTAATTTATGTAAGAAGTTTGTTAAAAAATATATAGATAAATTAGAATTATATTTGTTAAAAATTAGTTTACATTTTTTAACAATTTAACCTCGTAAAACTTAAACTGTTAATGTGAATCTGACTGAAATTCAATGCTAGGTATATTAAGTTTATATACTTTATTGTTATTATTGTCATTATTTACGGTAAGGTCAATTCTATCGTAACGAATGTAACACTAAATGTTGTATTATTATTTTCTAAATCGCATAGAGAGTTTACCAATAAAGTAAGATTTTTCTTCAGTTTAAAATATTTGTAAATAGTGATTTAATGCTGAAATACTTGCTGAATAATTAAATCTCTAATTTAATCCCAAAAATATCATTTCAATATTCAATCACAAACCTACATTCTGTGTTTATTGGAGTGTAAAAAATATCCCAACTGTCAAGTTAAAAAAGTGATTTTATGTTCTTAATAACACTAAGTAATGATAAACTACAATGATAACTTTTTCAAGTAATTTCTAAGCAATAAAACAGGCTAAATGGCATTTACGTATTTAAGTGATATTCTTATTGTAAAACTGACGTAAAATTATCAATTACAAAGACAATAATGGTACATAAATTAACTTGTGAACAGTAATTTACAATACTTTATTATTAGAACTTTTATATAATATAAACATGTCAAGCTTTACCGTCATTCCCTTAAATTATAAATATTATTTTATTCCCTTCACCAAAAAAAATTAGACCGTTTTCTAGAACTGCCCATTAAGAAAAATCACAATACAGTTTTATTATTATTATTATTATTATTTATACCTTTTACAGTCATATCATTTTAAAAGTTTAATCCGGCCACATGTTAGATGGCCTTATGTAAGTTACTGATTGGTTTTTGAAATAACTCTTAAAGAAAGAAAAATGAAAATTTTTAAAGACTAGGTATCGCTTTGATCTTCATTCTCAAACTTTGATAGATCTCGACTTTATTTCTGTGCCCCTTAATTAAGAAAACTAATTAAAGGACTTTAGGAAGATGTTTGTTGTTGAATGAAAGTATCGTGGGATTAGTGTAATAGAAGGAAACTTCCAATTTTGAATATTTAAAAACAACGCTTAATTAAGAATAAATGTCATGTTTAACCTTATAGCAATGAAAGGGCCTAGAAGTTAAAATTTGATTATTACTTAATTTGAGTGTAAAGAAGTATTTCAGTTTTTAGAACTGAAAAGTTTTACAAAATTGGATGTATCTATATATTTAATAAGCAGGCTGATTTTTTAAATCATCTGGCCTGAGTTTTTTCCTGAATCGATTTTGATAATTATTTTTTTAAATAACAGTACATTATTTGTAGATGTGTCCATAATATGAATGGTATGTAATACCCATTCATAATTTTCTAGTATATGAGGACCCCAGAAGCCAAGGGGTACAAGTGACAAAATTTCGATTTGGAATAAATTGAGTTTAAAGATAATTGATGTTAAATTGGAACATCAATAACAATTGAGTGGATTGAAATAGGAAATTTCTGCTTGTTGCATTCTGGTCTTTGAACTCTTATTTCAATAACTGTTAAAAAATAAAGTACAATTTTCTTTAAATGTGTAATTAATCAGTATTGTTTATTTTTCGAAAAAAGTAGTTTGCCTCTATAACTCAGCAAATAATAAGAAAATCACTTATATTTCTTTACCTGAAATGAAAAAAGCATATTTTTAGGTCGTCTGTGTATTTAGTTTATTTTTTTCAATTTTGTCACTTATACTGCTTGGCTTCTGGGGTTCTCATATATACAGCGCAAAATCCTACATTGTATAGTTTTTTTTACAAAGTTTTATTATTTTTTTAGCAACAGTATTATAAATAATACAGTTATCGTCTTCGTGACGAGGAAACTTTGCTAAATTTTTAGTTCTTTACTACCGGTTTTTCAAAATAGCAATATTTTTGTAGTTCAATCGCAAAGGTAAACGTTCAGGTATATTAAACAAGGTAAACTTTACAATAAAAACTAACTGGTGGATATAATGAAGCATTCAGAGAAGCTTAAGTGGAACTTATAGCAGTCGCTCGTTCCTAAGGGGTTAATAATTCATATATTTGTTCTAAGATTCCTCTGATGGAGCGCGAGTAGTACTCGCACATGACAGTTTATTTTTGTAGTAAATTTTGAAGCGGGTTTTTTTGTTTTGGTTAAAAAATTTATATACTATTATTAACTTAATTGCATCATAGAAGTTAATATAAAACATATTTCCACGCTTTGCTTTGAAAAAGATGCATCGATTTTGACAGTAATTTTATAGTTTGAAATTAAAATATTTAATGAAAGAATAAATATGTACCGTATTTTCGGGTGTATAGCCCGCACCCTGTGTATAACCCGCACCCCTAAATCGAGCAGTGCAGTAAAAAAAGTTCATGTATAACCCGCGGAGATGCATCGGTGTATAGTCCGCGGGCTATACACCATTTACGAACGTATATTTCGACCAGGGTTCGAAATTAGAAGCCATTAGTCATAATTTTTAACACAAATTTACCAATTTTTTTCGTCATGCATAATATCTACAGTAATTGGGCTAAAAAGTTAAGATTATCAGTATCGTAATTTTCGGAAGAAACGCCGCGGAGTTTAAGGGTTTTAAGATAAAATTTCAAGCGATACGGCGTTTACGCGCATTTTTTTTCAAACAAGCGTGATATTTCTTAAAAAAATTTCCGAAAATTAAAAAAAAATCGGTGATAAATTCAAATTTTCGGACATAAAATGTATACGTATCTTAGGTCATTGGTTCCAAAAGGATCGAATCATCGGAATCGATCCTAAATCCACCAACTCCGAAAAGGAACGATTCCTCGGACTCTATCCGAAATGAAACGACTCCGGAAAAGTTCGATTCCTATAACTCTTTCCTGCAAAGGAATGATTCCTCGGAATCGTTTCGAAAAAGACTGACTGCTCTGAATCGTTCCGAAATGACATAAATCACGCATTTTTTTTTCTTTGCAACAGGGTATGGTACCAACTCCGAAAAGGAACGATTCCTCGGACTCTATCTGAAATGAAATGACTCCGGAAAAGTTCGATTCCTTGAACTCCTTCCGAAATGAAACGACTCTCTAAAGGAACGATTCCTCGGAATCGTTTCGAAAAAGAACGACTACTCTGAATCGTTCTGAAATGATATAAATCACGCATTTTTTTTTGTTCTTTGCAACGGGGTCGGTAGATTATTTTTTTGAAAAATAAACTAAAAATTATCTTAAATTCAGATTTGTCGAGATTGGAAGGGTTTCGAATTTTGGATTTTGTACTCTACAAACACAATGGCTATTATGCATCTATCAGTGCAATACTTGGTGATAGTTGCGACTGCGACAGTTCTTCCAAGTCCAGAAATAACTGTATTTAAGCAGTAAAAAAAAAGCCTTTACAAACATGGGAGAACTCTCTAAATTTCGCGGCATAGCGAAAAAAATTTAGAAATTTCGATTTTTTTTCAAACTTTTTAAGGTTTAAAAATTGTAGAAAAAATATCACGATTTCCAATTTAAAAAAAATCTTTGTATAACCCGCACCGTGTATAAGCCGCAGCGGCTTTTTGGAAGTTTTTTTCTTGTATAAGCCGCGGACTATACACCCGAAAATACGGTACCTAATATTGTCTTTAAAAAATGCAATGTATATTTTTAGGATGTTAAATGACATAATCATCAACTATTTACACTTTGTAAAGCTTAAGTATTCTAAGCCCTATTAAAATTGACAAAAAGAATTTTTAAATAAACAATAAAGGTTGCAAAATAAATGTTATCTTAAAGGAGTTTGATTATACCGTGATATTGGGAAATCTTAACAATATTAAAAAGTTGTTTAGCAAATAATATATTTGTAACATTTATAACTTTATTATTTTCTAAATAATGTATAAAATTTTCAAAATAACTTTTTTTTAGTCAAATTTATATTATAAATAAGTTAAATGCGCATTAAAAATAAAATAAAAATAAAAAATTTTAAACATAGGTTTTCTTTGCGTGGATGCAGGATATCCCAAGGGTAGGCATAAAATCAATATAAACATATCCAGAAAATCTACGTTTGACCTAAGGTATAATAAAGAATTATTATAAAGGATATCCACTCTCAACGGTGTCCAATTATTAATCCCTAAACCATTAGATATCTATGCAAACATTTGACTAAAAATGCATGAAATGAGATTAAAAAATATATTTAAAAAGTGGTTTGGATCAGTTAAATCATTTTTTAAAAAGTTACGAAATGAAATTTTTATATGATTCCTCCGCCTTATACGTGATATTCAATAACAAAAAAAATGCCTACTGCACTAACAAATAAAACAGAAAAAAAGTATCATTCATGAACTAACACTAAAATTATTTGAATTATTAAACTTTGAATTCCATGGTTATATCATTGTTATTATTATTTTTTGCATCTAAATATAGATGAGATAAAGAGATTGGCCATATAATATTGAAAGTATTAAATGAATTTATCTCGTGTGTGTATTTTAACTGAATGTACTACAATGTGACTTCTTGCAAGTATTGAGATTGCGTTTCTTTTTATTAATCTTTTCGCTACTGAGTATTAATGCAGCATTATTAATTATTACTGAATTATTTCTTTTCCCATTTGACTTCAGAGTAATATTTTTTACTTTATTTGCATTAGTTCAAATCTTAGACTTCGGAACAAATCATTCTAATATCGAAATTTTGATTATGTTCGAGTACCATTAATAAAATGGGACAAAACGAAGGCCCCCATTTCGGTATCCATAGACCGAAGAGGTTGAGTTTCAGGATGGTTTACATATTTTTATTTTAACATGTCTTTCATTTTGTAAAGAAATTAGGTTGCTATTTCTTTATTTCTTTTTAAAAGAATATGTTCCTTTTACAATTATGTATTTAGTAAAAGTTGTTTATTTTGCTTTAATATGTCATAGACAAAATTGGTTTGAATTTCTTATTGTAAGATATTACAGTACAATTACACAGCACACTTACTTCTGTGTAATATTATATAATTTTACGAAAGCACTGAAGGCACTGCTAATGTGTATTAGTAAAATTACATGCATCATAATAGAGAAATAAATAATTTAAATTTAATTTAATAATAAATCGAATTAATTTCGCAATACTTTTAAAACTTAACTTTACAAAATAAATTTTTATTCTGATTTTTATTTTTTAATTAATTTATTTTTTAATGTTAAGAATCACAGATGTCAAAAGATTATGAATATTATACGACAAGCGACAAGAATAATTATTATCATGGAATCAAAACCAAAGCACAGTATTAATTATGTTAATACTGTGCTCAGCAAAAGTTTAGACTCAGCAAAAGTTTAGACAATGATCGATTATGCTTCTATATTCAGAAGTATGAACCGAATTTTCGTAATTCATCTGTCATACATTACTTATGACTTATCCTTTATTCACAAACAATAAATTTTAAATTTTACCTTTTACATAATACATAATGACAAAAAAACGAAATTAACATTGTGGCAAAAGTATAGACAATGTGTATATTTACAGAAAAATAACGACAAATTAAAATCGAGTTGCACCCACATTGTTTGCAGTTAGTGCAAGAATGTGACTTTTCATCGAAGAAACTGAATTCTGCGCCACTTGGGGATCTATTTTGTACCAAACATATTCAACAGCAGCTCGAAGCTTATTAACAGAAAAGTATAGCAGAAATTTCCATAAACCTTACGATATAAGATGTAACAAAGGTTTTAGATTTGGTCCAAATCAGGGCAACACGCCGGCTAGTTGAGACCAGTAGTATTTTCAGAGTTAAAGAAAGTTCTTGTTTTGTATGACACATGAATTGACGCAATATCTTGCTAAAATTCATGATTTGAACCAGCTAAAAGTTCCCCAAATGACTAAAAATCGATCTCCAACTTATATATGTAGTCTTGTGTTGCTTAGCATCCGTTGAATAGCTCCAAAGATACTCCAACATTAAAGTAAAATGAAGAACAAATCATTATAAAGTGACCTCCTTGTTGTAAACTTAAGAAAGTCCCAAACTCTTTACGCAAGTCGTGCCAATAGTATGCTCGCCCGTTTGGGCCATTCAAATTTCACTTTTTTTTCGTTACTGAATATCATAGCGTACCACTCGAGTCCATATGACGTATGTCAAGATCATTGCATTCTCGCCAGTTTGTAGCGAGATTTTAAAGCAGATTGCTTTATCATTTTCATGTAAATTTATTTACCTCTTTCTTAAAATCATCTACGAATCATATCAGTCGACACAGAAAGTCATGACTCTATTTTAATGTGACTAGCAGTCATCATTTGTGTAAATATAAGTTTATGGATCCTTTTGTCATCTCATTTTCTGGTCACACAAGGTCTTCCAAATTTATTTTTTGTTTTGAAGGAGTACCCCTTAGACTATACTTCATAGACAGACCGACGATTGGACGATTCAATGCTGCTGAAATTTCTGCAATAGTCTTCCCTTTTTATTTCAGATTTCCTGCTTCAATTACCTCATCTAACTGAATATTTTTAGCTTGCGACACCTTCACTAACTGATGCTATATCAAGGTATACTTAAATGTATCAGACATGTGACATCATAACTTAGAAATTTGCATTTTCCATGAACAGTTGGCAAAAAATCAAAAAAGTGTCTAAACTTTTCCAAATGCAAATTTTGCTTTTTCAGTTAAATTATATATAATTTTATATTTCAACCATTATTTTTATCCTAAAATGTTTAAAATATATTTAAAAATAACAGTATTGTAAAACTCAAGAGTTCGTATTTTTTTTATTTAAAAGTTAAATAACACAAGTGTGTAAACGTTTGCTGAGTACTGTAGTAATTTTTTTAAGATCTAATACGAAATTTTTTTTCATATGAAATTTATTTGGAACCATAATGATTTTAGTTTTTCCGGATGCGAACATAAAAAATTCGGCAATTTAGAATTTGGAAAAGTTATATTTAAATGCACTTTCCAAAAAGTTCATATGTATAGATTGGATGCTTTTAATGAAAGTTGAAGATGAAGAAAGAGTAAAATAGATGGCTAGGAACATATCTGCAACTAAAGTTTTTGAACGAAGATATTTAGTTTTATTACGTTTTGGAAACTATCTTTGTTTGAGTCATTTAAAGGAATTTTGAAAAGTTTTAACATGTTCTGTCCCCCGCAGCATAAAGGACAAGGAGTTCACTCGATTCTTTATCAGGAAGTTAACCTTATTGGATTTGGACTTGAAACTCGGTAAGTAAATTGACATTCATGTGAAAAGATATATTCATGGTTGAATGAAAAAAAAAGTTTAAAGATGGTTCCTTTCTTTAGACTATTTGATAAATTTAATTTGTACAGTGAAATGTAAATTGTCTTTATAAAATAAACTATTGCTACAATTTTATAATGTTTTCTAAATAAATACTTCTTCAAATAAGTAAACTTCCTACAGTTAAACTTAAAATTTTCTAATTGCATGAAATAATAAGAACAGAAATCTTAAAATTTCGATATTCGAATAAAATTTAAAAATTAAATTCTCAATTTCCCTTTCCCGATTTTTAACTCTAATACTTAAAACTAATTTTCTCTTGAAACATTTATTTCTCTGTCCAGTATTTATTAATCTCTGGCCTCAAATTCAATTTAATTTAAACTTTATTAAATTTAATTTTCATTTTCATTTTGTTGACCATAGAGCAACTTTATTTTAATTGTGGTTTTTGATTAACCTGTTTCTCGTCTAACACATGTGCTGTCACAAGATTAGATATTAACCAATAAATCAATTGAACCAATTATACATTAAGCTCCTATTTTTATGGCTTCGCCGTTCTGGATATGAATAATGGTGAAAATCCGCGCATTATTTCTTAAGATAGTCATTTACAAAAATCATGAAAAGTGCAGCATACCAGCGCCACCCGCTAAGCGATTTATACCAAAATGTAAACAGCATTCATGTGAAGAACCAACAAAGTCTGATGTTTGATAGAAATTCGCGCATTAATTATCATGATATAACTGTTGGATAAGTCGTGAAAAATGCTGCATAGCAGCAACAGGCAGCAACAAGCAAATGCTGCATAGCAGCAACAGGCATAGCAGCAACAGGCATAGCAGCAACAGGCATAGCAGCAACAGGCAACTGTAGCAACAGGTCGCTGCAAAGCAGCGACCTGTTGAGTGGTTAATGATAAAACTAATCAGCATTAATTTATATCAGGGTCTACCTGAAAACTAATTTTTATCAAATTCCGTGTTAAATCTTAAGATAGAGCGTCCACAAAATTTATGTAACATACGTGCATACAGTGAGACATGCAGACTCACAAACAGACATTTTGAAAAATACACGTTTTATTGGTTTACTGATCCCTAAAATGTGTAAATCTGCTGAAAACTGAAATTTGAAAAATTCATGAATCAGAAAATGTATGTCACATAGGCACAGATACACATAAAAAAATGTTTTTTGGGGATCCTTCTCTAACCGTTAAAACCTGTAGATCCATTAAAAACCGCATTTCGATAATTTTCATGAATCCAATACTTTCTTCTTGTAAAGATATAAGAATGTAAAATTATTTTCACCTTTGTTACCTAAAATAAAATTTCTTAAGATAAATTCTTAATAATATTAAAATAAAGTAAATATTTTTTTGTACCTTATTTTCAGAGAAAAACTATAGCAGCAAGAAAATCGTAAATCAAATAGTATGAACAAAAGTATGTTCTTCTTTCTTCACAATGTGCAATCGCAACTAAAATTTTATTATTTAGGAAAAATTCTTAACAAAGGTATAAAATTAAATTTCTTTAATTGAATTATTCGTTTTTATAATACTTTGAATATAACCAAAAAGGTACTATTTTAAAGATGATAATAGAATATTTCTTTAAGATACTGCATCTTACCAGTAATAAAAACATATTTGAAATTATGAAGAAATTTTACTACACTAATGTAACCATTCAAGTACTTTTTGTCAAGGGAAATGCGTAATCTCTTTAAAAATTCTGGAATGACGTCATAGTTTCAAAATCCGTTTTTATATTTATAAAAGATTACTTACGTATAAAAAATTAAAAAGTTTTTTAAATGTAAAAATTCATTTGTGTTTTTTGTCTAAACTTCTCTATTCAACATCGTTCATGGATCATTCAAGAAAAAAAAAATAGTCTAGACATACTCCCACACTATAATGCAATGTCTTCATACGTGTCATTTGATCATTGGAAATATGGATAGCATATTAAAGTGCGGGATTAGAAATTTGGTATGCGTTTGTTTATGGTTAAATTTTTCGAGAAAATGATAGAAGAAAATATCTAGTGAGATATCAAAGCATTCAAATGACATTAGAAATGGAAAAACGAAAAAAGCAATATTATTTTTTATTTATTTTAAAGAGGGTAAAATGTAAAATTAATATTAATACTTTCATTTAGAACTTGGAGTTAAACAATACTTTTGGTGTCAAATAATTGATAGCACAGATGTTACTATTTTACAAACTTTAAATGACTTATAAAGTTTTCAGATACAATACGAAATTTATTTTGAGTTTCACTTACTTTTTTACACTACACCACATAATAAAATAGTTGCATTACAGCCTATAAACAGTTATTATTTGTGGTTTAAAGCTATTATATACGCTATTACGTACATTTTTTAAAGCTAGTAGCTAGACGTTAAAACTATGTAGCCGTTAACCAGATGAACAAAATTTAAAAAAAACGCAAATGTGAACATATAATTGTTAGATGGAGTGAATAAAAATAAATTACATTATGGACTTGCATAATTTTTTTCCAACCACCTTCGTCGTTCCGAGCCCAAGCTCGCACTCTGATTGGTTGTTGCTCTCGGCACTGTTTTCATGTAACTTGGCGATAATCATACTTGGCGTAGCGATAGATGCTTCCGTCGAGGAGTTTGATTTCCTTCCGAACCGTGTACAAAGTAACTTTTCTCTTGCAGCATTGGATTGGATGGAACGTGTCTTACTGAAAGCTGTACTCTTTAAAAGTTTTAAACTCAAATTTTTAATTTGTACTCGGTTTACTTTGTACTCGGCTCCGAAGGAAATCAAACTCGACGGAAGCATCTATCGCTACGCCAAGTATGATCATCGCCAAGTTACGTGAAAACAGTGCCGAGAGCAACAACCAATCAGAGTGCGAGCTTGGGCTTGGAACGACGAAGGTGGTTGGAAAAAAAATTAAGCTATGGACTTCTGATTCTTAAAAACAGAATGTAGAAGAATACAATTATACATTTCCCAGTGGAATATATTTTTAAAATACGCTTGTATGTAGAATATTCAGATCAATAACGCAATGATCTCATTATTTTCAAAATTATTGAAAATAATGAGAATTCTAATTTAAGCTTTCGTAATGCTAAAGAGAGTTTCATAAATCACGCTTTAGAAAGGGTTTAAAAACAGCATACTTTTACAAATTAGAAAAAAAATGTAATATCACTAGCTTTATTACAATCGTTTAGAAAATCAATGTATTCAGATATTTAGCAGTAAATATAACAATTTAATGAAAACACAACTTAATTAACAAAGTTGTTTTGATGTAGTTAATTTTATATTTGTAATCTGTTAATTGCAGTCTCATTTTAAATCTGGATTTTTCGTAGAGCAACATTAGTTGATATGATTAAAATTGGCTTTTGTTTTCTTTGTACTAATAATTTCGAAACATTAGAGCGGTTAGAAATATATTTTACAAAATAAGTGTTACATTATCTGCAAAATCAGTAAACAAATAAATGATTCGTTGTGTTTCAGATAGTGCATACATTCAATTCAATTTTTTTATTTAAAAATATAAATTCAGTTAAAATGGAGTTAAAGATACAAAATCATACACATTTGAGTTTTTTTAAGGAGTCCCAGGATTTTAAAAATTAGAGAAAAGGAAATAAAAAGAAAGTGTTTTCAACATTTAATACATTTAAGAACGTAAAATATAATTTTTAGAGAGATGAAAGATATGAGAATATTTTCCCCTTTCATGTATTTAAAAAATTACAAAATGCAGAAATAATAGTTATTGTGGGCTATAAAAAGTAACACATTTGTGGAGCAGAATACTTGTATGCCAGATTAAAATCACAATTACAAAAAAAATAAAAAAATAAAAATAATAAAATGAAATAAAATAAAAAATAAAGAAATAAAAATAAAAAGTAAAATACAGATGGAATAAAGTTTTGGCATCTGATTACACTTGAAATTGTCAAAATTAACATGAACCTAAATAAATTTGTATTAAAAGCATTTTTATTTGTCTAATTCAAATTTATATATTTTAATCGAAAGTTCTATTCAGCTTATACAAATTTCGAAATTTTCAAAAATAATTCCAGATTAAAAACTATTATTTTCTAGTATAAAAAGGATGTTGTAGGTTCAGTTTATACAAACTAACATGAATCATAGGTTTAACAATTTCATGAAAATTAATTTAGAAATTTTTGAGATATCCTTCGTGTTATGTCAAAAAAATCATTTTTAGTAAAATGACGTCAACATTTCGGAAATGTCGCACAGTGGGGCATTTTGATAAACTAGGTGGACAATATCCAAATTTTTGATCATCTCGGAATTTAACGAAACTGCGTATATTAGTAGGTGAATGTCTATTTTATTGAGATCTGGAGGAATTTTGTCGAAAAAATTCGAAATATCGATTAACTACGTAAAGTTAGCTTTTCCGTAGTCGGTTTGAAGAAGTTTCAGTGGATGTTCCAGTGTGCCATGAGTTCAAAACCGCGTTGTTGATATCCTGTTTAATTTTAAACCACGAGTTTACTGGACGTATGGCACAAGGTTGTCAAGGTAAGTTTTAAACTATTCTTGTTTTAAAATAAGCGCTGTTAAACCCGTTAATTGCTTTTTTTAGAGGTTATGATTTTGAATGAATCATTTTGTTTTTTGCTTGACTTTTAACAAAGTGTTCAGCAGTGTTCAGCAATAGGCATTTTTTTTATGAAAATGCAATTCCTATAGTACTGAAAACTAAAAATATCTGCTGCAGATGGTTGCATATAAATAAGTTATTATTAATAAACAACCTTAATATGTATTTGCAGTTTAAGCATGCATGTTCAGTTTAAAACTTGCAGGTCAAATTTAAACCGCTTTTAATTATCTTATTGAGCGAAATCTTTAAATATATGTGTAGTTTTAAAGACTATTAAATGTTCTTATAATTTGAGGAGCGTAGAAGTCAAGCTTTTTATGCAGGGCTACACAAACGTTTAGTTTAAATTTTGCAAGTTAATTTTAAACATCTTCCAGTTATTTGATAGAGCTCGAATTTTATTTATATATGTAGCTATGTTGCCAATGCAATATTATCATAGTTTATGGAATGTAGCAGTTAGGATTTTTGTACAGGGTCACACAAAAATTAGTTCAAAATTTGCAAAACAGTTTTAAACCATTTTCAATTATCTGATTGTTCTGAAACTTTGCTTACATGTATTTTTCCTATGACACTTCGATTAAACTATAATTTGACAGACGTAGAAATTACGAATTCTTTACAGGGCCACACAAATGATCGCGGAAAGATTGTTGCCAGTAAGCAGAAATTTTAATGAAATATCAAGAAAATTACAATAAGTTAGTGATGTACATAATAGTGTTTTTTAATGGAAAATAAAACAAATAGCAATTTTATTTATTTTGTAGGGCAACATAAAAAATTCGGATACATTACCGTTTCTAAACAGAAAATTTATTTCAATTTGAATAAAATTTATATAGGTTATTTATTCACACAGCATTTTTTCGACCGAAAATAATTTGGGTAGCATTTATATTTTTTACAAAATCACACAAACATAAGGGATTTTTTATGTAATTTTATTTTAAAATTATTATTTTTCAGGATGAGTACACAAATTTCTTGAGTAATTTTGATTAGACAAAAATAAAAAAGAAACGATTGTTAACTTATATGTGTGCATTACATTGTTTTTTATCTAATATTAAAACTAGTCGTTGGGGGCCACCGTAATACTTACCCATCATAGATACTAATATAATATAAGGAAATCAAACTTGTGTAAACTATTTATAAAATGCATCGTAATTCCAAAACATAATCTAAACATTTTAAATATACATAGTAATGCTCTATTAATTATTTGTTTATGAACCAATTTCGACAAAGTATATAAGAGCGCCAAACTACTCAAATAGTACCGAATTGAGTAAAAAACACCCCTATAACTCCAAAAATAATAATTATATCAACTAACAATTTACTGCATCGGATTAAGCATCTCATTTCCAATCAAAATATATCTTGCCATTGAAATTAGAATGAAAAACACACTCATGAAAAATCGAAGAATGTGGAAAACAGACTTACAAATATCTCGTCAACTAATAATCCAATTGACTTCGTTCTTTATGCACAATATGTGTTATTTATTTACTTATTTATTTTGCTGTTTACGTCTACCCCTTAAAATACAAAAAATCAAAGTTTTTTATATAACTTCCATCAGAACGAAGTTTTTGAGAGTCCGAAAAAAATAGTTCCGTATAATTGAGGTTACTGATATTAAATAAGCTTCGTCCCATTCTTACATACTAATTACATAGAAAATTTCAAGTCTCTATTTCAGTTTGTTCGGGAGATAGAGCGTTTACAGACACACAGAGCGGCAGACATACAGACAGACACATAGACGGACGGACGTCAGTTTTTTCTCTAGAAATATGTTTTTCGGAATCTCCAGTGTCTAAAACATGTAAATCCTTTTTAAACAATTTCGTTTTTCAAAACAATTGCAAGATTTCCCCTATACTACGTATGATGGGTAAGTAATAAGTACGTTTAATACATTTTTTATAATCATTATCTATTTATTTTAAGAGATTGTTAAATAAACCAAACATTTATCATTATTTGGGTATTTTATTAGAGATATATTCAAAAAATTTGCAAAATGTAATTAAACTTCAACAAAATAATTTTGTCCACCTAGATTGTCAAATCAGCCCACTGTGCTTCGGCCGCTTCAGCTATTGAGCAGGTACAATTCTAAAAACTACAATTTTTGTTTTAATTGGAGTTTCAAGAAACAATTTGTATCAAAATATTCAGAAAAAAAGTTTTTAATATTAAATTTTGAAATTTTTAAAGTCTAAGAGTCCTGAGAATGTGGTGATAGGAAGTCTCTTATGAATATTATCATGAGCCCGAAAAAACGCCCAGGTGGGTTAGGACTTAAAAAAAATTATAATCTCAATAACTTTATGTTAAATATTTTAGTAAGCTATTGCTGTTCTGACCTACACATATAGGACTTACACATATAGGATGATGAAAAAAAAGTTTTTTAATGTTAGAAACTACAACCACATATGAAAATATACAACAACGTCTTACACACTAGTTTCACTCAATTCCGAAAAAAGGTATTTATCTTTAGAAAGTCCAATTTTTTTTCGAGATTTAAACAATGTTTTATTTTTGCATTCACTAATTTTTGAAAACCTGTAACAAAATAATAACAATAATAGTAATAATAATATCCAAACTTTTCTCAGTTATATTTATGAAACAGTAGTAATATTTCTTTTAAGATATTTAAAAAAACTTTTTGGATTAACATTTATCAAAGAAAAATCTTTACAGAAATTATGAAATTCTACTAAATGGATTTAGATGCAGTAAACTCAAATTATTCAATATTGAACTACAAGAATGAAACTATAATAATGAAAATGGAAAATGTATTAAAATTAAATTGATTTTTGTCGGCACTTGTTTTAAAAATTAATTAATACGAAAATTGTTAAACTATGCTCTTCTTTTAAAATGCTCTGTTTAGGAAAAAATTATTTATGAAATATTAAAGAAAAAAATACAGTTCATTTATGTTCTATTATAATGAAACAATACATACAGGGTGAGCAAAAAGTCCGTAAAAACTTTAAAAATTCATAAAAACCGAAAAAATAACCGAAATGAAAAACGGTTTGCAGGGTTAACATCCATAGGTCACGGGGATTTTTTTAAGACAGAAATAAAAAATAATTCAAAAAACAGCCGACAGATGGCGCTGGTACTTGCGATTTCCGCGGAAATATGCAAATAAACCGGTTATAAGAGCTTGCGCTCCTAATCAACTAATTCACCGTTGTGAGCCGTGAACTTGATCAAGGATGCTCACTGCGAAGGACAAAGCTTTGTTGGTGAAGTTATTTTACATGAACAAGGAATCAGCGACTATTGCTTTGCGTAAATTCCGGTTTCAAAAGGATTTGAGGACGGGAAAGGGGCCTTTAACAGCGGCAGGCCTCATAAAGCTTGTTCGGCGGTTTGAGGAAACATTCTGTTCTTTATTTGGGTATCTTTTCTTTGATTTGGGTACGTCAGCGCCACCTATTGGCTGTTTTCTGAATTATTTTTTTTTCATGTCTTAAAAAAATCCCCGTGACTTATAGATACTAACCCTGCAAACCGTTTTTCATTTCGGTTATTTTTTCGGTTTTTATGAATTTTTAAACTTTTTACGGACTTTTTGCTCACCCTGTATATATTTATTATAGTAATAGTTCGATTGTATGTCAAAAATATATTAAATTTCAAAGTTCAAAAAAAATTAAGACTATTATTACTGCATACCATCGATTCCTTTTTAAATCTTTTTAAAATCTTTTACTTTTTTCGATAAAATATGCGGATTGATCTGTATGCTAAGCTTTCGTTGTTCATCATTATTTTCAATTATTACTGTCAAAGTCATAAAAAAGTCATTAAAAATTATTGTAATGATGTGAATATCATAAAAAGTCATTGAAAATGATTAATGATCATGCGATGTAAGATTTAATAAAATAAAAGATTATCTCTAGAGTAAAATTAAAATTCCGATATATATATGCATGCATACATACGTATATATATATATATATATATATATATATATATATATATATATATATATATATATATATATATATATATATATATATATATATATATATATATATAGACAGATAGACAGATAGATAGATGTAGATTTAAAATAAATAGGCCTTAAATGCACACTATTTTATATTTATTTAGGTCTGTAATACGTTCTTAAAAAATATTAATAAATACAAACAAAAATAATCCTAAATAGCCGTGTTAATGTAACATACGCATAATAATTCAAATTTCATCTTAAAACTTCTAATTTACTATTAACTTTAGTCATTTAATAATTTAGAGAGTACCCATTTGTAGAAAATGTAACATGAGGACTTCAAACTTGATAGCATCCGAAAAACCTATATGTAGACAATAGACTTATAAATTATAAAACTTCAATTTGGCCTTTTTTTTTTTGTTGTTGCACTAATTAAATGATAATGGAAAGTTAAAAATTACAATCCCCCTCCCCCAAAAAAGTGCGAACATTTTAAACAGTTTATTTTTTCATGTTAACTGCTGATTAACTTAGTTTTTTTATTGTCTTTTTCAAACGTCACAGGCGTTTTTCATCCTTATAAATCATGGCTGTGCTATCATTTTTAAATCAAAAGAGGAATTGTAAATATTTATTCTATAATACGTTTTTTTCTTTTTTACAGAACACAACAAAAATAAATGAAATTTTTAATGCATGCACTTTTTAATGAATAAATTACCCCATATTGTGACAAATATGCTAATCGCTTTTTATGCATTATAGGGTGTTCCAAATGATTTTCTCTAACTTCATGTCTGAATTAAAACGATATTCATGTAAATGACACACCATTAAAATTTTATGATAAATATATATGATGTATTTAATAGATTGCGGTTAAATTTTCTATAAAGTCATTTTAATAATAGTGAAAATTATTAGTAATAGATGGCGCTATTCCATCTAAAATCCCAAACATGTTCTCTCGAATTGAAATATGGATATATAGCTCGCCATTCCACTTCCCCGAACCGCGATCGAAATATAATCAAATATCTCTGTGTCATGTATCACATTGAAGTTGTTACCAATAGCAGCAGCAAATGGAAGAACATTCCACTAACGTATAAAAACATTTCATATTTATTTACTTAGAAGGTGTCACAAATAAAAAAAATTGTGAAATGTTAATTTCTTTGAAAAAACGAAAGCTAACAACAGTTTTAACATTCCACTAACTCCTGAATTGCTCTTAAGTGTGACCCTGGACTCATGTGTGAAGAATAAAAAAGCACAATGCCATAGGGTACATGGAACGTGTTCTCTGTTCCAACATAAACGGGAACTTTTCTATTTTTTTAAGCGCATTGCATTTAAAAACTGCATGTTGCTATTATTGTATTTAAAAACTAATAGCTGTTTTTAAATATCTCGTTGTTTCTCTAGTAAAAGCAATTACAGTACATTTTAAAAGAGATTAATTTTCAAATTACTATTGTTTACACAAATTTAAAAATATTACAACGCATGATTTTCAGTGAAAATTCTTGTTGTTTTCTTTGTTTTGAATGATGACTAAAATAATTAATGATCATTAGATGCATGAGGAAGAAAAAATTTAATTTTATTATATTTTGATTAAAACAGATATTTTGGTAAATATTTTTCAATTTTATATAGATTGTATTCGATTCTGAATAGAAAATAATAATAATAATAATAATACATTCCTCAAATATTTTTATTACTTATCTGATTTAACGTCGGTTATTTAAAAAAATTCATCTAAAATGCAATTTTATAAAAAAAAAACTTTCTAGTAATATGCCAAGAATTCGTACCAAGTACTGAAAAACAATTTACTCTAAAAAAAGGTACTTTATTTCTCATAGTTTTATATTAACTATTCATACAAATTTGAGTCTGCATTCAGTCATGTATATAAAAGCAGGAAATATAGAAAGACGTATATGCATGAATATAAAATATGCCAATTTTGCTATTTTTAGATCAACTGTTTTTCAAATCTGATATTATGAAGCTATTTTGTTAAAATAATATTGTGGTCATAACTCTACACTTTTTAGTATGTAGCAAAAATTATTTCTGTCTGTTTTTACGCTTTTTTTCTAAGTTATCTTTAATGACTCAGTGTGCATATCATTCTACAACAATTTCTTAACAGAACTTTTACCCTTATTGCATTGCTAAAAATTGTTGTAATTTATACTATTCAATGAAGTAAGTACTAATTATGAGATTGAAATGAAAAATAGAATATTCTTAATAGGAAATATTTCCATTAAACTCCATCTAAATTCAAAGAATAGTACGCACACTAGTGTGTAATTGTAATAAGTCTATGAAACAATTAAAATTTCAGGTTACAATCTAGTTTTAAAATTAGAACGACAGAAAATTTAATTAACAATAGCTAAAATTCTTATTCCAGCTATTATTAAATTATGATCTATACTATATGTTTATTAAAACTATTTATTATTTTATTATTTTTTTTAATTGTTACAGTGTATGCAGGTATTTTATTTATATTCTAAATATAATAAAATTAAATATATTCAGTTTGCTTTCAACATATTCACTTTGTTTATAAGCATTGCTATAAGCATCATAAATACTGAATACTTTTTTAAAAAATGTAATAGAAATCAAATTATAAAATAAACAATATTACATATTTTTTGCCTTTCAGTTTACTAACTAATTATCCAGTGTAAAAGAATACTCATCATCAGCAATATTTAATAAATTCACATTTAACAGAAAACGATTCTTTGAAAAATAAATTAAACTCAAACTAATAATTTCAGTCAATTATATTTTAGGAGTATTTAAAAACCTTTTTCCTCCATTAATTAGAGGATCAAAAGTGGTAGATAATCTGAATAGTAAGAGGGATGTAGTGTAGCAATTTGCTGTAACTTTACTTGTAAATTATATTTTTTAAAAATAAAATTATATATATTGTGCCGTCATTAAAAATTCCAAGCTATAAATAGTGAAACTAAAGATAGAGGAGTTTTTCTTCAATGCTTACTGAATTTAATTGGTGAAGACACGTATATGTTTCATGAACTGTACACCATAATTTTATTTTATAGCAATTTACAGTCTTATCTTTTTTTCACGTGAATATTTTTTTTTATAATTTATACTTCATAAATCCTAGAATGTTTGCAGAACTGTAGATTGTCATGTTAATATGTATTATCTGTGGGCTTTAACATAGGTATAAGAATTTATATAGTCATGCATACAAATATACATAGTAAATAGGCATTCATTTTCAAGCAAATGTTTTGCTTCTAATATTGAAGTAGGTACGGCGATTTATTATTATTATTTAATAAAGAAAATAAATGTTACCTTTGTATTTTATAAATGACATTTCTTGTAATTATACTTATATGTGTTTCTTGCCAAGTAGGCGAAAATATAAGTGTTTGACTATGATGAAGTGATAAATTTTAATAAAACGCACATTTACTTTTTTACCATTATCTAATTATAGATAAGACATAGTAGGCTTTAACTATACCTAAATACATATTAATCAAAAATAATTAAAATAATTAAAACTTTTTATTATTTACCAATATTTATTAGAGACTGATGATAAGGTGAAGAAGTGATAAGGTTCTAAGCCTTCTATAGGTTAAATTTAGCATTACGGATATTACGCGAGTCTATCTTAAATAAGAAGACATAACTATGGCAACCTAGTATCATTACTTATCATGGGATATTATTTAATTGAATACGTATGATAGGATTTAATAAAATAAACAAAACTTAATACCTTCTTAAGTTCTGATTCTATATTCATAAAATTTGTAATTACTCGTCAGAATTCAGGAACAATTTTGTGTAGTTAATTTTGAAGCCTTTTGCCGGGAAGTTTCTGCGCTGTTAAATGTGGACTGACGGATGGGCCTTTCGGTGACAAAATGTGCAACGCATTTATAAAATTACAAATGTATTACCTAAAAAATAGAGTTATTACTAATTTGAAAAAAAATAATAAGATCAAGTTTTATCATTTCTTTAACAGCTTTTACTTTAAAATCACATTCACATAGATTATTTATTCTTTTGTAAAAGAAATATGTCTGTTTTAATCTCTATTCGATGTTCATCAATTACAATCATAAAATACAACTTACTCTTTATGCGATTTCTTTACGCATCATTTAAATTACTATTTTTTTATTTCTGAAAGTGTTATTAAAAGACTTGTGTATATGTTTTAAGAAAAAAATATTTATCTATAAAAAACACTATTATGTTTTAGAATAAAAGTATTTTATACGGCAGCTGGAAGCGAGTTTTAAGAGTGTAATAACAATTTTAATAAACCTTCCAATTGCATTAAATCTTCTTTTCATTAATCAAACACATATGATTTGACAGAATGTAATTAGCTTTAAACGTAAAAACGTATTTTTTATAATTTAAAAAATGCTTTTCCTAGACTGATAAACAAAAGGTATTATTAAAATCGAAATTTAATGAGAACGATATTTTTATGATTTTTCTCTTAGCTTGTCTTTATATTAACCTCCATGAGAAAAAAAGTTTTTTTTTTACTTTTCAAAAACTCCGTACTTATTATTTTTTTAGCATTTTTTTAAAAGCCTGTTAACGTACGAAAAACTACAACGCTTTTGTTTGTTTCAGTTTTACAATAATTTAAACATTACATATTCTTTCAATTAATACGAGATATAAATTTTGAAGTTTGCATTTAGACTTAATTGGAAATCTTCATTTTTCATACATTAAAAATGAATACTAAATCGTTTATAGATACAAGTCAAAAACATCGAGCTATAACTAAGGTAGAAAAAATCAGTGAAATCAAGTTTTTATATATTTTTTAATAACTTTTATTTTTAGATCAAAATCATATGCATTAGTTAATATTGTTTAGGAAACTATTTTGCCTGTGTTAATGACCAACAAGGGTCCACCAAAATAAATGCAACATATTCTTTTAATTTTTCACACTTCATTTAAATAACTCTTTTTTCTAAACATTTTATTAAAAAAGTTTTGCATTTGTTTTAAATAAATTTATTATAGTATAAAAAATACTAAGACGCCTAAGATTACAGGTTTTACGGCGACAGCTGTCAAAGAGAACTTTAAGAGTGTTAGAATAACTTTAATAAATCGTCTAACTATGTTACATCTTCTTTCCAATAATCGGAGAGATAAGATTTGAAAGTTTGTAATTAGCTTTAATCGTAAAACTTGTTTTTTATAGTAAAAAAATATTTTTTCTGCATTGATAACAAAGAAGAATAAAACACCAGGTATGATTAAAATCGAAAATTTAATGAGAGCGAGGTTCTTTATAGATTTTTTAACGCATATTTATTTTCATTATAAAATGAAAGACACCAGTTTCAAAGCATTCTGGTTGATCGCTTTGGTTGTTTAAGGAGATTTTATCTAAATTAAATTTGCATTTACTAAACTAAGGGATGAGAAATAATTAAAAATAAATAACTATGCATAGGTGTATGGATCGATTATTCTTTTTTTAGCTATCAGTCCTAAAATTTCAATAAATGTTTGAATTTTAGCAATTTGGAATTTATATTAAGATCTTAAAATTAGGTAGAAGAAGTACTTTCTAATACATAAATCATTTTAATTAAAATGCTTTACAAACTTACTTGCATATCTTTGCGTGTACCGACGGTCTTTTGTGGAGAGGTGTCCCGATGCTTTGTGAATCATAAAGTCCGTACTTTGCTTTGTGCCCACCTTCAGATAAATCTTCTGATGATGGAATCATGTTATATTCTAAAATTTCTTGATGTATCTGAGAGTTAACCTTTTCGTAGACGATGCATAACATTCGAGGTCCTCCTGCACTCATGTAACCCCAGACCATGACATTAGAAGCACATTTTATATTATGCTTAAGGCATTCTTTATCAAATACTTCTTGCTTCATTCTAAAAACTCAAATACCTTGACTGTCATATGAAACATAAGACATACTTTCATCACTAAATAATATATTTTTCCTATCTTCATAGCTCCATAAACATCCTGATTTACACCAATTCAAATATTTTACGCTTTTGTTTTGCACTCTTGAAAGATGCGTACACGAGATTTAAACTTAAACTTATGGAGACGTCTTAATTTTCACGATGTGAAACTCCTTCTTCTTCCCATTTTCGGTGCAAGAATCGCAAACATTTGAAAGATTTTTCTTAACTACAGGCTTCAGTTTTCTTTCATCTCTAACAAATGTTTTTGGTTTTCGGCCGCCATTTCGGTGATTATTTTGAAATTTTCTATTTTTTGAATATTGTGTTGGTATTGTATTAATGCTTGATTGCGAATAATGTAAATAATTAGCTATATAACATTAAACGTGCAAAGTTTAATAGATTCAGGAATATCACTCACAAGACTAATTTTAAGGGGAATAACCACACAATTTGCAAAAAAGTCCTGATTTTAAATAAAATCGTCTGAACGTAATCAATGATGTCATCATTTATGGATTGGTTATAGTTAAAGAAGAATTAATTTGAAATAATCTAAATTTTTGAACCGCTTGAAAAAATATTCTGATATTTTGACTTTCTGAAATATTTCTTTTCAATTAATCTTTTCAAAAATGATATTAATTTTAAGACAATAACTAAGTTTAATCAACAATAAATGCTTAATGAAATTATCTTTTTTATATTTGTATTGAAATACATTAAATTACCAAACAATATTTTTAATTTGTAAAGAAAAGTAATTATACTAATATCTTGAATTGGAGCTGCAAATGTAGGGTTTTTTTCAGAATTTTATATGAAATACATAACATATACATGTCTTTTCAAAACTTAATCTCGAAAAAAATAAAAACAAGAAAAAGAAAATATCGCCAAAGGCTAAAAATTCAGAATTCGGACTGATGTTGGCAATTTTATTCAGGCCACAATAAAAAATCACACATCCGTCATGCGTCACTTGCATATATATTGCACTATCCGTCATGTGCAAGACGCTCTCAAATGTATAACCATAAGGGGAACTATTGCAGTAACCGGCAGTCGAAAGAGCACATTATTGAATTTCAGTTGCCGAAATGCTGCCGATAATTCACAGAAATAACTGTGACGATGACAATTAACAAACACTTCCAAATTCGTTCCTGCTATGTTCCCAAAATATGTGTTTGCTGGAGATTTGTATTTTTCGAAACGATAAAATTCGGCGACAAAATTCTATGGCCCTTCCTTTTAACCAAGAAATCAAACTTAAATCTTTTTTCATCGTTAATTTTGTTAAGTATGAAAATATTAATTTTCGGAGTCTCCATCGTAAATAAAATGAGGAATTTTAAAATTCAATGTAGACAAAGTTCTAGAAATTCAGTTTAAATGTAATCTTTTAATACATATTCCACAATCAATTATGATTTATTTTTTTATCACGTACTGTCAATATAATTAAATGCTTTGAGTGACTAAGATTTTTTTTTAATTACATATACGTTTTAACATAGTCGTACTTTGAAACACACATTTTTTAAAAGCTTCGTTTTCCTGCTCCATTAATTTATTCAAATTATCACTCACATTTATTTTGAGGTATTTTTTCAAATGTGGTTCAAATCTTTTTTTTATCATTTTATTTTATCACACTATATTGCTGCTTAATTGCTGCTATGTCAATAAAGATTTAATGAAATTTTGTACGCAAAGCGCTATAAATTCAGTTATCATATTTTAATGCAATTTTTTAATGATTTTTTTAAATTAAGTACTGTTAAAATCATTAGAGCTTTTTTAAAGGCAAGAATGTTTTTGCGCTGCATACAAATTTTAGTCTACTCGCATAACGCACTTTTATTAACATCTTTGAGTTTACGTTCCATTAATGTATTCAAACTGAGAGATCTTTTTTATGTAATTTTTTTCAAAAATAAACAATCTGTTTTGGTAATATTTAGCGTCAATATTTAGCGCCAATAACTTCTTTTTCTTAATCATACTCCATTTTACCTACTTTTGCTCCCATTCACTATGCCAATTTTCTATTGTTTTTTACTATATTCTCCCGTTTTCCTATTGGTAAATAAACTTTTCACTTGTATCCTCTTATCTCATATATGATAAAATTTTTGTCTTCTTTTACTTAAAATTTTGCATTTATCTATTAGAGGTAAAGAGAAAATCTCTCCAAGTACTCTGCAAAACATTTTATTACAAGTTACAAGTTCATTTACAATAGTACGCTAAATACCTTTGAGACAAAAATAATTTAAAATTGTTCTGCCTTCTATTTTTTTATCGTTTTGATGTGTTATTTCAATTTAAAATAACAAATCTAAAGTCTAAATAGTTCTTCGATCATTTTCTAGTTCTCAAAAATGTCAGTTGATTATTGCCATTAAGTTATTTTGATGTGTAATTTCTCCTCCTAATTCCTAGGTAATTCCATAAAATATGTCCAATATAATTTCATTACGGATGTTTAAACATGCGTAATAAAACAGTATAGACATATGTAATGCATAAAGTAGTGCAATGAAATACCACAAACATGCAACCAAAGAATATTATAGCGTGATAAGCAATAATATTCTTATCACGCTTTTGCAATATATAATTCAAGAAATGATGCAACTCATATACCAAATTTGTAAATACTCTGTTTCATCTCTGCGAGAGTAATTTTAAAATCCATTTCAAAAAGTTACTCACGCTCTCTGATTTTGAAGAACTTCTTGAAACATAAAATCGAATTTAATCCATTTTCCTGCCTCTATATTAGAACATTCTTCGCACTAACTAAAGTGACGGAATTTAAAATTTTATTTAGATGTTATTTATATTTAAAGTGATTCAATACAGTTTTATATATAAAGGTTTGTAAAATAATTTTTAAATGTGATATGACTTTACTTTTACAACCGTTTGATTTTAAAATAGCTATTGTTTAGTATAATCTCGAAACAAAATACCTTTTTTAATTCACATAGTGCTTAATAAGACTTCCGTCCTGCGTATAAAAAATATAGCATAATACGTTCAGTTAAGGTGTTTCTATTGTATCTCAAAATCAAGAATAATAAACTCTACGATAAATAGTATTACAATATATATTACTGCCATCACAATTATAATTATATATATACAGTATACTACTGTCTATTTACACTTGACAGCTGAGGGTTCTAGTATTAAACCGTAAATTAAACAGCTTTTATATTTAATGTAAGAATGATTTTTCTAATTTTTAAGTCATAAAACGTCTTTCAATAATATACCAAAAACTTTATATAAAAAAAAAATTGGTTGCCTGTAAAGTCGGTATACGGGCGAAAGTTTTACGTGACAACGACTTTGAGTTGTAAAATAATTTTAATGTGAATATTCATTCGTATAGTAGGAAGAAGGATGAAATAATAGTAACAATTTAAAACATTTATTTATACAAAGAATTATATTTAAAACATTAATTTATACAAAGAATCTCGCACTGAATTTCATATTAAGAAAATTTTATTTTTACCTTTACACATACATACGTATTTATATACAAATATACATACAATAACTTGCAATACACTGTGTTTGTTAAACACATTTTACTTCATGTTTATTGATGTCAAATGTTGAATTTTGTAAACAGCATATTAAAGAATTTTTCAATGAGCAGAATATAACTAAAGTAAAATGGCTTTCACTAATCACATATCATTAGTTTTCCATAATATACCACCGAATTACGAAATAAACTACACTTATTTTCTTTGTACTTTATACTAATAACTAATACATAACGTATTTCGTCTTAGTTTGATACTATCTAAAATTCCTATTAAGCACCGCCCCTTCCTTGCAGCGAATTCACATTCACGTTCAGAAAATGGTCCCACAAGTGACCGGAAAAAGTTAAGAGAAAAGTGAGCGCGTATCGTGAGCGGAGCGTAACGTAACGTAACGTAACGTAACGTAACGCAGTTTCTTGAAGTGTCTCCCGGCAAACCAATTTACAAGACGTTGTCACGTCAAAATTACATCTTTTTTATTTATACATGGTCGGATTCATAAGTCATGAACCTCACTTTATCTTAGCGCTAGCGTACATCTGCGTTCGCACCTTTTGCTAGGGACGATGGTGGGAGGCGTTGACTTATATATTAACATATAAAAGCTGACAAGAAAGCGCGCAAGCGAAGGGAAAGTAATTTATCGTTATTAGTTATCGTGCTGAAAGATTCAACAGGATAACGCGCCCAGCCACACCTTCTTCATCGTGAGCACTTACTTGGCTCAATTGAATGTTCCAATTGTCCCACGTCTTCCCTATAGTCCGGACTTGTCTCTCCCTGACTTCTTCTTGCTTCCGTGCTTAAAATCAGCAGTGAAAGGTAAACACTTCAACTCGATCGAGGACATCCAAGAAAATGTCAAGCCAGCCCTTGAAACCATCTCAGAACAGGACTACGTGGACGCCTTTGAGTTATGGAAATGCCGGCTACAAAAGTGCATTGTTGCAGGAGGTGCTTTTTTGAAGAATTGTAGGCAATCGTACCAATTCGCTCAATATATCTGTCCCTTTGAACAAAGGCTCATTATTTATGAATCCGACCATGTATTACTGTTATATAAGAAGTATATTTAGAAATATATATTTATTTATTTATCGCCTAAGTGGAACAGAATCACCAGACCTCAAATGTCCGATACGGACTCTATTTTTCCCTCCCCCCGGAGTGTTTTGCGGAACGATAAAAATGAGCAAACTAATAATAATAATACATGTACAAAACAAGCTCCGCCTGCCAGGGGATAGGCTGCTCCCTTGCGACAAAGATGTGGGGAGTATAGTGGGTTGTGCTAATGGTATGAAGTTGGGTATGAGCAGTAGATTGGCTCATGCGCAAGGATGACACGTGAAGTATGACATGTGAATCGTGAAGTGTTTCACATCTGAGATAGGTTAGTGATGTTTTGTTATCTTGGTTTTATTATATTTTTCTAAATTATTCATTTTTGTCTTTCTTTTTACAGTATATAAAAATTGCAACAAATACATATGTAAAGAAATGCGCGTAAAAAACGAGCATTTTTTATCATTTTTTAACCTTTACGAAACGTTAGTGCATCTCATAAAGCGTGTAGACGATGACACTAATCAAAATTTCACAAATGTTCTACTATCTTGAATTTTCGGGTGACTTCATTACTTGTTTAGAGTACAGATAAAAGTATTTTGAACATAACATATTAAAAAATATTTAAGTCTTAGATTTTTAAAATGAAACAATTTATAGATCTTCATAGGACAGTAATAAGTCAGAAAGAAAAATTTTACGAACTAAAGACAAATTACAGTAGATTTTCCCAGCAAGTCGAAGATCGACCCTATTTCGGATAAGTTAAAATTCGGATAAATGGACATACAATTTAAGGGACGTTCCTGAGTATGCAAAAATCTTCACACTTTACCAAGGTTTAGGACAAGATAGTGGTTTTTTTTACTTTTTTCTGAATTTCAGAGACATTAATATAACTTGCCAATGTAATATAAACACATCCATTCATTCATAGATAAGTGTGTTATTTTTTTATTATTTTTTTTATGAATTTTATATCTTTGTGAGAAATTTTATGTAAATTAGACACTGAAAGAATAAAATTTAATTCAAAAATCTCCATGAAATTTTTATTGAAATGTTTTTAAATCAACCAGAATAATAATAATAAAAAATAATAATAATAAAATTGCATTTTAGCAATATTTGCTCAACTTTAGTTTTTTGTGAAAGCAGGAAGACAAGATTTGCATTTATTTATAAAATATTAAGATTTCTAAAATCTCAAATCTTACATGTCTGATTAATATATATATATATATATATATATATATATATATATATATTTGGATATACTTTAAATTTGCTCTTATTCCTTTGGCAGAATTTGACACAAACAGCTTCGTAAAAAAGAACAATTAAGCCGTTTTGAAAAAATTAAAATAACAGCTAAAAAATTTTTTTTATTATTATTAAATGAGTATTTTTAAGCAAATTTTCAGCAAAAATATTTTATGCATTCATCTCCAACAAAAATTGTAATAATAACTTGTAGAGCAATGAAATAAAATTTCTTCCATTATATATATATTTTTTTTATCAGAGCGTGATGAGTCTTTTCTTTTGTTTCTTTTGTAGTTTTCTTCCTGTTGCGAATTTCCCCTCGGACTAAAAGATTAGTCCGGTAGCGTATGAGAAGAAATTTACCCACTGAATCAATTTAAGGGATTAAATAATATTTACACAAAGTCTTATTCAAGTAATAAAATGATCCAGCATCGCATTTTTTTAGGGGTGAGTCTTGAGTCTTGTGCGAGTGTTCCCGGAACACAGAAACTCATCAACTGAAGTCTTACGGTTTTTAGATTGTCCAATTCCCGTGTCATAAGGTCACCGTGGACCTAGACGAATCTTGCTTCCTTCCCTCCTCCTTGTACGAGGAAAAATCTTTCTCCAGAATCTCACTGGACTGCCTGTCTGATCCCAGGCTTATTCACAACACCTCACCGAATGTCCCTTCTTTCGTGTCCTCACTTGAAAAGTAACCTCAATAGGGAGGGGCTGTGTAGAACCTATTAGAGCACCTCCATATGATGTCAGGCTTAACTTCTTCTATCGTTGGTCACCTGAAAATGCTGAGGTCACTCACGAAGTATCGTGAGAAAAACTAACACCTGTTGGGTTTCAACATGAAAGTATTCGGCGGCACCTTTACACAAAATCTGAGAAAATATTTGCTGTCTAAACTAAAGTGCTCTTTTGTCAACGAAAAAAACTTCAACTTGTGCGGCCCAATATTTCTTTGAAACAGCACAATGACAAGCTCTCACGTAGGCAATTCAATCTGTAAAGTTCAATTCGTTACAACACCCCCTTCTAAAGATGATTCTTCGGGCTTGCATGAAGAATCTGGTAATCACTAAAATGGGTTAGCAAATTCCAGTATCTCAGAATGGCATTTATAGACACCCTCTAATACATTTTTAACAAAAATACAGATTTATAAGCATATACACATGATCAATAAGATTCTTTGATTAAAAAAAAACTGATCTAATTACATTTTCTGTGTTACAAACTATTAAATAAATAAAATTAACTTACAAAAAGTAAAAAAAAACAACTCTGGATGAATTTATTCTACACAACTAAGATAATCCACGTGGGCAATATCTCGTCCCGGTCTATGCTTTATGGCGCAATGATAAGGTTGCAGTATGAGCGCCCATCTTAATAATCTCGGATTGTTGCCAGAATTACGTTTTAGAAAAACCAAAGGATTGTGATCGGTTTCTATCGAAAAGAGTTGGCCGTCAATATAATGACGCAATTTCTTAATTGCAAAGATGATAGCCGCCATTCCTTCTCTGTCGCGCAGAAACTTTTTTCGGTTTCCGTAAATTTCCGACTTAAGTAAATTATGGGATGCTCCTCTAATCCGTTATGCGCTAAAACGACCCCGATACCCTTTTCGGAAGCGTCAGTTTGTCCTCCTTCGCATAGTTGGGAGCATACAATATAGGTTCCTCCGTCAGTTTCGTTTTCAACTGTTGAAACGCCTTTTCCATTTCGTCGCTCCACCTTATTTTGTCCCTTTTGTTTTTCCCTTTAAGTGCGCGAGTTAATGGTTCTACAATAACTGCATAATCTTTTATGTAGCGGGAGTAATAACCTGCCATACCCAAACATCGACGTATTTCGGTTTTATTTTTAGGGGTGGGCAAATCTAAAATCGCCCGAATTTTTGCTTCGGCTGGGGTGCGCCTTCCGTCGCCTACTACATGTCCTAAGTATTTAACAGACTTTTGTGCAAATTTGCACTTGGCTAATTTAATCTTCACTTTAGCTTCTTCGACTCTCATAAGCACTTTTTCCAAATGCAACCTATGATCCTCCCACGTTTCCGAAAATATGGCCATATCATCAAGATAAGGTAGGCAGAATTCTTCTAACCCTCTTAACATCTTATCCATAAATTTCGAAAATCTAAAGGACGCATTTAACATTCCTAACGGCATGACCAGAGGTATATAGGAACTAAAACTGGTTACAAAAGCGGCCAGCCTTTGAGCTCTGGCGGTCAACGGAATTTGCCAATACCCTTTTGTGAGATCTAACACCGTAATATACTTTGCACTGGCAACTTTCTCTACCCGGTCCTCGATGTTCGGTAAAGGAAAAAATTCTGCTCTGGTGATCTCATTCAATTTCCTATAATCTATACAGGGTCTAGGATCTTTCCCCGGTGCCTCTACTAGAATCATAGGGGAGGTAAAATCCGATTCCCCTTCAACAATTATATTCAGTTCCAGCATTCTTTTAATTTCTTTCCTCAAAATTTCCGTTTGTCTAGGCGAAGATCTGTAAGGTTTCATTTTAATAGGTTTATACTCTAACAATTCGATATCGTGCTCCATTAAATCAGTGCGTCCCGGATCATTTGAAAATAAAGAACTAAACTTATCTAATAATTCCCTCAACTGCTCAATTTGCGCCGAGGTGCATCTAGAGTTCAAATTGCTATCTTTTATAACATTTTCAGAGTTATAAATCTCAGTGCCAGCTTCCGGAAATGCTATATCCAAGTCTATGTAGTCCTCGACCTCATCTATCTCCTGCGCTACGAATTTGACTAACTCAATCCTTCTTAAATACGGTTTTAAGAGGTTGACATGAAATATTTGAGATTTCTCACGCCTCCCAGGAACATTTACGACATAATTTGTCTCAGAGATTTTAGATAGAATTTTCCCAGGACCTATCCACGACACCGAAAGTTTGTTCTTTTTGTTGGTATTCAAAACTAACACTTCATCACCTATGTTAAACTTTCTCTCAACCGCCGTTTTGTCATACCACAACTTTCTCTTTTCTCGCGCTTCGGTCATATTTTCAACTGCTAATTCCTGACAATGTTTTAGCCTATTGACCAAATTAAACACATACTCAGTAATTAATTCATTCTCTTCTTCTCCCTCCGTCCATTTTTCAAAGAGTAAAGCTTCGGGAGTTCGTAAATTCTTCCCATGTACTAACTCAGCCGGAGAAAATCCCGTAGTATCATGAGTTACCGTTCGTAAGGCTAGCAATGCATGCGGGAAATTTGCCTCCCAACTTGCACCATTTTCTGTGCAAAGTACTTTCAATAATCTTTTCACAGAACGATGCCATCGCTCGATACCGCCATTCGATTGGGGCCTACACACTGAGGAATGAGTTAATTTAACTCCAAATTTCTTCAAGAATGTAGTTGTTAACTCGCTTATAAAGTATCGCCCAAGATCCGTTTGTAATTCTCTGGGATAACCTAATCTACTGAATACCCACATTAATGCTTCAATAATAGTTTCCGATCTTACATTAGGCAACGGCAAAGCTTCGGGATATCTACTCGCCATACAAATTACCGTTAAAATAAAGCTATTTCCTTTTTCCGACTTAGGCAAAGGGCCTACGACATCAGCGCATAGCTTTGAAAAAATTTCTTCAATAATAGGTACACGCCTGAGAGGAACTTTCCCTATCTCTTTAGGCTTACCAACGCGCTGACAACTATCGCACGTCTTAACATAATCTTCTATCTCTTTAATAATATTTGGCCAAAAGTAATGACGCAACACCTTATATTTTGTCTTCATCTCTCCGAGATGCGAAGAAATACCCTCATGACAGGCTCCTAGCACATCTAATCTGAATTTTGAAGGTACTACCAATTGTAATCTCTCCCCTCCTTTATTATCAAGTGTCTTCCTAAACACTAAGTCATTCATAATTTCAAAGTGAGACTTTTTATGTTTTGCTTTTTCCCTAACTTCTTTCAACAAAGGATCTGTTTCCTGTTCGGTCTTGAATTCCTGACGACTAACCCGTGCTAAATTCCCGAACTTGTCATTTAAATCCTTAGGTAACAATTCCCAATTCAAAATTCCATCTTTGTCTAAAAGTTCCAAACCCCTTTTACGCCTCACAATAGTATCGTCTGATTCATCTTCCGAATACCCCACTTGTATCCCTTCTGTCTTTACACATTCCATATTTTCCCTAGCCTCATCCATCAAACTGACAGGTTCCTTCCTGGCTTGTGATCTGGTAATCACTGCATTCACCTCACTTACACTCTCACTTACGTCTGGCAGACTCAATAAGCTTTTGCGTTTTATTTCCCAAGAGGTAATAACGCAAATCCGATTCTTTATTGACAACCCCTGCCTCTGTCTTAAGAACCCCCACTCCATCAAAAGCGATTTCTATTTGTGCCACAGGCAGGCACCGTATGTTAGAATCCAAAGGTTGTTTCACAAAGACATAATCCCCTGTCAATTGATTCTTTTTACGTGTTCCTCACTTAGCAGATCTAAATTGGTTCCCGTGTCACGGAGGGTGACAACTTCACGCCTATTTATTTTTGCCCGATTCAAATAAGGTTTAAATCCTGTTTCAAAATCTGAAGGTTTACTCATATGATTCACTTTAACAGTATCTTTTCCCTTCTTTAATTCCGGACATTCGGCCTTAAAATGGCTTGAAGAGTTACAAAGAAAACATCTGTTTACCCGCCTCTTTTCAAAAACCCTTTCTCTTTCCGAATCCCTATCTCGCCAATTGAAATTCTTTTCAACGCTTTTGTTCTCTACACGAGGGCTATTTTTTTCGATTTTTTTCTCCCCAAAGGATTTCACTTGAAAGGTTTTTCTTTGCGATTTTTTTACAACTTCTAATTCATCTAAACGTTTTACTAAAATTTCTGGGTCCGTGAAATTTGACCAAACATCTATTAGATGGTCTTTCAACTCTTGCGGCGCTCTTTTTTTAATTTGATCAGTAATTAATAGATTCTTTAATTCTTGAAAAGTTGTGATTTTTAAAGAGTTTAACCAACCTTCCAAATAGCTATTTAATTCAAAAATTAAATCTCTCCACGGATTATTTGGATTTCTCTGATGTTGATTGAATTTTAATCTATACGATTCTGCATTTAATTTGTACCGTTCTAATAATTTACCTTTCACATACTCATAATTATCTGTTAAGTGTGCAGGTTCTCTAAGAATTAATTCTGCCACATTTACAGGTAGAAGCGCCAATAAATTAGTTACTAATTCATCATCTTCTAAATTACATTTTTTTGCTTGTCTCTCAAACAAATTTAAGAATAAAGATATTTCTGAGCGACTCTCATCAAAACGATGTATTAAGGATTTTAAAGGCAATTTATTAATTCTCTCCGTCCCATTATTTGATGCCACACTACGCGTCTCTGCCTCTTGCGATAATTTTAATTTTTCCAATTCATATGCCCTGTCTCTCTCTTTAACTTCCCTCTCCATTTTTTTTCTTTCCTTTTCCTCAGCTACCAAAGTTTCTCGATCATGTAATATATTTTTGGCTTGTGCCAACGCAAAATCTTTATCAAAATCTTCAGCCGATTCTATTTTTTCTATTATTTTCGCAATCGTGTCATTTTCGTCAATCTGAACATCCAATTCCCCTGCTAACACTTGCAAATCAACCTTTTTGAAACTTTTCCAATCTGACATTTTGAAAACTTAACCTCAAAAATTGCACAAATACCAAAAAAAATACAATAACAGAAAAAATATATAAGCATGCACAAAATATATCATTCAGTTATAAATTTACACATTAATTAGAAGTACACTAATCCCCGTTTAAAATTTCATTGAAAACAACAAAATGCCTCTCATCTGCAACCATCATTATGCCACATTATTACACCTTAAAATATTTAGCTAAACCCTCAGAAATAATTTCCTTAAAAGCAGATTAGAACATTAAATTATTAAAATCTAGAAACTGTTCAAGTAAATTTTTCTTAACACTCTTTTTCACTAGCAAAATAATATGCTGAAAATTTTCTTAATTGTAAAAATAATTGATATTCTTAAAGTACTTTTTTTTCACATGGACACAGAAAGATTTTACATAAAAAATAATCTAATAGAAAAAAATTCTTATTGCAACCAACTGTAAAGTGTAATCTTTCATTGATCTCTAGGGAGACGTTTTACATGTCAAAATCCAATAACTGAACTAGCTAAGATAAATAAAAACATATACCAGGCAATAACAATTCCTAAACTTTATGAACAATGCCATAAATGTCATACCATGCTGAGATAAAAGAATTCACTTACCCGGCTTTATTCTGTCAATCACCTCCAATCAACAATGGACTCCTTTCAGATACGTCGCTTTGTCCAGCACTAAGTATTCACGGATTATTTTCCTCTCCAATACTGTTCGTAAAGAATGTCTCTTTTCAGCAGTTCAGATCACTAAGTGTCTTATCACCACACACCACATTGTTAATCAATAGTATCCTTAAGGTACACAACACCGAAAATCTTGTCACTTTTCAGAGTTCTTTTCGAATTCCAATTCGCCTTTTGTATTCCAGTTCGCCTTGACACAAAATCACACCGCTTGCCACCAGCTGTTGCGAATTTCCCCTCGAACTAAAAGATTAGTCCGGTAGCGTATGAGAAGAAATTTACCCACTGAATCAATTTAAGGGATTAAATAATATTTATTTACACAAAGTCTTATTCAAGTAATAAAATGATCCAGCATCGCATTTTTTTAGGGGTGAGTCTTGAGTCTTGTGCGAGTGTTCCCGGAACACAGAAAATCATCAACTGAAGTCTTACGGTTTTTAGATTGTCCAATTCCCGTGTCATAAGGTCACCGTGGACCTAGACGAATCTTGCTTCCTTCCCTCCTCCTTGTACGAGGAAAAATCTTTCTCCAGAATCTCACTGGACTGCCTGTCTGATCCCAGGCTTATTCACAACACCTCACCGAAGGTCCCTTCTTTCGTGTCCTCACTTGAAAAGCAACCTCAATAGGGAGGGGCTGTCTAGAACCTATTAGAGCACCTCCACATGATGTCAGGCTTAACTTCTTCTATCGTTGGTCACCTGAAAATGAGGTCACTCACGAACTATCGTGAGAAAAACTAACACCTGTTGGGTTTCAACATGAAAGCATTCGGCGGCACCTTTACACAAAATCTGAGAAAATATTTGCTGTCTAAACTAAAGTGCTCTTTTGTCAACGAAAAAAACTTCATCTTGTGCGGCCCAATATTTCTTTGAAACAGCACAATGACAAGCTCCCACGTAGGCAATTCAATCTGTAAAGTTCAATTCTTTACATTCCTAATGATACAGATCTTGATTTCTGTAATGTAAACTTTATCCAATAATACAGTATCGGAGGAATTTGTAAAAATTCGTAACGCGAAGAATTAAGAAAAATGGAACAAGAGAGTGCTTAATCCAATCATTTAAGTGATACAAATGAGTTGTTTTTTCACTAGACTACAAATAATATTACTTAATTCTGTAGAAAGGAAATTTTCATTTTACTCAGACAGAAACTGCAGTTAAAGTTATTCTTTCTACAATTAGTTTAACATATATTTTTTTCAGTTACTCTGTAATAAATAAAGATTCTTATAAAAAAAAAATTGGTTGCCTGTAAAGTCGGTATACGGGCGAAAGTTTTACGTGACAACGACTTTGAGTTGTAAAATAATTTTAATGTGAATATTCATTCGTATAGTAGGAAGAAGGATGAAATAATAGTAACAATTTAAAACATTTATTTATACAAAGAATTATATTTAAAACATTAATTTATACAAAGAATCTCGCACTGAATTTCATATTAACAAAATTTTATTTTTACCTTTACACATACATACGTATTTATATACAAATATACATACAATAACTTGCAATACACTGTGTTTGTTAAACACATTTTACTTCATGTTTATTGATGTCAAATGTTGAATTTTGTAAACAGCATATTAAAGAATTTTTCAATGAGCAGAATATAACTAAAGTAAAATGGCTTTCACTAATCACATATCATTAGTTTTCCATAATATACCACCGAATTACGAAATAAACTACACTTATTTTCTTTGTACTTTATACTAATAACTAATACATAACGTATTTCGTCTTAGTTTGATACTATCTAAAATTCCTATTAAGCACCGCCCCTTCCTTGCAGCGAATTCACATTCACGTTCAGAAAATGGTCCCACAAGTGACCGGAAAAAGTTAAGAGAAAAGTGAGCGCGTATCGTGAGCGGAGCGTAACGTAACGTAACGTAACGTAACGCAGTTTCTTGAAGTGTCTCCCCGGCAAACCAATTTACAAGACGTTGTCACGTCAAAAAATAAGAAAAAAGGATTGGAGAAAAGTAAACAAAGAAAAAAAAGCTCTCTCTGAAAATCTTTTCGGACTTGGAGTGATTGACAAGGGGAAGCAGGGTGTGTTGCGATGAATAGCGGATCCCGGAGAAGCACTTCTTTTTGTTTTGATGTGTGAACGCCTAAGAAGATTTTCGGTAGACTTATTTTCGACATCAGTTATGCTGTAAAACACTCGATTGCCAAGATTTCGTAAGCGGGAACTACCGAAAAGTTATCAATGAATTGATTTCAGTCTTGTGCCCATCGGACAGTGTGACCTCAGCTAGATGTGAAAAGAAATGAGCAGTGCCTCCCGAAGAAACAGTACGACTCCTTATTCTAAACTCTGTTCGTCCTGGATATGAATCGTGCGCCCCTATGATATGTCAGTATGGACACAGTATGGATACGAGAACAGTGCCATTGGATTTTTGATGAAGTATCTGAAAGACGTTTGTCTTAAAATCGGCGTGAGTTGTCACTATAACCTCAATACAATAGTTTTTCTTCATTTCTTATCATTAATCAGAATTAAATAGGAGAGTAAATGGTACTCACCCGATAAATTCTCCTTCATTGAAGTATCCAACAATTAAATCCACCATAGGGGAAGGGAACCGGGCATATTTACATGTTGATCTATACACTGCACTAATTCATCTTGATAAAGACGTATAATATTATTATATGGTGACTGTAAAACACACACACAAATTATTGTATACACACTTCTTCATTTTCTACTTTTATTTTAACACGCGAGAAAAACAAACACAGCAAAAGGGTAGTGCTCACATCAAGCTACAAAACAGAGAACAGAATGAATTTAAATCGATACATACATAAATCATAATATAGAAACAATTATTAATGAAAAAAGAGTCATTTTGAAAGTTTTGACAGTTTTTGTAAACCTGTAATTGTTCACTCGTAATCACTGTTTCCAAGGTCACTCTAACGAGCACTTAACTTTATTTATGATGCCATGATAATTGTCACTTGTTGCACAACGGAGGAAATTATTTACGAATTGCGCAATGTTTCTATCAACTCCTCCTTAATTTCTGAAGTTGTGTTGTCACTCAGATGCAAGTTCTTCCTGTGAATTTCAAAAAGAGGTTTTGGCAGGGGTTTTGTGAATAAGTCAGCTATCATGATTTTGGTTGGGCAATATACGAGTTTTATTATGCCATCTTGTTTCAGTTGTTTTATGAGATGATATCTAAGTTCAATGTGTTTTGTTTTACTTGAATGTTTTTCAAGCTCTATCATTTTGATAGCCGACTGATTATCCTCGAAGAGTTCTATAGGATATGTTTGTGAGATATTGAGTTCTTCAAGTAAATTCACCAGCCATTTGACTTGATTGGCTGCATTAGCTGCTGAGATGTACTCAGCTTCGGCAGAAGATAAAGCTATGCAGGATTGTTTTTTAGTTGACCAAAGTATGGGATTTTTACCTAGCAAATATACATTACCACTTGTCGATTTTCTTGATTCTGTGTCTCCACCCCAATCAGCGTCCGCGTAGACTTCTAGCGTTGGTTTTGAATTTCCATCTATAACTAGATTAAAGGTTTTTGTTGTCTTAAGATACCTCATGACCCGCTTTACACTGTTCCAATCTTTCATTCTTGGCTTTTCGGTCCTTCGGCTTAAGATGTTGACAGCTGCACAAATGTCAGGTCTGCTCACTGTGGCAAGATATAAGAGTGCACCTATGGCTTGTCTGTACTGTGTGTTGTTTGGTAAAATATTGTCATCATCTTTAAAGTGAGTGTAATTTGTTTCCATGGGTGTACTACATGGTTTTGCTTCTTGTAAATTGAATTTATTAATTAACTCTTCAATTTTTGAAGTTTGGTTAATTAAGTAGCTTTTGTTTACCTTTCGAATGTTCATGGATAAATAATTGCTTACGTCCCCTAAATTCTTTAATTCATACTCTTTATTTAAGTTCGCGATTATTTCCTCAATGGTTTCGTCTTTCCCTGCAATTAAAAGGTCATCGACGTATGTTATTATATAGGTTGTTTCATTATTCCTTTTCTGTGTAAAAAGACATGTGTCAATTTTACTTTGAATGAAATTCATGTTTTTTAGTGTTTCTGTTATTTTATTATGCCACGCTCTCGCGGCTTGCTTAAGTCCGTAGATTGCCTTATTTAATTTACAAACTTTGGTTTCCTGGTTTGGTTCAACGAATCCTTCCGGCTGCGACATGTATATCTCCTCATCAAGTTCCCCATGTAAGAACGCGGTGTTAATATCTATATGCTTAACATTTAAGTTTTGGTGTAACGCCGCTATTAATAATGCTCTTATCGTAGTATACGATACGACCGGTGCGTAGGTTTCGTCATAATCCTCTCCGAATTTTTGCGTATATCCTTTAGCTACTAAACGTGCCTTATATTTTTGTATTTTTCCGGTATTGTCACGCTTTAATTTATAAGTCCATTTACAACCTATTATTCTCTTATTCGGTGGAGGATCTACAATTGACCATGTTTTATTTTTTCTTAAAGAATTCATTTCGCTCTCCATGGCTTCTATCCAATTCTGTTTTACCGGAGAGTTTTCCATTAATTTAACTTCCTTATAATCCTTTGGTTCATTAATTTTGTTGTCTTTGACAATATATATAAGCCTATCAGGAGGTACGCCTTTATTTATTCTATCCGAGCGCCTTAGTTCCACAATTTGTTGTTGAGACGCAGATGGTGTTGTTTTTCCGTTCGAAATTTCTATCTCCACGAGATTTTTACAATTGCGTTTTTCGTCTTCATTTTGTTTTTGTTCAATTTCAGGCTTATCATTTACGTATTTGAATTTATTTTCAAGAAATTTTACCGTTCTCGCGATTTTTATTTCATTTCCTCCTACATATATGCGGTATCCCTTAGATTCATTGTCGTATCCCACAAAAATACCTTCAACAGCTTTATTATCTAATTTTTGTCTTCTGGCTTTATCAATATAAGCGAAGGCTTTGCAGCCAAATACTTTAACGTAACTTAAGTTTGGCTGTCTTTCTGTCCATAATTCATATGGCGTTTTTGCATTAGCTTTTGTAGGCAGTCTATTTTGTAGGTGGTTTGCCGTACAGATTGCTTCCCCCCAGAACTTTAAAGGTAGATTTGATTCATTTAACATTGTCCTTGCCATCTCAACTAACGACCTATTTTTCCGTTCAGCCACCCCATTTTGACTTGCACAATATGGGACTGTATGTTGATGTTTTATCCCATTTGATTTGAGATAATTCTCAATTTCATCTGATGTAAATTCTCCCCCATTATCCGTTCTGATTTCTTTCGGTTTTTCACCAAATTTGTTGCTTATCAGCGCAATGAACTCTTTGAGTTTTTCATAGACTTCACTTTTTCTTTTCAATAGATAGATTATTGTGAATCGCGAGTAGTCATCAATAAAAGTCAAGAAATATGATTTCCCCCCAATCGTGGGTGTCTGAAAAGATCCACAAACATCCGAGTGAATAAGTTGAAGCCTTTTACTTGCTCTATACTGAGCAACTTTCGGATAGGGTTCATCAGTTAATTTCGCCTTAATACACGGTTCGCAATCTATATTATGTTTACAATTGTTTATCTGGATACCTCTTACTAATTCCTTTTGTGTAATTTCTTTAATCGATGTTAGATTTCTGTGTCCTAACCTTCTATGCCATAGTTCTAGACAATTTTTATTGTTGCACGTTTGTGTAATGTTCGCGTGGTTTTCGTTAGTCAACTGGACTTCATAGAGGTTATTTACCTTTTGTGCTTCTAAGCAGATTTCCCCGTTAAGTTTGAAAGAGCATCGGTCATTTTTAAATACAATCTCACATCCGTTTTGGGTTGCTTTGCTGACTGATAGTAAATTCGTTTCGATTTCAGGTACTAGAAGTACATCTTTAAGTGTTATTTTATGAATTTTATTATCCGATGTCAGCGTATTTAAATTTACATCGCCTGAACCGTAAGCGATAAGTTTTTTTCCGTTTGCGATAGTCACATTTGTTTTTTCCCTCGATTTTATCTCTGTAAACATTGATTCAGAGGATGCAATGTGACTTGAGCTACCGCTATCCACAATGAATGTTTTATTTTCTATCCCTTGTGTTATAAATGCATAATCTTTGTTTTCGCTGTTTCTCCATGTATTGTTTTTTCCTTCATAGCGATTAAACCTGTTATACGATTCCGATGCTTGTTCATTCTTAAAATTGTTTTCACCCCTTTGAAAAACGAGTGATGTAGAATAGTGTTTTTTGTAATTTTTGTTGTGTTGATTTTGTTGTGTTGTGTGTGTTTTGTTTTTATTGTGCCAACATTCTTGTGTGTTATGGCTTCTCATTTTACAAATCGAACAATATTTTGATTCTTTTTTAGCTGGAAACTTTTTCTGAGCTTTAAAAGCTTTCGCTGTATTATCAATACTTTCATAGTTTTCATTTCGACGATTAAACTCGTCAATCAGCTTATTTTTAATATATGACGGAGTTAATTGTGCTTCTTCTTTACTTTCGAGAGCAGTAATTAAATTATCATAAGACTGGGGCAGAGAGCACAGGAGGAGCGCGGAAATGTGGTGATTATCAATTATTTCGCCTATAGCTGCCAAATGATCAACGAGCTCCATTATTTTTGTAATATGATTTATCATATTTCCATTTTCTGCTAATTTTATACTATATAACTTTCTAAGGAGAAACAATTTGCTTGTGAGATTTGATCTTTCATGAATTTCTTTTAATGCATCCCATGTTTGTCTAGCAGTTTGTAAGTTTTTAACATGCGTAATCTGGGAATCATCGATAGTTAGATTTATCAATGCCCGGGCCTTCCTATCATTTTTGGACCATTGATCGGTCAAAGGGGTCGGTGGATTATCGGTTATTACATGGAACAGCTCTTCTTTAGTTAAGAGCATTTCAATTTTAAATTTCCATGTACTGTAATTCGTTGCTGTCAATTTTTCAATTGAATAATTGTCTTTTAAAGTGGCCATTCTAATCTTATATTTTTATTTGTTTTTTATTCAATATTTTTTATTTGTGTGAAATTAGTGTATCACTATGTTATCAAATTGATATATCTTTTTAGATCGTTCTCATAATCATTGAAAGACGTTTGTCTTAAAATCGGCGTGAGTTGTCACTATAACCTCAATACAATAGTTTTTCTTCATTTCTTATCATTAATCAGAATTAAATAGGAGAGTAAATGGTACTCACCCGATAAATTCTCCTTCATTGAAGTATCCAACAATTAAATCCACCATAGGGGAAGGGAACCGGGCATATTTACATGTTGATCTATACACTGCACTAATTCATCTTGATAAAGACGTATAATATTATTATATGGTGACTGTAAAACACACACACAAATTATTGTATACACACTTCTTCATTTTCTACTTTTATTTTAACACGCGAGAAAAACAAACACAGCAAAAGGGTAGTGCTCACATCAAGCTACAAAACAGAGAACAGAATGAATTTAAATCGATACATACATAAATCATAATATAGAAACAATTATTAATGAAAAAAGAGTCATTTTGAAAGTTTTGACAGTTTTTGTAAACCTGTAATTGTTCACTCGTAATCACTGTTTCCAAGGTCACTCTAACGAGCACTTAACTTTATTTATGATGCCATGATAATTGTCACTTGTTGCACAACGGAGGAAATTATTTACGAATTGCGCAATGTTTCTATCAGTATCTTTCTTGTATCTTTCAATGGTGAGAAAATTTCAACTCTTTCCCATGTGATGGTCATTTTTTTTAAATAATTCCTTTGCTCATATTTTAGTATAAAAATTTATTATTGAAACTTAATTATTAACTTAAAATTAAGTTAAAGAATTTTCAAATAAAAATTTATTTTTATGATTATATAAAATGCAAAAGAAAGAAAAAAATATTAAATTGAATAATAATTGATGATGAAGAGATAAAATTTATGTGCTAATATTTTGAATTGTGTTTTTTTAGTGTGTTTTGAATTATGAAATTGATATTGAAAAATAATGCACACACTACACAAATTATTCCATAGGCACTGATTATATTAAAAAACACTTTATTCAAAGAATAACACTCACTCGCAGCTCACTGCTGCATTATTGTCTGCACTTATCTCAAAAACAACTTTGGAATAATAATATAAAAAACACTTCACTTCTTTTCACTTTCTATACACTGAGGTTTTAATTATAGGTAGCACGGTATCGTCTGCCTACATGGAACATACCGGCCCCCATTGACATGTTTCACATTCAATAATAACTCTTTTTTACTAAGTACACTAATTACACAAATAAATACAAAAGGTCACTATATATGTTTACTCAAATATAAAAATTGAAAGAAAAAACAATATAACACTCACACTCATATATATTTAACTTTTATCTTTTCTTTTAAGTACTATGGTTTTAAGGCATAGGAAAATACATAATTTACTCATAATTTACTAATCGATCTTTTAAAAATTCCATTCTGAGTTTTTACCTCAACTACGTGAAATTTCTCATCACTACCGTAATATACTTCAATAATTCTGCCTAATGGCCACTTATTGTTTGGTGTATTTTCCTCTACTAACAACACTAGATCTCCTATTTTTACATTATCCTTTTCAATTCTCCACTTACCAAATCTTACAATTAATTTCAATTATTGATTAAATTAAATAGAACTTTAACTTTAAATTTAATTTTTTAACAATTGATAAATAAACTTTTTAGCCTTTGCTTTAAATATCATTTAAACTTTAGTGCTAAAGAGAAATAATAGAAAGGAGATAAAAGTGATAAGAACTGCTAGCATCCTACTGACGTTAAATCCTATCACTCTTAACACTTTTATCTAAAAAGGAGCGGCGACTACAAGAATTTAAAATACACCACTATAGTTTTAATCCTCTTAAGGATAGCCTAGCACACTAGTGCATCCTGACGATGTCCATATTTAGAACAAAAAAGGATAACATCTTAAAAAGGACCATTATCTCAACAGCACTTAATCACCTGTACACTAACTCCAAATATATTAATAAATCTTTAAAGAAGACACAATAACCGGGGATAAACAATAAAAATTAGCCAAAGTTCCAGCTCAGCCCAACACCCAAAATACTCCACAACTCTCCAAACATATTTATACACAAAATAAAAACTTTTATATAATATTTACACACATCAAAAAACATCCCAGTTGGTGTCCCAATAGCAATATGGACCATTTAGGGGAAACCCTACATAATTACTGTATCAACAATGGTATTGAAATTGCAGCCCCCTCTTCCCCCACCCGTTATGGCCCTAGGGGAAATGGTACGACTATTGATCTGGCTCTGCTCAATAACATTTCCTTTCCCTACACCATTACCCCTATTTCTGCTCTCGCATCGGATCACCTCCCTATCCAAATTAACATTGATTGTAATCCCGTTCTCCCTTCCCTTCTTACCCCCTTTGTTTATGATTGGCATTACTATATCAATAAAATCAATGATGCCCCCCCTCCTTTCGACGAACTCAATTCTGTCGAGGATATAAATTTGGCTGTCACTAACCTTACTAAATTAATTCAAAATTCTCTGGAGGCATCCAAATGTCACCAGGCACAACAAAATTATCAATCTCTCCCTAAAGATATTAAAATCAAAATTAGGCAGCGTAATAGCCTCCGACGCACTTGGCAAGCCAACAGGGACCCCAGCGTCCGTGCAGATATGAACCACCTTAATGCTATTATTAAAAGAGATATCAAAAATTTTAAATCCAATAAATGGACTGACTTTATTACCTCCCTGACTCCGACGGATAATTCTATTTGGAATTATTTGAAAAGAGTTAGAAAACCCTTTACCCCTATCCCCCCACTCCATACGGATGCTGGACACAAATGCCTCGACAGTGAAAAATTGGAGGTGCTTGCTGATCAGTATGAAGGTCAATTTCAACCGCATAGTGATGTCTTTAATGCAGACACTATAGATCGGGTTGACCATGTTATTGGCAGATTTTTGGCCCGTGAGCCTGTCAGATCAATTGAACCGACCAACCCTGAAGAAGTCATAGCGGTGATTAAAAATCTACCCAACAAAAAGGCCCCTGGGCATGATGGGATTACTAATGCGGCCATCAAAAATCTCCCTCTTCAGTATGCTGGTTATCTAGCCACTCTGATCAATGCTTGCTTTAATTTTCATTATTTCCCAGATGAATGGAAAAAGGCTGTTATTGTTCCGATTAAGAAACCTGGAGAAGACCCTTCTATGGCTAGGAGTTACAGACCCATTAGCTTGCTTCCTGTCCTTGGTAAACTTACTGAGCATATTTTTCTTACTCGCCTTCAAAATTTTTAACCTGACATACCTGAACAATTTGGCTTCAGGCCCAAACACTCCACTGCACACCAACTGCTTAGGGTGGTTGAATTCATTCATGATGGATTTGACAATTCTGAGTATGTTGGCTCTCTTTTTATTGATGTCGCGAAGGCTTTTGACACAGTTTGGCTATCTGGCCTTATTTACAAGCTCTTAAAGTTAAAAGTTCCCACTGCGCATGTGCGCTTTACCCTTAAATACCTTCGTGGCAGAACATTCTGCGTTCGCTATGCCAACATCCTTTCCACTCCTCGTCCAATTAATGCGGGCGTGCCACAAGGCTCCAAATTGGGCCCCTGGCTTTACAAAGCTTATATCTATGACATTCCCACTTCTCCACACACGTTGTTGGCTATTTATGCGGACGATACAACTGTGATGGCTCGTGATAAAAATCTTTTTATTATGCACGAGTATCTACAACAACACATACGTAAACTTGAATGCTTCTTCACCAAATGGCGAATTAAAATTAACTCTAATAAATCGCAAGCTGTTATTTTTACTCGTAACCGCTCCACTCCTCCTCCTCTCTTTCTTGATGGCGCCTTCATTACCTTCGGACGGGAGGTAAAATATCTGGGTATATTCCTGGACAGCACTCTCACTTGGCGCAAGCAAATCGACTATACCGTCCAGAAATTCTACAAAGCAAAAAAAGACCTCGCCCATCTCCTGTACAGTCATGAGATGAGTATGAGCAATAAGGTACTGTTATACAAAACAGTACTTCGTCCCATTCTTCTTTATTGCGCTCAGATCTGGGGTTCAGCGGCTAAAACCAATCTGCAAAAAATTCAAGTGGTTCAAAACAAGACTCTCCGTGGTATTGTTCACTCTCCTTGGTATCGCAGAAATACTGTTATCCATTCAGACCTTAATATTCCTCCTATTCGTTCTGTTATCAAAAATCAAGTCATAAAGTTTTTTGACAACATTCCTTCTATCCCAAATCCTGCTTTGCATAACATTTCTAATTATGATGCAAATGCTCGTTGGAGACGACCACGAGCAACGCTACGTCTCCCTGAAAACATCGACCCAGGATAATTTTTCCTAGTTTTTATCTCATTGATAGGGTTTTCCTTCCTGAACGTTCACCATCTCCTAGTCTTTATTTTGTAAATACTTTTGTAAATATTTGTAAATATTTTTATTTCTCTTATACTCTTATCTATTTTATTTTATTTTATTTATTTATTTATTTTTTGTATGGTGCCCTTAAAGGGCCTTTGTTTTTTGGGACCCGGCTTCTCCCCCCCCTTGTTTCTGACGTTATGTTTGTCAGACTTTGGCTATGACTTGAATTGTTCCATGCATCATTTCTCTACTAGAGGTAAGGAGTTGATCTCTCCAGGCACTCTGACAATTATCTCGTCCAAGTCCAAGTCAAGTCATCAAAAAACAACTTTTACCAGGTACGTAGTCACTTAAAATTACTCTCATATCAACAAGATCCACTCGATCTGGCTCCTAGCTTTTAAAACATATTCAAAAATATTGATATATACTGCTTTTATATACCTTATACACACTTGAAAAAACCCTACATATATTTCAACAAGAACACAGCATGTCAATATCTTACACTTACTGTTTTAAACAATATAAAAATATTGTTTTCACATATTGAATAAAAAGATCAAAAATTTTTAATATTCAATTATAAAATTTAAGAATAGTTGAACCCCATGATTAAATTCAAAGGTAACCAAATCTCATTTTTACAACATACAAACTTCCCGGTCTGGCATCAACACATGACTCCATTCTCAAAAATAATCCTATCCTTCACAGCAGCCAATTTCCAATAAAAACAAAGTTTCAGCTACAACATCTCCTAAGAATCCGGAGGACACAAATAATTAAATTGGTATATAAAATTCATACAACTTTCAGCGCCGTGTACACCCGGCTACCCATTCACTCTCTCCAAATTTGCCTGGAGCCCTAGGTCTTCATACCTCACTTTCTCGAAAAACACAAAATCACATAGGCAAGAGTTGTAGCACGGATACAGATTACTTGAATTCAGACAATCACAAATAAACCTCAAATAATAAACTATTGTTTCCATACTTAACATATTAGGACAGATCAATCAATGTTGACACCAAGATCATAGAAACTCCTTATTGCCGAGAAATAGTCCACCAGTACAAAACCACTTTCACAAAAATTAGACTCTCCTCACAAGCCCTAAAACTTACACAGCTGACTGAATATACTATCACATGATTGTTTCTGTCACTCAGCGAGGAGCAAAGTTAACATCTGAAAATCAATCCCCCTCCACTAAACACAGAAACATTTAGCAAATTTAACATTAGTTTTCAAAACAAAATTTTTCATTTCGAAAAATATCCATTAAATATCCAAAAATTCAGCCCAAGAATTGAAAACAAGCAATTCCATGAGAGTCCATCACATACTAAACACTTCCAACTAAACCAAGTTTAGCCCATAGGGTTCATTCGCTCTTACACTTACAACATGGTTCTCCCAAACTATTGCTCTTACATTCACTGGAGGTTGAATTTTATCTGACCAAGTCTAACACATATAGAAAACTTGACAAGCCAGCTGAAAGATGTTCCTTCCACATTCAGGAGACAATTCTAACAACTAAAAAAAAATGCAATCCTACAGTTCAATCAAACACAAAATATTTATATCTGTTCTATTACATTAATATAACAAAAACTTTATTAATTTATTTCCATATCTATTTCAACATTTCACAATTGCTTAAACTCAATACCAAAAAAAAAAAAAAATCCGCAAAAAGATCCATCAACTCAACCAAAAAATGGATCAGATCTTCAAAGACTCCTTCATCAAAAGAGTTGAATTTTTAGCCTTACACGTGATCAACTTTCAACTTCCAATTAACAAAAGTCAACTTTAAAAATTATTTCTCAAATTAGCACTGAGCAGGCATGACACTAAACAACTGCAAAAAATCCTTTAACCAAAACTCCATAGCAAAAGTTTCCAAATTCTGATTACACCAAACTTGCTTAAACCATACTACACTATGACAACTACCTCTCAACCAACAGAAAAACTTCAGCGGATCTTCAAGAACTCTAAATCAACTCTAAAACTCTAAATCAACTCTAAAACTCTAAACCAACTCTTAAACTGTAAATCAACTCTAAAACTCTAAATCAACTCTAAAACTCTAAATCAACTCTAACACTCTAACTCAACTCTAAAACTCTAACTCAACTCTAAAACTAAATCAACTCTAAAACTCTAAATCAACTCTAACACTCTAAATCAACTCTAACACTCTAAATCAACTTTAAAACTCTAAATCAACTCTCAAACTCTAAATCAACTCTAAAACTCTAAACCAACTCTAAAACTCTAAATCAACTCTTAAACTCTAAATCAACTCTAAAACTCTAAATTAACTCTTAAACTCTAAATCAACTCTAAAATTCTAGATCAACTCTTAAACTCTAAATTAACTCTAAAACTCTAAATCAACTCTAACGCTAAATCAACTCTAAAATTCTAGATCAACTCTTAAACTTTAAATTAACTCTAAAACTCTAAATCAACTCTCAAACTCTAAATCAACTCTCAAACAACTCTCAAACTCTAAATCAACTCTTAAACTCTAAATCAACTCTAAAACTCTAAATCAACTCTAAAACTCTAAATAAACTCTAAAACTCTAAATCAACTCTCAAACTCTAAATAAACTCTAAAACTTTAAAAAAAATCTGTAAAACATATTACAAAAAATAATATTTTTATGAGAACTCAGAAAAAGAAAAGAAATATTTATCTCCGATTATAGATTATATGCACTAAATCAATGGCTGGTGTAAAGTAAATAATAAAATTCATTCAGTAAATAAAAATTCAAATTTATTTAGAATATTCTGTACTTAATATGCCAAAATTTTCCTGAGATCATGTTTCAATAAATCGAACACTAATAATCAAGAAGCCTCCCATACTGAAAAAATATATACTTGATTTTTTAAAACATAATATGCTAAACTTTAAGATTATATATAAAAAAAATACCAAACTTTTAAACTAAAAAGAATAGGACATAAACTCCAGGAAATCAGCAAGATCAAGTAAACTTCTGCAGCCATGTCACAAAACAAAATTTAATATATTAAATTACTCAAACTTTCTATAAACTTTCATTAATAATTCATAAATCTCCGCCCGTAGACAGCACCAAAAACTGATTTCCTACCATTTAAGCACCTTATAAATACTTTAAAAACTTTAAATTTATTAAAAATTTTAAATATATAAAAGAGTCTATTAAAACATTACACACATTATTCAAAGTTCAAATATACTCTCAAATCTTATATTTTTCAAAAATCCTCAAATGCAGCCTATTAATTAATATATATACATACTATATATGTATAGATAGATGTAACAATTTTAACTTCATTATACTTAAACTTCAAAATTAAATTTAACAGTTTAAATCTAAAAATATAGCAAAACTATTAAGTTTTTAACACTTCATTTTTAATAAATATCTCTATATAATATTTTTCACATAAACTACTTAAAAATTTATCCATTTAATTATTTTCTATTAAACTAAGGAAAATCATTTCATTTTCAATAAAAAGAATTTTCAAAATTTCACTTTTACTGCAGAAGTCCTCCATCACACAAAGTACCATAACCGGTAGTTCTGTCGAGAAAATATGCAAAAACGTCATGGCAAAGTAGATTCCCAGTTTATCAGAGCTCTTGAAGGTATGCCGATACAATCTGTCACAACTAAGTCCATGATTCCTTGGAACAAAAGCTCATTCATAAACTCATTTCAAGCACTGTAGATCACAGTTCATGAACTCAAAACTCATCAGGAAAAACCTCACCAGGATGAAGTCCTCTCAGGCACAATAAGGCATCACAGCAAAAAGTCCAAATGGGCAAAGTCGTCACAGGCTATGTAGAACATAGTTCAAGAAAAACAAAGCTGAAAGGTTCTTGTGAGCATTCAGGGCAATCAAACTTTCATACTGTCCACACACTTCACTTGCTGCACCATGACATTCACAACAAAAATGCATAAACTCCAATGTTTGGGATGCAGACCATATTCAGGTCTTATCGTCGTTCTTCACACTAATAGAAAAAACCAGCACTGTCTCTCTGGAGACGATAAACTTTTAAAAAAAATCAGCACAGTTCCTCTTATCACATCCCAGGAAAACAGACTGAAAACTTTATTCTCTCAATATGCAAAAAGTTCACTCAATATACAAAAGGCCAACTTATTTGTGCATATCTTAATCACACAATAATTTAAACAGTTCTTCTTCGGATTTAACCAACATATGACTTCTTTAATTTTAATTGGCAAAGTCGTTTCAAAGAAAATTTTCATGAAATATGAAGAGCAGCATCTAAACTTCTGACTGCTTCCAAAAAGCATAGTTCCGAAAAAAAAATTTCCAGCGATCGGTATCAAAACAAAATTTGTCAGAATATTCATTAACTCTTAAAACAATATCTTCTTAGACACACTTCATTTATTTGAGTATAACAGTTCACTAATTTAAGCAGAATATTATTCGAAGACTCTCATGTTCAACGTGGACAGATCTTTAATAGAACTCTTAACATAACATCAGCACATAGTTAATTCGAAGATTATTCACTCAAATAAATAATCATTTTTACCTCCTTGCGAGACGGACCACGAAAAATAATGCACACACTACACAAATTATTCCATAGGCACTGATTATATTAAAAAACACTTTATTCAAAGAATAACACTCACTCGCAGCTCACTGCTGCATTATCGTCTGCACTTATCTCAAAAACAACTTTGGAATAATAATATAAAAAACACTTCACTTCTTTTCACTTTCTATACACTGAGGTTTTAATTATAGGTAGCACGGTATCGTCTGCCTACATGGAACAGATATGTTTGAAATAAATATTTGTATGTGTATATATCTATGTTTTCATTGAAGTTCTCTTTTTTCTATATTTATCTTTAAGTAAATTGATAGATGCAGATTCTGTAATATTAAAATTAATTTTGAAGACCGTTATTTTAAGCATTTAATTATCCCATTAAAATCCGAAATAACAAATTTAAACGTTAAATAAGTCGATCCTAAGTTATTGCAAATTTATTTTATTTAGATTATTATTCCAATGTTTTAATTTTATTAATTGGTAATATCCCGCTCATTCCTTCACAACGCGGAATGGGATATTATTATTATATATATATTTTTTTTGTACTAACCACGTCTCAATCACGAACCCAGTATGTGGCGTCATTTTCCTCACCCCACGTATTTAGCCAAGTAAGGCAATGTTTAGAGTTAAACATAGGAGCTTAATTTAAGGAGCATGCAATTTTAGCAGCATACATTGAACATAGGAGCTAACTGAAATGCTTTGCTTTCACGTTTCAAGATTTTCATCTCAACTGATATAGACCAGTAAATCAATTTTAATACTTTTTTTAAACGAAAATACAATCAAAATTAATGCAATTAATCTCTAAATTATGAATTTAAAAAGCATGTCAAGTCAGATTTTCCATTTAATTAGTTGAATAAAAATTTGCAGTACGCTTATTTTTCATTCTTCGAGAATTTTTCTTTAAAACGATCTCACGATACTTTAGAATAACCAAGGTGTACAATATTTAAAATACTTTAAAATTATAACAACATTTCATTATATATCAACAGAAAGCACTGAGTATTTACAAAAAAAAATTGCTTCAAATTAGTTAAGTCCTGATCATATCATTGTGATAGATAAATATATACCAGACATCTTTGTATATTATAATGATGTACAAATTGATGCTACTTTTTTTCAACGAAAAATAGAGAAGACTATATTTTAAAACTATCTTAAATTAATGGAACATTTCATTACTACACATTTATACATTGGTGTTTTATTTACAAACATAACTATCAGTTCAGATCTTATGTTTAGTGTCTATATTTAAATATTTTTCTTTAGATTTCATTAAAATAATCATGTTAATACGATATCATATATTTATTAATTTATTTTTATATTTATGTATATTTTTTCATTTTATGTAATTACTTTTTCTTCTGTTCTGTTTCTTGTTCTGTTTTCTTCATTTTTTCCTTCCAGAGCATTTTTGTAACGAAGGTAATTATCCAGTAGTTAGGTATTTTCTCAGGATCCAAAGCTTTAGTTACTATTTATGTAAATTTAATAAAGAATTTTTCTTAAATATATTTTTAATATTTTACATAGTGCACTTATTTGTACTTTTTCCTATTAATGAGATTTTTGAAAACATCATACTATTGTTTAACGAGGAGTGACTTAAATTAATTTGCTTCTATAACTAACAATTAAATTTCTATTTTTATTCTTTATTTAATAAATTTCTTTGAGGTTTCATTAAGATTATTATGTGCTCATTAGATAACATAAATTTAGTACCTTTATAGCTTAAAAATATAATTTTTTAAATTTTGTTTAATGCCTGTGTCATCTGTTTGTTGTGAATGATTTCATTTTATTTTTATTTGTAGAATACTTTTTTTATGAAAAAGTAATTATCTTGAAATCGTGTATTCCTTCGGGATTAACCGAAGTTTTATACCTGTAAATTGAATGAAACGTTTTGCTTAAGCATCTTCTGCAACTTTTTAAAGAAATTTATTTGTATTAATACAATTTTGTAAGCACGATGGAAATGTTTTATAAAGATTTTGTTTTTGCAAATTTGTGTGGTAGCTCTTTTGTGTTTCAAATTTTATCTAATTACATGAAAACAAACGTATTATGTATGATCAATGAAGGAATAACTATGTACAAATTGTCCAAATGTTAGTACTATTGTTCTATAGTGTTTTTTCATCTTTATAAATTATGGATGATTTGTTATTAGTTTAAGAGATTAATATTATTAAAATGAGTGATAACAACGCTTACATGTGAACAGTCTTTTCATCACTGCCTTCTTTGAAAAGTTTTTATTTTTTTAAGATTAATAATTCATCTAAAACGGACCCCTTTGAAGGAGATCCATATGCCATAGAATTGAACATTAGTACTTGTCAATGGATATTCCAATACATGATTTATACAGAAGTAATACAGTAAGTGATCCTGAAACAAGGGTGAGACTGTCGTGCCATTAAGTTTTTATATTACTAACGTTGATTTCATAAATACTTCATTTTAAAGAACTCCTATTTTGTTCATATTTTATGTATTTTTGTCTCATAAAACTCTATTTTTATTATCTGTTTTTATTAAATAAATTAATAAAAACTAAATATTTTTAACTAACTACAAAACGAAATATTATGGTATTTGTTAAAGTATAAAATAACTGAAATTAAAATCTCACCACATTGCCCAAGCGAAAAGTTTACTTGTGTTTATTTTTATACTGTCCTAATATGTATGTAACACAGGGGCAATTTTCAAAAATAAACAATTGCTTAACATACATTTTTATTTATGTAATTTTTCATTTATGTAATCTTTCACTTTCGGATTACACTCTAAAAAATAAAAGTGTAAATTTACACACAAAAATGTGTAAATCGATGATACAAAAACGATATGTTTATATGTGTAAATTTGTGTGTAAATTGCCAAAATACACGCCTAATGTGTAAATTTCAAAATACACATTTCAGTGTGTAATTTGATGATAACACTAAGTGTGTAAAAGTTAGAGTGATCACTCATGAAATACCCACATTAATGTGTAAATTGCGCAAGAATACACATATATCTGTGTTATATTCTTACTCATTTATCTGTGTAATCTTCTGTGATTACACTGATAAAAATGTATTAAGTAAAAAACACATATTACTGTGTTATTGTAATTTACACAGTTCTTTGCGTAATATGCAAAATACGCATATTCGATGGAGGTTCAATAACTATTGTGTCTAGTGTATATGAAATATCTGTACTGCAACGGGTTGATGAAGAATATCGATATATTTATACTTAGTTTCAGAACCGTAGCTGCAATATTCATAGTTTTGTATGGAGGAGTAAAATAGGGGGGGGTAGTTGAAAGTCTGATTATTAGCTTATGGGGCTAGATTTGTGACAGTGGATGCGATAAAATAGTGTTGTTTGGACTCGGGATCATAATGATGTACACACTTCTCATCCACTATCACAAGTGTAGCATCATACGCTCCAAATCAGCCTATCACACTCACTCCCCTCCTCTTAAAAACTCCCTATAAATAGGTTTTTAGAACTTTACCCCTCCCTTTAAAACTATGCTACTATAGCGGCTACGGATCTAAAATTCAGCATATAGTCATTTAAGACATTAGTTTTTGATATTCCTCATCAACCATCAGAGTACAAATATTACTTCTCTGTTAGTGGGGAAGTATGGGACACATTGTGACATTTTCAATTTGTTTAATTATAAAATTGATTCTTCAAATTATGTTTCTATATTGCTGAAGGACATTAGAAAGTGTTTCATTTTGTATTCTATAAATCAAAGTTTTTGTATTTGTGTCAAGTAAAGGTGATTTTATTATTTTTGTAAAAAGTGTCCCATTCCTCCCCACTCTCCTCTAAATATACACATAAAAACTGCTATTTTATTTTCTATATTCTTCCTTGCTTTTTAATTTTATCATTAACCCCTCATTTATATATTATTCAGAACATGCAATTAAAAATTAAGATAAAGAAAAATAAATAATTAATTAATGATAGATTTTAGACTAATCAGATGGAATATAATCATAGTTGGTAAACTTGCAATCTCCACACTTTTTATTTCAGAGTTCAGACTCAATTTTTCATTTTTTATTTTTCCGACTCAAGATACAAAGTCAATTATATTGAAAGTACTGTGTTACATACAGTTATAAAAGTAAAATTTAAAATACTATAAAAAAACAGAAAAAAGATATGTAAACTTCATCTCACACACACATATTACCTGCAAATATTTTAGCTGATTTGTTTATATATACATAAATCACTTACAATACATGTTGAATTCTTTTCTCTTCATAAGTATTCATCATTACAAAGAATTTGCCATATAAAATATTATCAGGACTATCAAAAAAGCTGTTGAATCATTAAAGTAACATCTTTTGCATTAAATTTATACTTAGAAATTTGTGTCTTAAAAAAAGAAAAAAATACAAATATATTTTAACATTAATGAAATTAATCCTATCTTCATAAATGAAAATTTCAGATATTCTAATTAAAATTTTAGGTATCAAACTAATGTGTATTTTTATTTATCAGCTATAGTAAAAAATAAAACGAGAAATACTGTGTCTATATCCAAATATCAATTGACTCTTATAAATTTTCGAAATTAAAGCTCGTAGAATTTATTTGATAATTACATTTGTGTCTTAAGTGTATATAACTCACCTGGCGGGGGATATTTATGTAGAAGGAGGGAGGGAGAGAACGATAAGTTCGATTTTGAATATTCATTATGACACAACTGTTATATATTTTTATATACATACAATCATATGTTTTATGTCATATAAGTTCTGTAATAATATGCAAAATTGGAATGGAAAAATGCATATTTGAAGAAAAAGCCATTACCTTAATATAAATTTTCTTCAGAATTTTTGATCTGGAGTTATTTTAAATCAACGTATTTGCGCCCTTTTGCAATTTACTTCTGTGCATTTTTATTAATTCTATAATTAACAAGAAAAAATTATGTGTTCTTTACTATGACTATTTTAGTGGAACATAGTTCTTCGAGATGTAATATTTTCAAATTAAAACACAGCTGAAAATTTAATGTAATTAAGATAAAAAATTTAAAAAATTAATTTCTCAAAATTAGGAAATGTAACGTAGAAACTCAAAAGCAACGCTATAGTTTTAATTGATGATAAACTTAGTTAACATTATAAGTTTCATAATTAAAAAAAATTTAATAAATAAATAAAAAACTCAGATGAATTGTTTAACTTATAAATCAGAATATATAATTTATAGATATGGTATACATTTGTATAATAGTTTATAAATAAACTATACTATCTTTCACACAACCGAACCAAAATTTAACATCTCACCCCCCCTCCCTATAAAAAAAATGATAATGTTTATTTTGCTACTGTTAACATACATTCATAAATTCTTTTTAAGATGAAAATTTTTCAAGAAATAAATGACTTTAGATACAACAGTTGTTATTTTAATAGACATTTATCAAGAGTTATGTAATGTTGACATTTTTAAGGCAAGTAAATTATACGTGTAAAAAATTCTTATACGTAAAAAACAATCCAACATGTATCATATACATTTATACATAAATATAAACAAATCAGATAAAAAGAATTGGAGGTAATACGGACGTATGACATTACATACCTTATATTTTATAAGAGAATAACTTATTATATACTATATTTTTCTGAACGAGAGCGCTTGGAATCAGCTGGGCCCACCATTATTTTTCAACTTAAACATGATGAAGCCAAGTCAACGAAGATTACGATTTTAGTTTTCTATGCTAGATTCGCGTCTAACTCGGGGTTGAAGTAGTTCCTGAATACAACCATCAATTACACTGCGAACTGAAGTTAAACTAAAATTACAAGTTAGACTTTGAAATGGATAAAAGTTTACAAGCTACCAGACGGCTCAAATAATTTAGGGTAAAATAAAGCATACTTATATTTGATGTGTAAAATGTATAAATAACTCAGGATACGAATTTAGAATTATCTTACTTACATGAATTATATTTTATATTACATATTAAATGAATTCGAAATAGTTTTTAGATTTTACTGAAGATTAAACTACTATCCTTTTAATGAAGGGGGGGGGCAGCCAAAAAGATTACCAGCAGTACAAAAAATATAATTTAATTTTATGAATAAGCATAAAGTGGGATTATATCTCTATTATAATGCCCCGTTATGAAGTCTTCCTAATGTCACTTTAAGAATGAAATCTAGCACTATTACTGAAAATTACAAGTAAAATTGTAAAAAAGAGCAGTCTGTGCGATGGCTGAAAGAAATTACGATTTAATCAAAACCTATAATTATACAATCAAGCATTCTTATATTTGATGTACAAATTTTAAAAGGGAATTCGGAAAACGAAATTAAAATTTACTAATTAAATGGATAAAATTTTACGTTACATGTAACAAAATATTTGTTACATTTGTTACATGTGTCGAGGTAAAAATTGTTTAACTTCTTTTAGATGTTCACGTGCTGCTGAAACGGGGAGAGTGAGAGAGGTGGTCAGAGTATCTTATAAAAATAAATAAATATATTAATTTATTACTTAAAAATACTGTTACAGCAATGTAATGACACCATGTTATTTATGGAATGGGTTTACTAAAATAAAAAGTGTAGCTCTGAATAATATGTAAGCCTCCTATCCCTTTCGTAACGTCTACTTTAAAATTCATGCATTTATAATTTTTTCAACACAATAATTAGTGTAATTTCAGGAGTAATCTACATTTACACATTTTTATGAGTTTATGCACTGATAACAAACTTACAAACTTAATGCCACAAACTAAACACACATTAAAATAGGTATTTTTATGACAAGTGGGTGACTTTAGAAATTTACACTCTTACCTATGTGTATATCATTATGTGTAAATTACAATAACGTACCAATTTGTGTAAATTCAGACATTTTTCAGCATTTACACATTTATTTATGTTTTCCAGTGATAACAAAATACACACTTAGTTTGTTAAGCTAAAATGAACATAAAAACAGGTAAAACTTTGCAAAAAGTGGGTAATTTTCATGTCAGGTGTGTAATTTTAGGAATTTACTCACATATATATGTAAATTTGTCTAATTTACACTTTTATTTTTTAGAGTGCAATTTCTTTTACAGTTTCGCGATGTAATTTATTTGGCACAACAGTTTCTTTATATGTTTTAAGACTCTCTAAATCTGTTATTATTTATGAATATAAATAAAAACACAAATTAATTGTTGTGATTTTAACAAAATTATTGTGATGAATAAAGAAACTCTATTAACTGTGATTTTTACATCCGAGGGAAAAATGTCCAGGCTTGAAATTTCATATCATGATTGCGGCATATTCGAATGTTCTATAAATCAGTTTATTCCGAACAAATCTGGCGGTCATATTTCAGCGATGTAACATTTTTTTACAAGTGGTCTGTTATAAGTTGTTAAAGTGATAGTAGAAGTTAGGTTATCAGAGTGTATTGTGTTTGACGAAGTTGTCCACAACAGTATGGTTGGTCAAGCTTTCGCAATTGAAACCAAAGTTTTTTGTTCATATCTTGAACTAGACACTTTTATACTTATTAAAATGTTAAAATTAGTCATTTATTATTTCCCCTTTTTTACAGATCTATTAAGCAATTTAGTATTTTTCACGGAAAATAAATAAATAATATTTTTTGTATTTAACTTGGTTATATTAATTTTCTATAAATAAAAGTTAAAATCATTCTGAATTCACAAACATTGCAAATACTTGAAATTTTAAATCTGAAAAAGTTAAGAAAATAATCTAGAAAACTTCCCTAATACGCAAGAGTATGTAATATAGATCTTGTATGATTAAATTCTCTGAGATAAAAAATTCCTCTTAGAGTAAATTTCTCTTTATAAAAAACGTTGGAGGCGCAACGAATTTTCCGAACTTTATCCTTAGAAAAAAATTATATTTGTGCTTTCCCATAGTCTTTTGAGAAAAAGGAGTCGAGAAAAAGCAATTGCATAAAAAAAGAAAACTCTTGAAAAAAAAATGTTACTGCTAATTAATGTTCTGCAATTTAAATTGTACAAAAATAATAATTCTTATAAATTTCCAATTAAGTTTTATCCGCTTTTTAATTTGTTTTATATTTAAAATGTTTTATAAAACGGTGCTTGGTTAACCTCTTGGATAGAGCGACCGGTATAAGTGCCGCATGAGGTGCTCTTAAATCATAATTTTTCTCACCAATTAATAAACTTTTCTAATTTTGTTTTATTTAATCAGAGCACTTTGCGAATTAACTAGACAAAAATAACTTTAAAAAAATGGTGATAAAGGAATAAAAATTCTGTAAAAGACACTCGTTCCAAAAGGGTTGAACAAGATCTTATATTAATAATATTTTTTTACATTAATATTAATGTTTGACATATATAAGCATGTGTGCATGCGTAATATGCGCATATATACACTATATGGCCAAGAATAGCCAAGGACAATGTTTATGAGGCACCACGTACAGACAGCACTAATGTACTGGTGACGAGATGAGTTGTTTACTGAAATTTGGCAGTGGATATATAAAATAATCAAGGGAAATTAAATTCAAAATATTAAATTATTGAAAGTTTCAGTCATTTCGAAGACATTCTATGCATATATATTACAAATTTTAAATTTTTTTCGCCAAAGCTAACCTTTATACTATCTTAATTTTCTTATAATAATATTCCGTACTTACTCAAAATTATTAAATTAAAATCTTGTTTCTAGATCTAATCTATTAATCTTTATGGAGACGATATAAATTCTTAATTCGCCTTAAAAAACATTATTCCAGTATGCGTAAATTTAAAAAGATGGCTCTAAATTAAAAATATTCTTAATTAAACTTTATTTCCTAATATTCCAAATAAAACTCATTTCTTCTATGTTTTTATCAACTCTTTTTAAGAAAGTCTTATTAAATTTATTCCAAAACCATACCTTTCAAAAATATCAGTATTTTATTTTATCTATTTATTTATTTTCCCTCAGTCAATCTTTGATAGTGTGCATATCAATAAATTCATTTCTTTTCTTTTACTCTTAAAATTAATAGTCTATAAAAATCGTCTGCGTAAGATATTTAAAATCCTGATTCGATTATAAATTGGTTAAATAATGTTTTTTTAAAATAAAATTATCGTCTGAATGAAGTGTTTAATCTCGAAGCTGGACAAGAATTCTGTTTACATAAAAGAATGATGGGTGGAGGTTAGAGAATGTTCTAGAATTTTCTTTTTAGATTTAAAAGAGGAAGCTCGAGAGGTGGTAAGAGAGATGAGAAGAAGGATTTTTGGGAGCGCTCTTGCATGAGTACGGCTTGATGTACTAAAGGATGGAATATTTTTTGGATATTTCGGTAAAATATCGTCTGCAACAGGAGCTTTTCTCTCTAATATAGCTACAGTTTAATAAAATGAACTTGCTGCAGCCAAGGAGTGATTATTTGGACCTTCTACATTTATTTATTTTGCTTTTTTTTCTCGCTGGCCATGAATTCTGTGAAGAGAAAGGGAAACCTGGCAATGATGTTTTTGTCCCCCCCTAACTTTAAATTGTCATATATATATATATATATATATATGTGTGTGTTGGAAGGTATTAGTATTATTATTACACTTATTGTTATCATTTAATGAGTTCTGCAGACATTAGTTTTAGAGGTAATCTAAAAACAACATTTTAATGTAATAGCTATACTTATTTTTTATTCTTTAATTTTAAATTAAGAAAGATTTTTCTAAAATATCTTACATTTTCTATTCCATAATGTATGATAGATTACTTTATCTATAAGATTTAATAATTCGGAGTAAAATAATATCTGACATCTAACATTCCATTGTGCTGATAATAAAAATTCTTTACTATGATATCATTGCATCAAACAAATCTGCTTATTTTCAAGAAAAATTATCTTTGGCAAAGAAAGTGTTTTTGTCCGATTATTTGAAAAACCTAACCATTTCTCATTCTTTAACTTCCTTTCTTAGCTGTAACAAATCGCGTCGCAGAAGAAAATCCTCTTTACATAGTCATTACCATATGTATCTATAAATGACATCTAGCAGCTTAAGAAAAGGATCTGCATTTATTTTTCTAAGGCTGTTTAGTTAGTTTAATAATATATTGCTTTCATATAATGTTCATTTTGCTTTTTGTATACTTTCTTTTCATTTAAAATGCTTTATAAAAGCAATTATTAGAAAAAAACAGATATTAATGTATATACATACATACATATATATACCTTATACATATATATAACTTATATATGTGCAAATGTACGATATATCGAAGGTACAGACATTGGTAGCATATCGTGAATATAACTTGAATTGCGTACATAGAAAAAAAAATAATTTTAATAAACAAAGATAACGATAGACAAATGTTATGGCTGCAGAGATATCAGCACAAACATATATAGAAACCAAAGTATCAATGTTTAATGCATATTTTCTTACACAACATCAACTATTCTTATTATTTTATATGAAATAGAAATATTTATTAAATTAATAATTGTTATCTATTCCATTTACACAATTACCTTCATTATGTTCTTTTTCTTTAAAAATATATTTCCTAGTCTTCGCACTTTATGATATCTTTAGTAATATTTTAAATAATAAATTTCTTGATTTATGTAAGGTGGCCCCATCAGTGGCCGCGAGGTTCTGACCTCCAAACTGGTAGACGGTAGGTGCTGGGTTCGAACCATCGCGACCGTCGGCCAAACCGTTAGGAGTTTTCCGTGGTTTTCTTCGAACCTTGCGTAAATACGGTTTAGGTTCCCTTAGAAAGACCCCCACGGAGGGCATCCCACCCCATAAGGCCTATATCCCATAGAGTAGATAAATGGCCGACATACATACAAAGAAACAATCATGTAAGGTGTGACATGTGTAATTTTTATATCTAAAAAACAGATTAAATATACTGTTTTTTATATAATTTTCAAAACTGGTGAGAAAAAAAGACAATTTCTTGCATTATTATAATTAAAATATCTAAATTGTAATAAAAGTTGTAATTTAAAAATATATATTAATTAATTAATAATTTTTAGATGCACCTGCCACACACGACAAGACACACGCGAAGTCCTTATGAGTAAAGCTACCCAAATATTAAATGTTACAAAAAAATTCAAACAGTAAGTATTTATCTTCGATATTTCATGAGATTTAATACCGTGTTTTAATCTTAAAGATTTCATGCAAACCCTGTAACTTTATATTAATGTAAATAACTAGAGAATTGAACCGAAATTTACATAAACTGAATTTGAAAAACAATTTCAATAACAATTTGAAAAAAAAAGTCCCAGTGTATTTTCATAAATAAAACTTATCTCAAATTTCAAAAGAAACAATAGTTAACATGTACTGTTAACGGGATTTTGTTTTCAATCTGTTTGTCAATCCCGCAAATACAAAATAACAGCCTTTTAAAGATAAATAAAATGTATTTTGTTTGAAGTTTTTTTAACGTACTTAAAGATAATAAATGTGATCTTAAGATACTCAGACTTTCTTCTACAAGAATAATAAATATCCCTTTCTTTGGCGGACATGGCAAAAATTAATATAAATTACAAATGCTCAAAAATGCAGTGAGTTTATCTTTGGTAATAGTAAAAGGTTATTTATCCGAATGTAGAATTTCTTAAAATTAAATTTGTAGCTGATTTAAGTATTCCGAAATTGCCTGTAATGGAGATAAATATTTTTTTCTGGCAAGCATCATGGAGTTTTAAGTGAAAAATTAATTTTATTAAATCCATGTGTTTAATCTTGCGTTAATTCTAACGTATTTTAATCCATAAATATTTCTTTCCTTTAAGCGTGAAATCAAAAATCTCGGTTTAAAAATTCCCCCAAATGCAACTCCTTCCATTACATCCTTGGGTATAGTTTCAGTGTATGTGCAGTCATATCAGCATGCATATTCAAAACTAAGTCCTTTAATGTAACGTAAAATATCTACAGACATCAACACCATTTAATACGTTCAATAGACTAAAAACCGGGTACAACAGATTCAAGGTTCTCCCTTACAACTGAGAGATTACAAATCGTAATTCATTAGTTATTCAGAGGAGAATTTCGGAACAGCTTGCGCTACCTAATGACATTCAATTCAAGCTATTGTGAATCAATTTTAATTCATATTTTTATGGATTAATTAAACATTTTCCACAAGATACCCAATTTTCTGTTGATTTGTGTAAGACCAATAATTTTACAGGGGGAAAAATCTGTGCATTGTGATATACTGCTGTAAAGAAACTCTGTCAAAGTGAAAAAAGAATATATATCTTATTTTTCAAAGCATATTTATGTACACTGTTAAAAAAATCGTAAATTCAGGCAAAAACTACTAGCAGCAATGTTGCGGAACTTTTTCCGTTTTGGTAAAACACAGAAAGAAACTGCGTTTGAAGGTGCGGTAATTTTTTGTTATAAAATTAATAAAAATTTGGTATTATAAAGTTGTTATAAAAATTAGTAAGAAATAAATAATCTTTAATCTTAATGACAAAAAGTAATACATTTGCAATTCAGCAGCACGATACAAGTTTCCCAAAGAGCCAGGATTCTTTCTTTCATTTTTTTTCATTTGGAATAGCTTATGCGCGGCGAAAGAATCTAGAAATTCCGTAACGAGAAAAAGAAACCTAACACTCCGGCTAACGCCGTTTCAGTTTGGCAGACTTCGGCACGGTATCCTTCATTAGACTTCGGCAGACATTGACGCGGTATTTTTCAGATATTTAGAGGATATCAAGTCTCAAACTTATGTTTCTTATTTCAGTTACCATAAACCTATAGTTACAATGATAAAAATTCCTGATTAACCTACATGTATTGTAAGATAATAAAAATATAAACGATATTAACTTCTCATTTATTCAATGAAAGAAAAAAAAATTCTTATCGGTCATCACGCTCAAAAAGTGTAACTTGAATTAAAATCAAAGAAAAAGAAAAAACTTGAATTAAAATAAAAGACAAAAAAAAACTGCATAAATAAAAAATACATAAATAATTATAATTGCATAAGTTAATAAAAAATGCTATGCAATAGCTTTACCGCGGCAGTCCCCGAGTGCCACTGGTATTTTTTTTTTTATATTTTACTTACGAATACGGAAATTATAAGCAATAATTTTAGAAATAATAGTATAATATTTAAGATTTAAGATTTAAATTTGAAATTGAAATTTATATCATAAAATTATGCACGATAAAAAGAACATATGTGACATAGTTATGTAAAATGTAAAAGTGATGGATATAAGACTCGATCAAAAAAAGAGGAAACACTACTTCTGTTTTATTCATTTTACTCTCCGAATTCTACTCAAAACAAAAACGTGGATAGGATTTCGAATAGAAATTACATATGTTTTAATGTTCATGATAAAAAAAAAAGATTATGATATCGTTTTTATAATGAAAGTGTGGAAAATTTTGAAATTTTAAATACTAACGCCCCATTTTGGCATTAAACATGGTTTTCATGGTAAATATTTGAAGATATAAAATTTGAAAGCCAATCAGGTTATTTAGAAACTATAAAGATTTAAAGATCAGAATTCTTACTTTGAAAGTCCTCTTTAATCATTGGAAAGCAGATTGCAACGGGGGTTGTTTTTAAACTAAAGCAAACTATATTTGATGGAAAACTTTTAATTTGAATTTCTCTTTTAGCGTTTCTGTTAAACGCTTCAAACACATTTTATTTTAAAAGCATATTTTTTTAATATGTAAAGTTTCTAAATTAATTTTCTAACCAATTATGAATTTGGTTATGTTTTAAAAGGTACATATTTCTAAATTTTAGGTATATCATTCTAAACTCCCAGCTCATTCCACAATTTTTGAATATTTAACTCAATTGAAGTTGGCAATTCAAACAACAATTCAGAAATCCCCCTAAGAAGGTAATACCGCAGATGTAAATTTGTCTTCAATCAGCATGATACTATACATTACCTTACATATATTCATTCCAATGTAATTTTTATTAAATTAAATCAAAACAACAAAAAATGTACATAAATGCACAAATTAAATGGAATAGCTATATATTTTAGGAATATGTTTATATGTGGTAAATTTATCAAGTTATAAAACGAAATACAGATATAAAAAATATTTTTAAAACTCCTTTACGTTAAAATTTTTCATATGAGTAAATTAACTATAACAACTATTCTGAATTTTAATCGTTTTATAAATTCTAGATGGTTATATGTATTAGAAAACTAATTACATTAACATTAGCTGTACCGAGCTCCAATAATTATTGCTAATGTAAGGTGTATATATAAATAAGCAAGTATGAATTTCATATAAACGACAACAGTTAGCCAAATTTGTAGACTTAAGTCTCTATTGAAGTTTCTAATTTAGAAGAGGCGGTGATTATTTATCAAGCCTAAAAAGAGATGTTTGCTGAAGTTGGTGTAATTTGACGAGTAAATAAAGAGCTGTCAAATAGTACTTGCATTCATTTGAATGTTCTGGACTTTAATAATGATTATAATTTACTCTGTCTGCGACTTAATGCCAAATTATTATCTGTCAGTAGCTTTGCATAACAATCTAGAATAAATTACGATCACCGTTACCTTCTCTTATTGCGATTGAATGACACAAGAAAATAGATTACATTACATTTACATTGCTTTTACGGAAGAGAAAGTTGGATAAATATCGTTCATGTGACGACACGTAACTTAAATCTGAAGGAAATTCTACTTTATGTCATTTATAAATTCTACACGCTTGTTTGGCAAAGATAACGGGGCTATACGAGAAAATTATTTTAAGCGTTTGAAGATATATTAATTGGATTTGTGTTTGAATATTGGGACGTATGCGTCTTTGTGTCAGTTTGTAGTTAATTGAATAGAATTTAAATATTTTTCTTTTTCAGAAAACATGTGAATGTTATTTTGAGTAACTTATTTAGAAGAAATTCAATATAAATGTCAAAAGATATTTTCACTGTAAATCAAAAATATATTTTTCCAGTATTCATTTTTTTCGCTGTTACGATCCAGAATACAAAATGATTTATTTAAAGCTACGTTTTATTTAATATATGCATAGTATTATTTGATGGTTTTGGCAATAACACTCAAATAATAAAAACAGGATTGGTGCAAGTCAGTATCGAATCATGAGGAAGACTTAGTATCCAAATTCAATATTTTCGGTCAATTGACTGTCCTGTATAGGTTTTGAGAGTAAAGTTGTAACGAAAACATTTTTTAATTACTTTCTAGTGAAATGCGTTATATTATCCAAATTTTTACAAAATAATGAGTCTGTTGGCCTAAACATATTATGTTAATTTCAATCTATTGTAATAATTTATCAGTTATTGAAAAAAAATGATTTTACAGACAGACGGTCAAATAAGTCTACCCCGTAATCAATCAGCATACACATATAAGGACGCGTGTTTCAAAACGCTCATTACTTAGAAAATCAAATTTGGATAAATCGCTAAAAATCTGTAACTGCAGATTTTTTATGAGTTTATGAGTAGTCTCAAAATGTACACATGATCATTTGTTCAAAGAATTTTTATATTCTTTCAAATACCTTAAACATAAAAATTTAAAGTATCTCTACTCGATTTTCCAACACTTTTTATTAAATTTCTTACAGAATGGAACTGTCACAAGTTGAGCACAGTACCTACCGTTTTAAAACTACATAATTTTCCTCTGAGTTACAAACTGTTTGACTACAGTTCTGAATTTTTTTTTCTTTCACACGCTACTAATTTTTCTTGGAGATATTGCTTATAGAATCCGCCTCAAAACGGTTTGAAATCGGACTAATAAATGGATTAAGTCCGTAAATTTTTCCTAATCCGTCCTTTAACATTTGCAAAAATTAAATAGTTCTTGAGACAGTAAATTTTTACTTTTTTGCTAAATGGCAATTCAATCGAAAATACCGTTTAGGCGTTATCGTGTTCATTCATAGACACACAATCAAACATATATTACGATTACAATGTTGTCTTACACGGCGTTCTCGCAAAGAAAAAATATTCAGCAATAATTTTACGTCACTGAAACAAAGTTTTACATTTTATTTCAGCGCGCTATATAAAGAAAATTATGAGTGAAAATTGAAATTATCTAATTACAGAGAATCTCCGTGTAATGTATTATGTAAAACTGCAGAGATTAGAAAAACCGAGATTTTGTTAAATAACAGAGAAGTTATTTGGTAAATTTAGAATAAGTTTTATAAATTAACATTGTTAAAAATACACAAGACTCTGTAAATTTACTTTTAATGATAATAATTTAATATATTTTAGGTAGATTTCGTATGAAATATTAGGTAGATTTCGTATGAAATACTACCTATTGCATTGTCTCCCATGTTGGAATTTCTGAAAAATTTTTGCGGATCTACACGAATCATGACTCCTAGACCCCAAAACTACCATCAGTAAAAAAGTTTATATCTATCTATCTATCTATCTATCTATCTATCTATCTATCTATCTATCGGTGTATATCACTTTCTTCTAGACACGATAACTTCCATAATTATGCTCAGATCTTTTTCAAACTTTTACATAAAATCAAGGAGCTTAAAATCTCGGTCGAGTTCGTTAATGGGCAAAATCGGACCAAGGGGGTGGAAATAGGGAGGGTTTTTGTGAAAACAGAAAAAACGCGATAACTTCTTAATTAAAATAGATATAGAATCAGTTTAAAGTTTATATTACTTCTAAGAAATGGGCAAAAAGTTTATACATGACAGATTTTTGATAAAGTTAAAAATGGGCTCAAGGGGCGAAAAAAACATGGTTTTTGGGAGAAAAAAATTCATAACTTCGTCAATTCTCAAGATATCAAATCCAACTAAATTTTATATAAATGTACTCAATATTATCTAAAACTTTTGTATTTACAAGTTTTTGATAGGACCAATTTTTACCGATGAAAAAAATTAAAAACGAAAAGAAAAAGGGGGGAGGAAAAAAAAAATCCGTAACTTACTAAATTCTTAAGCAATCATATCTAATTAAATTTATTTTACATCTTCACAATAATATCTACAACTTTTATATTAACAAGTTTTTCATAGAACCAATTCTTATAGCAAAAATAAATTAAACAAAAATAGGAGTTGGAGAAAAAACCTCAAATCCAAACTGCTTATATTCTGACTCATTTTAAAATTCATTTTTGATTTTAAACGCATCCAAATGACAGATCCTTTTATTTAGGAACTATATAATGCGACGTATTGGCTAGTTTTTTGATAAAGGCACAATATATTTTTAAAAAGGCTGCCAAAAAGAGTATTTTGAACAGAATTTCCCGAAGTTGTCAATGAAAAATTGGAGCAGTATAACAAATTGCATTTTTTCTGAGTCATTTTTAAATTCATTTTTGTTCTCAAACCCTTCCGATTTACAGGTCCTCTTATTTAGGAACTATGTAATGTGACGGATTGGCCAGTTTTTTGATAAAGACAGAATATATTTTTAAAAAGGCTGCCAAAAAGGGTATTTTGAACAGAATTTCACTAAGTTATCGTGATTGAAATTTGAGGAAATTTAAGAAATTGCGTTTTTACCGAGTCATTTTTTAATCTTTTTTTGTTCTCAAACGCATCCAATTTACAGGTTCTTTTATTTAGGAACTATATAATGTGACGGAGTGGCCAGTTTTTTGATAAAGGCAGAATATATTTTAAAAAAGGCTGCAAAAATGGGCACTTTGCACAAAATTTCCCAAAGCGATCATGATTAATGAACTGTGGGTATTCAAATAACAAATTGGTTATTTTATGACTCATTTTTAAATCCAATTTTACTCTGAAACGCATTCAAATGACAGTTTTTTGTTACTTAGGAACTATATAATGTGCGTATTCGTCGATCTTTTGATAAAGGGTGAATATATATTTTTTAAAAGCTGTCAAAGTAAGCACTTCGCAAAAAAATTTCCCAAAGCGATCATGATAAAAGAATTGAGGCTGTATTCAAATAACAAATTGTTTATTTTATGACTCATTTTTAAATTCAATTTTTCTCTCAAACGCATGCAATTGACAGTTATTTGTTATTTAGGAACTGTGTAATTACTGTGTATTGGTCAGATTTTTGATAAAGGCTAAATATATATTTAAAAAAATCTGTCAAAGTGGGCACTTAGCACAAAATTTGTCAAAGCGATCTTGATTAAAGAATTGTGGATGTATTAAAATAATAAATCGGTTATTTTATGACTCATTTTTAAATTCAATTTTGCTGTCAAACGAATTTAATTAACAGTTTCTTGTTATTTAGGAACTATATAATGAGCATATTGGTCAATTATTTTTAAATAAAGTAAGAATATAATTCAAAATATGTTGCCAAAATGGGCATTTGAGTAGAATTTCGTTTAATATGATTTTGATAAAACCAATTCTTACAGAAAAATGAAATAAAAAAATTTTTAAAAGCGAGTTAAACTGGGTTTATCTCTAATCTCTTTTTTTTTTTTTTTTTTGAGATGAAAACTTTTCGAAATCTACCTCCGCCTATAGGCCATGCCGAAAGGGATTTTCTTAAAATTAGCAAATTACTCAATCTTCAATAAACTTCGAAGAACTTCAATTTTCCGAGTAAAATTAAAGTGCTGTACATTAAACTTCAACACAATTGGGTTCTAGACGTCCTAGGGTTTGCACCTGAGACTTTTTGACAGTGAAAGAACACCTTAATTATTGAGCAAAATAGGAGACATTTTTTTATTGTGTACAAAGTATCTCTTTTATGATTCAGCGGGAAGAAATCCCCACAAAATCTGATGAGATGATTTTTCCCATTCTAAATTATTCTAAGCTTTAAAAAAATCAATCATCAAGCACTAATTTCTTCTTTAATAGTTCTAATACAATTGCAAAAGAGTTTTAAAAATGTGTATTTTGAAATACAAAATTTAACAAAAATAAAAATATCTTTAAATAAAGACTTTGAAATTCCTATAAAAAATTAAAAATAAAATAAAGGGAAATGTATGTAAAATGATGAACGAGAAATTCAATCGAATTCATTTAACGGAGAACTAGTGTGAGTTTACAAAGATTTTTGCTTTTTTTCTGTGTTTTTACAGAAATTTTTTTCAGTGCAAAAAAATTATTCCATTTTTACTTCGAATTGTAATTTACTATATCGGTACGTCATATATATTTTTTTTTACTTTTAATGCTGAAAATTACTTTTCTACGCCACTCCTTTTTAGACCTGCTTCAATAACTTTTTTAGCTTTCCCTTTTCTATGGTCGTTATGTCTCTAATTAGAGTGAATAGAATTCTACGCTTATCTAAGCATAGTAAAAATTAAGAGTACTTCATCGTCATCAAATGGATATACATCACTGCAGAAAAGAAACATAAAAAAGTAAATGAAAATTCTCCGCAATTGGAAAAAGTGCTATTTTTATCTACTTTATAATTTTATATTAAGAGAAAATCTGCTTGATCTTCGTGTTTTCCTGTTCTTTTACATATTTATACAAGTTACTAATATGATACATTGACATAATTTTATGTGGCAATGAGTCATTTTATTAATCTTTAGAACCTTTATATTTATTTTATGTATGTGTCTTTTGCTATTTATCCAGCCTCGTAATAATCGAAATTTTAATTAATTCTTATTTAATTATTTACCTTCACTCGCTTTTTTAAATAATTCCATTTTGATATTTTAATTTAAAATTTTTAAAGTTCCTTCAGAAATTCAGTGACAAATATTCAGTGACAACCGAGTTACTTGTATTATAAAAAGAAGAAGAGAAGCAATAGTAATTGTCATATTATTATGGATGCTATTTATGTATTATTATAGTTCAAAATAACTTAAAAAAATAAACACAAATGACCTCATGATTAAAAAAAACCCCGCATTTTTACCCATTAAAGCTGTTACATTTCTATATTTCTTTCATTCTACATATCCTGAGATTATGGCACTAAAATTAAAGTGTTCCAGTTAGTGAAAAGGAAATCATGGTAAAATGTAAATCAGTATTTCCTATGATAAAACTTTGATGATACCTTTAGAATCCTTGTGACAGATAACAAATTCTCACTTAATTTTAACACTCTGATCGCGAAATTTTAAGTATCAATATTTATAAGAGAAAGTTTTGGGATTGACACATCTGACTTGTTTCAAAGTAAGAGGAGATAATTTTTTTTATTAATTGCTTTCGGAAGTTTTCTTTGGTTTAATATAGGTTTTGTTTTTCCCATCTTTTTGCATGGTAATTCTTCTCTTAATTGAAGCGAACTGAATTTTTCACATGGCCAAGCTTAATAAATATTAATAGTATGTCTTCGTCATCAGTTAGAAACACATCGTTTCAGAAAAAAAAATATTAGTAGAGCTTGCAACTTTTTTCTCTCCATAATTCATCATCTTCGCATAGAAATATGAACTGCAAGGTTTTTTATTTTCATTGTTTATGTATTTTTCAAGACAAAAAATTCATAAAGCAATATAATTTGAGGAAATTTTTTTAGTATTATATGCGTATTTGAAGCATGTAAAATTATTATTCCACTTTAATTATACATTAACGTATAATTTCTTTATTTGCTCTTTTTAAATCTGCTTTAATCTTTCTTGTGCCCGTTTTTCATTTGTTTTAGACTTTTTACTTGCATTTTTTCTATTTTCGTTAATTTGGTATGATATTATGCGATAAATTAAATTAAAAAGTAGCAAGTAGCAAGTAGCAAGTACTTAGCAAGTAGCGTAACTCGGACGTCCTTAGTAGTATATAATATTTTTTAGAAAGACATAAGAAGAAAAAATGGTCTTGAGATTCATAACAAAGTGATAAGTTTCTGGTACAATTAAATTTTTATCGTTAAATTATATCGTTATTATAATGCATTATTATCTATTAATACGTAATAATATTATTTTGAAAAATATTTCAATAAGTTAGGGTTTTATTCAGAATATATCTTTCTTACGCCACTTTTTTTTGGTTTGTTTTTGATTTTACGACACTTTTTCTTTTACATGATAATTTTATCCTTAATTAAAGTAAACTGAGTTTTTTGCTATGTTAAGTATTAAGAGTATGTCATCGTCATCAGTTGGAAATGCATCGCTGCAGCAGAAAAAAAAAAAAAAAAAAAACAACTTTTTGGAAGAAAAGTGAGATTTAGAGAAATTTTAGATTCAGAGAAAAAAAATTTATAACTGTCGTTTTTTTTTTTCTATTTTTAATGTAGTTTGCATATTAGTAATTAGATATATTAATATAATTTGAGGGAATTTTATTAGTACATTATGTGAAATTAAAGTGTATAAAATTATATACATTTACATTTATAAATTTATATATATACATAATTACATACATTTCTCTGTTTTTAAAATTTTCCGAAAATTTTGAAACATGTTTAGCAATTCGGTTTGTCTCTCTGTCTGTCATAAGTTCCTCAATCTGTATATGCATGTTCTAACACACCTTAATATAATGGGATTTTAATGTAATTGATATATGTTATTTTTTCTGACTATGGCATCTTGAGCGAAGTGCGTCGCATTGATATTTCTTTTACAAGTATACTCAAAAGAATTCCATTATATTATGATCAATGGGGAAAAATCATTTCCAGTGTGTTTTATTGACTTCACAGTATTCTAAATAAATATTACATACGTCCTTCAATTTCACTTCTAAAATATTACTGTAAAATAGCGCATGCATAGCATTTATCGTCCATTTGCATAAGAAAAATTGGTTACTGTACACTCCTTTAGCAATAAATGGTCCAAGTGCATTTTAAATTTCGGTATGCATATTTAAATTAAATTAATCTTTTGAATGTGATTAGTTGTGTATAAATTATGTAGCTCATATACAATACAGGTCCGCAATAAAGAAATCACGTATCTGCTAAAGGGAAATTTTGAGCTGTCGTCTGTATTTCCGAACTGAATTAAATTTTTTCAACCGTGTAATTTATAGGTATAAATCTATATATCATATACAGAGATGCTGAAAAAAATCTGAGAACTTTTCCACTATACATACAAATAGATCAAATTGGGTTTTCGTATGTTTTATGTGTTTCTAAACGCTTCAAGACATCTAATTTCAACTTATTAACTTATTATCTTATTGTTACGTTACTCTAAATGTGTTGGAAAGTGTTTAATAATCTATGCTAGACGCTTAGTTTTTCGTTGTTATTTCATTTTTAAAACGGGGTAAATATTTCTTCAGCGACTCCTACTTGATTTGCTTTAGTTTTTTTTTTCTTTTTCTATTTTAAGTATTTATATGTGATGTGATATTGTTATTCTGTAATTTAACCAAATATGATTCAATGATATTGTAACATTTGCTTTACGGAAAATGCATTCGCATAATGCTTTTTTTCTTATACCTTTCAAAACATTTTACACTATATTCATAGAATGAAAGGAATGAATCTACAGACGCAAAAACTAGGTAAACCATCAAATTTCAAACTATGAATTGTTGCATAATTTAATGGCAGATAATATTATACTGTTAATATCTTGCGCTATTTTGTACAAAAAAATTATAGTAAATTTTACTTTATCACCATAATTTTTCGATTAAATAATATAGAAATTTCTATCATATTTTTACAATACAAAAAAAAAAAAAAAAAAAAAAAAAAAAAAAAAAAGAATTGGCAGCTATGCAATATGCGATTGAATAATGCATAAAAATATAATTATATTTACTACAATAAATATAAATTTAGCAATATTAATTTCTCAAAACACGCAGAGGAAGTTCGGATATTATGCAATGATCGCACAATAAGGTAAATATCAATACATCGCGCATACGGTATTGCAGTCAAGCGGAAATCTGACATATGGCTTTCCAATGTACTTCCATGATGTAAGAATGTTCCTCTATTCTATTTGGATACCAGAATTGGAGCGAGATAGTGTAATAAAATCTTATTCTCAGTTTTTAACTATTTAAAATTACACTGGTCAACAGCTGTTTTGGTGCCGGGGTATTTTTAGCTGATTTTATATGAATTTGATGTCCTGAATTCAAATATGGCCTTAGTTTTTCTCTATCAGCTCAGTTTTTTAAGATAAACAACTTTTTGTGAAATATGTTTCATTATTTTAAGGTAAATCCATGTATTAAAAAATGTATGTAAAAATAAAATAAATACAGGATTTTTATTTTTTATAATGCACAAATGCTAGTTTTTATTATTATGATATCACATATTCAAATAATAATTTTTTAATTATATTATACAAATATTTTTACTCACAAAAATAGAGAAAAACGTCACTGATGAAACTGATACTCATTGAATGCTTCGGAAGCTTCTTTTCCTTGACATTCTGGAATATAAACAGTGTCTTTTTAAACTTAAACTGTAATTTGAAATCCTTTGCATATCTCATCTTTTTTGGTATCGGTCCTCCATAGTCTTAATATTGTGATGAAATCTTTCGGGCTGTTTATCACTTGTGCCTTCTTTATTTTCAAGAAAATGCTCTAAGTGGCAATGTAAATAGTGTACTTTAATGCTTCTAGTACACCCAACAGATTTAAAACTATTATGCTTTTCATTTACCAGTTCTACATAGATTTCTCCTTTGGATTTTCCCGGAATGTTTTTGTGAACTGCAACAAAAGTCCAGGCTTTTTATTCAGCCTCATTCGTTGAATTTACGAAAGCAGGATCCTTAATCAGTTGTCTTATTTGTTGTACGTTAAATATTCCTGTTTTAATATTTTCATAACTCAATTCGGGTGTTTTTACCTTATATATGCAAATCATGACCCGTTTCTTATGGATAATTTGCACAAACTGCTTCATAGGACAGAGCTTGATATGCAGTGCCGAAAGTATGATTTTCTTTCGCCCAACTAAAGAGTTATTAATGACATTCCTTTCTCCAACATCCATGTTTTCTTTCTTAGGCCTCTCTTTTCTAATCTAGTGGTGTGTTTTATCCCTGCTATCCCAAAAATATAAAAACAATAGTATTTTGTGTAACTTCTTTGCTGTCCAAGGACAATCATATGGAAAATATTTAGGAAGAGCCAATTTTTCTAACAGACCTCTAAATTCATGACAAAATACAAGATTGTTTTTTTAAGAGAAGAAGGGTAGTAGACAATTTTGTCTTGTGTGATAAAATGTAAGTTTGGCTTTTTGTTCTAATAAATGTTTGTCTTTTAATCTTGAAACCAACCAGTAATTCAGAAGCTTCTTTTAAAACATTGAAATCTCTTTTGAAATCATTTAAATCAACCTGGTTGAAAAATTTAGGCATTGATGACGTCTCCTCATAATCACTGTTACCTTCACAGATACCTAAAAGATGATCAGAAGGACAATATGCATCCTCAACGTTTCATCAGCTCTGGTAGCTGATGAAACGTTGGGATCGGTAGTTCCTCTGAGTGAGGAAGTGGGGGTCTTGAAGACACTAAATCAGGATAAGTTTTCTTATTACAATTGTTTCGATTAATTCAAATAGTATTCCAGCGCTAGGTAGAAATAATAGTCATAGAAATGGTTTTGGAGTTCTCTCCAAACCATTGGTAAGCCGAATTTGAGACTTATTCTTTTCCGTTAGCTCACTGTCATAAATGTTCTGTACAAGTTTTACAGACCTGTTGCGGTACGCAGATTTTATCCTGATCACCAAGTCTAACCCCAAAGTATCCAAGATAAGCTCTCTTTACAAAGTCAGTAACATATTTTCTGTGTTCTTTCAACTTTTATTCTCCGCATATGTAGCAAAACTTATCTGAATGATTTATACAACTTTTTCTACTTGAACTCATTTAAATTCCATTCTACAACGCAAACACAACAATCTACAACACTACGAGTTTTACGTTAAATTGATACGAATTCTACTTTAAACACAAATATCATGGAAATTCAAAAACTTTAGAAAGTCAAAGAAAGCCAGTTTTGTTTCCATGGAGCGAACTCTGAAACTAACCTTATCACTTGGAGGCTTTTATATTTGGCTTTATGGATCAGCGGCGCGAAATCATAAGCATGCGCAGATCCTCAGTTTAGCTTGCACATTTGTTTTTTTCAAGATCTTGTGGTATTTCAACGTCCTTCTAATCGCCTTGAGCGTCGTTACAGGGCTATGTATCATAAGGTCAGTTTAAGTGTTCAAGATCACTTTAGTTCTAAAAAATCTTTAGTTCGCTTTGCATATCTAAAAAATTAGAGCTGATAGAGAAAAACTGATTGCATATTTGGAATCAGCGTCCCAAAAATATTCAAATTCAGTTGTAAAATCTCAGGCACCAATTTTTTTTTTTTTTTTTTTGTAGGCCTGTGTTATTTATTTTGCGGTTTTTCTTAGGTGATTTTTTAAAAATCCGTATTTATAAAAAATCCGTTATTATATAATCTTATTGAAATTAGTGCTAAACTTGTTGAAAAAATGTTGAATAGTTTGCTAATGTTTATTGTTGTGCTAGTGACTATTTCTCTATGCTATCTTGTTGAAGCATGAAAAAGCAACGTTTTTCAAGACATTGTGTCTGATAATTCAGGATATCAGCTTGGCAACCGTTTAATTACTAAAAATTAAAATAGTTATTTAAAAGAATTTAATAATTTATAGATTATGTAATGTTCACTCATTAAACAGTTTTAATTTTCTTTTAAATCGCGTTTTTTCTAGCACTTTTAATATTGCTCATAATTGTATTCTATGATGTTCAAAAAAATGCATTTATTTTTTTAGCAACTAAATTTTGATATGTATTACTTTTTCCCGCTTTTAACGCATTAAAAAGGTGTAAGAATTAGAAATTTGTTCTTTACTTATTTTTAATGTATCTCATTTTTTATGTTGACTTACAAGGCAAAATAAGAAAGTATTTCATATTACCCAAACTGATAGAGTGTTCTTGAAATTTAGTATAAAGTAATTGGTGTAAGTTATTGAATTTATTCTTGCAGTAGGATAACGTGAGAAGTCATAAATTGTCTTATATCTCGTTGTTTTAATTCCAAGTATCACCGATGATGACGTTAATGTGTCACAAAAGTTTAAAAATATCTATACTGCCGAAAAAATGGTTAAAAAATAAATTAGTAAATACATAGTAAACAAAATAAAAAAAAATAGTTTTGACAATTAATTTTTTTCACCAGCCCATTAATAATGAATTGAGTGAAACGCAATCTCTCTACAAAATTTTGAAACAAAACGTTAAAGTATATTTTAAAAGTTTTCACACATTTTCTTCTTCAAATATACTAAATCTATCCAATTTGCTTACTATTGTGTTTCGCAAAAATATTCAGTCTATTTCTGAACACCTTATTTACAGATATTTTATAAACTTTATATTTCTTATTCCAGCAAACTTCATTCAATTCTTGTCTCCATTACATTAATTAAATTTTGAATTTGAATATGATTTCACAAACTACTTTCCTTTTTTTTTAGTGATTTATACTTATTTTTTCCTTTAAAAGCAATTTAATAATGTAGAAAATAAATTAAAAAGATAACATAACCTGATTTTTTTTTCTTTTTCACTGTGCCAAAAATACATATATATCATATTTATTCTTTTACAAACCTTTTTTTTTATACCTGAAAGTTTAAAACAAGCAACTTTATTTATTTATTTATTTTATTTACTTTTTTTAGGACGCATTTTTTTATGACACAGAATATAAAACAAAATGTTAAACATGCACGGATATTTAAATTTTCGGTGAATTATATAATTAACATGTAAAAAAAAATAATTTAAAAAAAATAGTTTCCCTTCTTTTGTTTAAATTTAATCTAGATGCACTTGATGCTGAAAAGAAAAACGTGTAATATTGTTGATAAATATATCACTTCTGGTTAATATAAAAATGAGGTTTTCTCATAGTCTTTAAATCTTTTTAGTTATAGAGTTTTTAATGGGTACGTTTTATGTACAAATGTTATAGTCACGATAAAGACAAGTAATTAAAGAAATGAGAGGAATATAATATTAAATCACATACTCTCCATTTTTAATGCACCAAAAAAAGTAACAAGTGGGTAATTGTCATCGCAGATTGCACAGAGGATTTCGCTTAATAATTCTTTCAATACAAATTATTCTTTAATTTATAAATACAAATTGTTAATTTATAATTATTAATGCGAATAAAGATGTTAGCAACAACAAGATTAATTTAAAATAATTATAAAAGGAAGTTATTTATTTTAATCAAGTTAAAATGTTCAAATGAATATATTCAAATAAAATCCAAAATTCCAATTTTTTTTAAAATCCGGAGTTTGAAAATAATAACGGAGATATAAATTTTTTTTTCAAAATATTAAAAAAGTTTAAACGAAATTTAAAATGCTCAATCATTGATAAATTACAAAAATTTTTTAAATGGAAAGAAAATTGAATGAAAAAGATATTATGAATGTCAGATGAATGAAACTTTAATAACCCTTAAATTGGCCAAGAAATACAAACTTTCTTAGAATTAAATCCATTTTAATAAGAAACTTTCAACGTCTAGCACTGCGAATCAAAGTAAAAACCTTTTGTTCACTTGCGAGACGCTTACCTCTAGCTATGATGTCTTACATGCAAAACGTTCAAATTAAATTTTTTTTAAAAACATACATCACAAAAATGGACATGTTATTTTGAAAAAATAATATAATTAGAATAATAGACTTTTTCAAAAATATATGATTTGTCTTGTGATACAAGGTATTCAGCTGTAAGCACAAAAAATTTGAAGTTTCTGACTTATACGGGTTTTTTTTTATGGACTCTATGACGGACGGATAAACAGAGGACAAAGACGGATAGGGTTTCATCTGATAAACAAAATTTTAAAACGATCCTTAATCAAGGAAAATGTATTTTTCACCTACGAAAATCTGCATTAACACCTCCCAAGTTATACATAATTCCGAGAAGCATTTTTTACAATTATGTATTTATTTAATCATTTTAATACTATCTCTAAGTTATCTAATATAATTTACAAAGTAAAAATTAAACAATAAAAAAATATATGATAGTTTTTATGGAACAACTGTTTGCTGTTCATAATAATTTTAAATCTAGATTACTTTTAATAATTTTAAATCTGAAATTTACAATCTAGAATGAAATTAATTCTAAATTTGAAAAAGTTTTGTATTTGTATTTAAACGTTTTTTTGTTCTAGAAGTCTTCCGATTAATATACAGTTGTTGTATATATTTAGGGGCTATTTCAGTCAAATTAAAGATCCGCGTCTTGATGATAATGTAAAGGAAGAATTATTTTTTATATCTAGTTTGCCTTCCATATTTGTAAATCACTTTTTTTTTTGCATTGTATAGCTGAAGTTGATCACTATAAAGATGTTTTGTTTTTAACTTTATCGATTTTCTTTGCAGGACTTTTTTGTGACAATTTCAAAATCATTTCCGATTATGAATACATGCTAATAAAAAAAACCCCGTAAACAAATTTTTTAAAAATGTAATTACAACAAGCATTTGGAAAACGTGGAAAATAATTTTTTTCAAAGACTGAAATTATAATAAATTCTATGTCTAAAACAATATTTTTTCCTCTCATTTTCTAAACAATACATGCTTATTTTACAATAAAAGTTAAATAAAAGTTTAAACATCTCGAAGAGATTATTATTTATAGTATTTTTCCTAATAATAAAAAAAAACAGAATAAACAAGTGATATTCTTTGTTCCTTTCTCAATTTATTCAATTTCTCATGAAGTTAATTTTATCCTATCTATATTACAAAGGACAAGCATATTTGTCTGTAACGTATACGTCCTTCTGCAAATGACAACACTTTAAAATTCTTAATTAAATTTCAGTTTTATAATTTTCGGTACTGCAACTTTTTAAACGTCTAAACATCGCACTTACACCACAATACAGGCGAAAACATGTTTTTTTTAATGCAATTAATCTGAAAGTTGTATCGCAATTTGTTTTTGAGTGTCTTTTTTTTCACTGTGGCAACAAAAATATTAAAAAAATTTGGACACCATAAGTATTCAGAAATGTCTCAGATATAGATCTTCTTGACCAAGAACAACAGCATTTTCCCAAATGTTTAAAAATAAAAAAACAACTTACAGAGAATATCTTCAACTATTCAAAGACGAAAAAATCATTTTAAAATATTTTTTAAAAAATGCAAAACAGATATTTAAACAAAATTTACATTAGAATTAAACTAAATTAGGAAGGTATATATTCTGTCTATGACAAAATTCTACCTAGAGGTCCAAATGCTTCTAATTGATTTGAAAGACATTGTTTAATAGCAGTTAGTCTTTAAGTAGGCAATTCGAAATAAGAAAATCTTTCGATATCAATTGGGAATAAGTTTTTTTTTAATTTTATACCCATTTTCTTTATATTTAATGAAAAAGAAAAATCTTTCTGAATAAATTGTTCGTATACTCAAATGATTTTAAATACGAAATCATGAAGGAAATATACGAAATCAAAAACTGTGATTTTTTAATATATATTTAATTATTCTAATATATAAAATTAAATTTTAAGGAAAAATGCACATATCCATTACTACACAATCTAAACAAAATATTTGAAAACTAATTATTTTTATACATTCTTTTCATATCACCATGGAATTTTTTCCTATTTCAAATTTCAATCCAATAGCGAAAACAAATTAAATATAAAAAAATTCATTAAAAAGAAAACTTAATTACTTTTTAATTTACTTTCAAATTCAAACTAAATTGTTATATATTTAAGCTCAGCGAATTTCACCATTATATTCATGAAAATCATCATTAAAATTACAAAAAATCCAAGTATGTGTAAATATCTATATATAATATAAATTTATCAGATTAAAAAAGCTATTAACTAAAAAAATACATTCATATGCCTGCTTTTTGAAAAGAACATTTTTAAAAGTATTTTTACTCACTCGTGAAATGTCCATTAGGTTGAAAAAAAAATGCACTCAGCGTTTATCGCGATATACATTTTCTAATAAAAATTATGGACTCTTAATCTGATGCAATCCGTAGAAACGGAGAAATAAGCCCAGTCAATGATGCCGAAAATCGAAAGACGCTTTAGAAAGAAAATAACGATAAAATAAAAGTGAATCAAATTATCATAAAAATTTTTCATGCAAAAATTCATGCTCAAAACTAGAATGTTTTATCAGATTAAAAAATATTGTATAATATTATTTATCCAATAATGAGCCGCGAAATAGAAAGAAGTTTGTAATATAAAAACATTTAAAGAAAGAAAAAAAAACATTTGAACTGTTTTTTTTTCTGTTATATTAGCATTGCAGTAAGTAGAATATTGGCAAAAAAAAAAAAAAAAAAAAAAAAAAAAAAAAAAAAAAAAAAAAAGGCAGTGAGATACGTTTTTAACCAAATTATTTAATCATGATTTATACCAAATTTTTTTAATAAAGTTTTATGATTGGAAATTAAAAGAAAAAAAAGTAAATTTGTACAACAATATACGAATACAATTATTTGCTGAATATTTACAAAAAAGTTTTTTTTTCATATTGTTATTATCGAATTTAACATTTAAATCCATTATCGTTAAACTAATTTTTAAATTATTTGAAATACGTTTAAGTTGGAGGTTTATCATGATAGATTTTCTCCGCATAATGTAACAAGGTTAATTTTTATAAAATCAAAATCAAAGATGAGGAAAATAGGAGAATTCATTTAAAAGAAAAGGGCAGTGGAATGAAACTGAATTTATAAGTCATAAAACTTTGTTACGGACAGATTAAAATTTAGTGATTGCTTGATTTCAATACTTACTCATCACGTTCAAGCATAATATAAAATATGAAAGTAAAACATGCGTAAAATATTTATAAAAGGCCTTTCAATTCCAAAATAGAATTTCAACTTATATTTAAGATATTTTAAAACATAGTAGTTCTCTACTGAAATACGGGTACTAATTGATAATCCCTTCAACTAATTTCAACAAATTATATAAATCGCCAAACTGCTCGTAAATTATACAAATTGGTAAAATTGTTGCTTTAAATAATAAAAGGACAAATAACAATAGTAAAAGATTAATAAAAATACCAATCAAACGTCAAATTAAAAATCAGTTGATGATGTAACTAACACATGTAACGTGTTTAACGTCTTTTATGATATTTACAATAAGCCACTATTAACATTTAAACTTACAGTTTGGAGATAGTTTTCGGCCGACTGTTTAATCAAATAGTACTGAATTTGTAAAAGAAACATCCTTATATCTTCAAAAATGATAATCATATCGTTTACAGACAGACATACAGACACACACACAGAGAGAAACGGACGGCATTTTTTTAAAAATTTGTTTTTATTTATTTCTAGTGTCTGAAACGTGTAACTCAGTCACAAAAACATTCGATTTTCTAAACTATTATAAGATTTATCCCACACTAAGTATGATGGGTAAGTAAAAATACGGCACCAATTACCACATAACATGAGAAAACCTGTAACGATAACGAAAGTAATTTTACATGTAGTGTCGCAAATAAAAACTTTTTAGGAGAAAAAACAACACATTGGAATTAAATCGTTTTTAGATCTTTTTATGCATCATAAGTTTCCGGTGTACAGATTGTATTTGTGGTTTTAATTTGACTCGTTTTTTGAAGATTCATTTCCATTTTAAATTGAAATTTTCAGCATTTCCAGAGTTAGAAAAGAAACTTACTTTAGAATAGAAAATTACTTTAACTTGCTGTCAACTATTAAAACAGTGTAAAGAATAAAGGTTCCTTCAAATAAAAAAAAATATTGACAGGTGATAAATAGAAAAAAAATTAAAATCAAAATAAAATAAATATTACTTATTGAAAGAAAGAAAATATTGAAAATTACATCGAAAAAATATATTCACACGTGAATTTTAAAAGAGAAGTGCAACTGTAAAATAATAAATTCATTAATATGCGTTAAAAGTCCTGAATGGTGAAAAATTACCTCACAATTAAAAAACAAAATAATACAGTGGAAATAATAATATTTTCCTTCTAACGATAAAAATATTTTCGCTTGAATATTACGAAAAGAAGTTTGATGAAAATTTCGTCAGATTTTAAACGTTAAATTTAAAAATCAATTATTTATTTGTAAGAAATATACGTAATTTCAGACAATTTTTTCTTTATCTAAAATCGAATCCCATCGAAAAACTTCCTATCCAAATTATTGAAGTATGTAGATTTAACTCATTACCGAACAAGCAAACTCTACAGATAACACAGGAAGTCATGCTATAATAGCACATGACAGAAATGCAAACTTCAAAACTGAACGTGAAAAAGCTTCAATCTAGGTAAACTTAAAAAACTGGATTGGACCATATGTATCCAATCTAAGCCATTCAGTGTGTTTAAACTCACCATTTGCCCACAACCGGTTAAGGGGCTATTTCAGTCAAATGAAGAAAACCGTTCAATAATAGTAATCCTAAGGAAGAAATTTATAAAGGTATCTCGTTCGCATTTCAATATTTTCCGCTTTCGCTTTCTAAACCGGTTCCGAATATGAAAGCGTACTCAATAAAATTTTCTGTTAACAATATATATATATATATATATATAGCTATACGAATATTAAAATGCAATCGAGATATTTTTATAAATTTATTCTATAGGATAAGTATTAACGGACGGGTCTTTTCATTTGAATAAAGTAGCCTCTTCATTATCATAGTACAATACAAAATGATTGGAGCATTCCAGTTCAGTGACATACAATCACACTTACAACAGTAAAAGAAGCAGCAGATACACACTGCAGCATTGACACTGTCATTTGCAGAAATGTTGCCATATGTATCACGCAATCGAGGCCTCTAATTCACTTGAAACCAGTATTTTAAGTATATATTTTAAAAATAATTTTCCCAGCCTTATCTAATCACAGAATTATCTGCGATTAAAGAGGGCAAAAAAATTTGTAAGCAATTAGTCCAGATTTCCTGAGCATTTGGAGCCTATTAAACGCAAGAAATGTGGCCAACACTAAACACATATGTTAAGTCGGAGAACGAGTTCACAATATAGTGTGGACTATCCAGATAAGAGAATAGCTAAGCATTGCCACATCCAAAATAAAAAAGTGACTTTTACAATCTAACTATAAGAGAAAAAACATACAAAAAAAATCTAGCATGTATTATCCGTATTTGTCATTTTTAATTCACGTCTTAAATATATTTATTTAGCTAAAATAATAACAATAAGAATAATAAGAATAGTCGTTACACTTTATTCCATCTATAACCTTTGACCTTTTATTGCTTCAATACGTACAAAAGAATAGTGAATTCTTTTCTATAAATTGACATCTTAATAATTTGCAACTTTTTCGACCGAAAAAAAAGGTAACGATATTGAAAAAAAAATATGAAACACGGAATCTGCGATAAAATATTTTATACAAAAGAAATCCATAGAATCCGAAGAATGCCTACTTTGCAAAATATCGAATTTCCTTATATGTATAGAAAAAACTTTATACGAATTTACATTTCCTTTACACGAAAAAAGTTTTTATTTGGACTTAATGTTTCTTCAAAGACTTGAATATTTCTAATATTTTTTCACTTCTCTGTATTAGGTATGAAAAATCTCAAATTATAAAATCATAAATAAATAATATTAAAATATTAAAATATGACAATTTATTAGATACTAGTAAAAGAATTCAACATAATAAATTATAACAAAACTTTTTTATTAGAAACTTTTATATGTATATATTTTTTAGAAAATAATTTACAATAAAAAGCGACAGAAAATATGCTACCAATTTTCCGTTTTTGAATTTCGAATTTTTAAAAAAAATCTTTCTTTGAGTGCATTTACATCTTTAAGTAACCACATGTTGTACTTCCAATTTTCACATTCTGTACCGCAAAACGTGCGATTTCAGAACATCCTTCACTTATGAATCCCACTGAATTTGTAATACCGACATAAATCCAGACTATTTTAAGCAAAAAATATCACCATCGGTTTACAACCATTGCATTTAAAATCAGTTCGAAAGTCCCAGAGATTACCCCCTCAAAAATTTACTTCTTCATGATATTAGTGTGAATTTACTTTTTTTGAAATTATTACCTTTAAACTTTAATTGGTTAATAAAATTTTCTGGTGAGACGTTGGTATTCTTTAGGATTTGAATCGGCCGTATTGAAAATATAACACGGACCAATCATGGTTTATTTTGAGTAGAAAAATGCTTTTTTTTTAATTTTATTGCTTTGAATATGTAATAGAAAATCTAAGTAGCGGTCTTGAGAAATATTTACTCGAATTTCATGAAAAGAAACATTATTATCAAAGATTTTTCAAATCACTATATTATGAAAAGCATAAAAAGCCTGAAAGTACTGTGTTACTTTCATGTTTTACAAGAATAAAACTATTTTTAATCTACTTACTGAAATCTCACTGTTTTATTTTCTCGAGTGAAAGCATAGTAAACTATTTCTCATTCATATTCTAAAACGAAATTTTATTTATGCTTGGTGAAATTATTTTATTATCATTAATTTTTTGAAAGCTTTATTTTCAAATTAGTCGGAAACATTGTTCGAAATTTTTAAATGCATTTATAAATAATTAATGAAGACAGTACAGTCTTTTCAGAAAATCTAAACATATTTTAGATTGGAAACTAATGATACAAATAACATTATTTTATCATGTAAAATAAGGTATTACAACCTAATTATTGCAAAAAGATTTCAATAAAATTCAATTCTGTGATAGCTAAGTAAAGTAATTAATATATTTGAATAAAATTAAACAAATGTTAACAAATTATAAAACTTGTAAAAAACAACAAAAATGGAATAAAAATCAGTGTCATATACTTCTGTCATTCTTTTTTACCACGCTTTTATTAATTTCACCTGTATGTTTGTGAGTTAGTGAGTTTGTAACTCTCCTTATTTTATGTATGTTCACCGATTACTCCGAAACCATGCAACCGATTAACTTGGCTTTGGTGTTAAATGAAAGACGATGCTCTCGAATTGGTACCACTTCAGTTTCATCGAAATTGGTTCAGTACTTTTTTAGTAATTAGGCAAAAACTAATAAAATTAGTGATTTTTCGCTAATTAAAAGTGTTGAATACATTCACTAAACGGAGTGTAGAGAGCATGGCCGAGCGGTCTAAGGCGCTGGATTGAAGCTCTGTTTTTCGAAAGAGATTGTGGGTTCGAACCCCACTCCTCACATTTTTTACATCTATGTAAAATTTAAAAAAAATCTGTATTAAAATTTTTATTTTAACGGGCTTCAGAAAAGGAAGAGGAAGTTATCAATTCGACGCGTATGTATTTTTTTTTCTATGTATGTTCACCAAATACTCTGAAACTATCCAACCGATTAATTTGGTTTTTGTATTAAATATAAATATAGTTAAAAAAAACTAAAAACCACGCTTTTAAAGTAATCAAACTAAAAAGTAAAAAATAAATATAGTTAAAAAAAAAACTAAAAAACACGCTTTTTAAGTATATCAAACTAAAAAGTGAAAAATAATTCGTACTATAAGCTGAAAACGAAAATAGATGAAAAATACTATATTACTATAAAATCATTGTTATTATAGAAATAAATTAATAAGCAATAAATAAAATTATCGTGAAAAAAAGCGTGGGGAGCTTCTTAAGAACTGATAGATGGAGCATGGTAGATGGAGCACCCCACGCTTTTTTTCATAATTTTATTTATTGTTTATTAATTGATTTCTATAATAACAATGATTTTATAGTAATATAGTATTTTTCATCTATTTTCTTTTTAGCTTATAACACGAAATATTTTTCTTTTTTTAGTTTGATATACTTAAGAAGCGTGTTTTTTAGTTTTTTTAAACATTTATTATGTTTCCTTGAATATTCTGTTTTCTCAGAAGTGACTATTTTTTAACGTTTTGTCCCTGGACTTTTGTGTTATTTTCTTACAAGGACAACATCAGTTCTTCTGCACATGAAAATTATTTGTCGCTAAGATACAAATTACGTCTTAAATTGTCTCAAATTTTTTGCATGGAATTCAAATCTAAAACTTCGTCCGGGCCATGACAAAACAAGAACATTTTCGTTTTTTACGCCATTCTTGCTTAGACTTAGATGGCAAAACCTATTAACCTGCTAAAAAATGTATTTAGAACCACCCAATAATAGGACGTAACGAAGTTTCTGACTTCCTTAAAAAAAATTAGGGAGCTTTAAAATTTTTTTTTACTATTCAGAAATTTGTTTACATGAACTGGCAATTAAATGGCTTTGCTTAGTAAGCAGCTGCTTCACTTTCGAGATATTTTCTCGCTTCATGTACAATTTGTATCAAACTGTATTCTCCAAGGAAGCACGTTCTTCTCATTATTTCTGGTTGAACTTCTGCTCTAAGGTTAAGAATATATATTTATTAAAATATAACATTCGTAATATATACATATATATGTATATATATCCCATTCGTAAAAGTTCCTTAAGTAACAACACTCATTTGCTGCTGATTGTGTCTTTATAAGTTTCTTTTAATGTCATACAAATAGTGACATTTTCTTTTCTTTCTTTTTTTCAGGCTCGAATGGTTTTTTCAACTTGCAAAAGCTGTAAATTTGGAATTCTGGCAATTAAAACGCTGGCAACATCCTCTCACTTAAGTAATTTCATTTGAAAATTGGTCAAGAAATGCTGCCTTCTCCATGATGCAAATTGCTTCTGTAAGCCACTCTGGATGGTTAGCACGTGCAAGAATGATTTATCGCATATGGGTTTCAAAACATGATCTTTAAGGAAACAACTTCAAAACATTCCAATTGCTTGTGAAATACATTGTTCTTGTTTGCTATCTCTGCGTGTTTACAATCAAACTGAAATTATCTTGACTGGAAGGACCTTGATATATTTTTTATCAATTGAAGCTTCTAAAATCTCAGAAGAAGGTAGTAGCAAATATTGCTTTGCCAACAATCCACGTTCACAGTGCTTCGTGTTTAGTGAATCTGTGCCATAGACACTTTATATAGGCTAATTCCATGGGTTCTGTAGTGTAAGTCACATAACTTATTAATTGCTATACTTGTTAGCCACCGTTATTTTAGAAAAGTCTGCTTGGCCTTATTCAATTAATGAGAATGTGCCAATAAAATTAATCACATTTTTTCGTTCTATAATACTGGTAGCCAAAAATCGTAGCCTGTGACTTACACTACAGGTACTCATGGAAATAGCCTATAGAGATGTGTGAAATAAGTAATAAATGCTTCTATAAATGTGTATACTCATAAGAAGCTAGCAAGATTGATTAGAGGATAGACAGCAAGCAGAACAATGATGCCTAGGAATATATCGAAGCAAGACATGATGATTATTGTTTGTTGAAGCTTTTTACTTTTTATAGGATATTTTTCAATCTTCCATAATAAAGAAAAACCGTAAATAAAGTTATTTGAGTTTATTGAACAACTTTTTGAACTAATTTTGTTCATAGTTAATATTAAGTTATCCTTTTATTTTTATTTTATTGTACTTTATAATCAAGCGCAAATTTATCACGGTAAACCTTCATGAAAAAGAAAAAATGTTTTAAATTAGGATATTGCGCATCAAAAAGTATATTTTTGCACCCAATGATGTACAGAAATCAAGCTTTTTTATTTTTGCTCTTCAAATAAACATGCTTTAAGCTGATGAATCTCCAAACTCTTTGAGATAATCATATACAATATCTATATATATTTTAGACTCCATAAGTTCCGATATTTGCTAATTAAATCAAAACAGGATACAAAAACACATCAATAAGATAAAACTTAACTGTTCGATTCTTCAAAATTCTCTGCATTAATAATTGTTCATTAATAATTTGTAGCATGTAGATTGTTTCCTTTCAATTTGAGTTTTTAGAAAATTTAATTCCAATGGATAGTTTTGAATACCGAATCGAAATATTAAGCTTTATTTTATGCATGCATTTCTCCTACATTTTTACATCATCTTTAAATTTATGCATGAAATATAAGTTGAATAGTAATCGATATTTCGTTTAGCAAATAATATCTTATTGGATATTCCTTTAATGGGGTATGGAATATATAGTGCTATCTTTCGGTTTATAAAATACTTTCATATAATTTCTATCATTTATCTTGATTTTAATAAAAAAAAATGAATCTTTCTGAATTGCATTATCCAGCGTATTAAATAATATGATAGCGACATATATTTTTAAAAGATGTGAAATCTGTTAGATTTTTTAAAAGTAAAATATGTCCATGTAAATAAAAGTACATTTAAGTATTCAGCTGGAGTCTAATTATGTACATGAAAATGATCTTTATCTTTAAAAAGGCAGTATTATTAAATTTTCCCTTAAGAGCTGTAAACCTTCAAAATCTATATTCGAATGAACTATTAAAAGCGCAAGTAAATTTTGTCAAGTGACCAACATAACTTTCATAGACATTCCAAATAAAACTCTTATTCATAAGGATTTTAAAAATATTTACTTAATATCAATAAATTTTCAAATTATTCTTTCCCTCAATTGTCTTAGTGAAATTTAAAAAGTAATAGGCATAAGTTACTACCTTTTAACTCATAACTAATGTTGAATTAATATATTAATATGTTTCTTCATTTAAAAGAAATATTCCTGATTTACATTACTAAATAAATTGATAATCAAGTATCTTTTTAAAAATTCAAAAATAAATAATTTGAATATTCTAAATATAGGATATATTTAAGCGAATAAAAGCCTAATGAAACAATCAAATGCATTCCAATTGTGTTCTTTAGAACTATTTAAATATTTAAGAAACAAACATTTCTAATTATTCTCTTTCAGGCTGTTAAACGCCGATATGATTTTTAAAAATCTGTTTTATTGAAAGTGAAACTTATGAAACGATTAATTTTACAGTTACATATTTTATATGGAAATTAATTTTAACGAAATGCGGTATTAATAAAATAATAAGTCTTGCTCCGCTGTTAAATATGTGAAATAATTTCTTTCAATTTGCGCACAATTATAATATAATTTGGTAAAATTATCTTGATTTGCCAAAAATTGTACTTGAATTATCTCAACACATTAAAAAATTTATAACTTCATATTTTTAAAAAATTTAATATAGAAACCATCTAAATATTTTAATTGTAAAATACCTTGAAGAAAATAAAAATGCTTTAATAAATATTTAGATGAATTCCAGTATTTAAATTAAAAGTAATTTTGGGGTTTAAGGGAAAAGAAATTATACTAATCACTATTTCCTTTCACTTTCTAAATTTGAATGTTTTCCAAACAAATCTTTTCCCAGAAACATTCATCTCTTTTTGAAAACATTTTTTAATTCTTCCAATCGATGTCTGATTTAATGATGATTTTTCATTAAGTATATCAATTATTAGTTAGTATAGTACTGAACATGAATATTTAAATTTTCATTTCATTTAATTCCTTTTTATTTAGAATACGTTTAATATCTCGTGGATAAATTTAAAATTATTTATATATTTTAATACAATTTTTTTCGTTATTTTTTTCAACTGAAATCATGGTGAAAATAATATTTAATGCGGAATAAATATCTTTCTAATTTTTCCGTAATCAATAGATGTAGAATGTATTTGAATTTTATTTCGTCTTCTGTTTCTGAATTATGCTACTTTACTACAAGAATTAAATTTAAATTCTATTAGTTAATTTAAAACTATTGATCGAAAAATTAACAAACCTTGCCACTCTTGACATTAAAGCATTATAAATGTAGTTTGAAAAGTAAAAAAAAATCTTTTATTCTGTTTATAGACAAATAATTAAAAACCTCACCGTACTAGAATTTAATGCTTCATAAAAATGGTGAAAAAAATTAAGAACAAATATTTATTTTATTACATATATCGACAAATAAACAAATCTCATTATGCTTGAATTTAAAGCATCATAAAAGTTGCGAATTAGGAAGGACGATCCAGACTTACCTCACTCGGCACATTAATCCTTTCAGGTCTGATGTATTATTAATACTACATGTCTTTTTATCAAGTATTATTTTGCTTAAACAATTACTTTTAGGTAGCTTTCATTACAAAAAGTAAAAAGCTACCTATTGCAGCCGTCCGGAGGAAAGCACTTCCGGAAAATTTTGGTATATTTTCACCGATCATGACCCCCAGATCCCAAAACCACCCTCCGTTCAAATGTTGACATATATATATATATATATATATATATAACCATATATATATATATATATATATCTGATTTTTGTCATGCGATAACTAACGTATTTATGAACCGATTTGAATGAAACTTGGTATGTACATGGTACATACAAATGTCTCGACCGAGTTCGTTGGTCAGCATCATCCGCCATTTTGTTTCAAAATGGCGGCCATTTTAAATTTTAAAAAAAAATTTAAATTTAAAATTAAATACGAAAAAATTAAAATTTGAAAAATATTTTTCTTCTACGTGTTAGAACTTAAAACAAAGATTCCAGAACACTTTTTATTTTGTCTATATCTTAAAAAATGATTGAGTTATAGCACTTTGAATTTTTCTTATGGCTGACATTTTGAAACGATCTGATTTTTGTCACGTGATAACTCGGGTATTTATGAACCGATTTTAATGAAACTTGGTATGTACATAGTACATACAAATGTCTCGACCGAGTTCTTTGGTCAACATCATCCGCTATTTTGTTTCAAAATGGAGGCTATTTTAAATTTTTTAAAAAAATTTAAATTTAAAATTAAATACGAAAAAATTAAAAGTTGAAAAATAATTTTCTTTTACGTGTTAGAACTTAAAACAAAGATTCCAGAACACTTTTTATTTTGTCTATATCTTAAAAAATGATTGAGTTATAGCACTTTGAATTTTTCTTATGGCTGACATTTTGAAACGATCTGATTTTTGTCACGTGATAACTCGCGTATTTATGAACCGATTTCAATGAAACTTGGTATGTACATAGTACATACAAATGTCTCGACCGAGTTCGTTGGTGAGCATCATCCGCCATTTTGTTTCAAAATGGTGGCCATTTTAAATTAAAAAAAAATTTAAAATTTAAAATTAAATGCGAAAAAATAAAAATTTGAAAAATATTTTTCTTTTACGTGTTAGAACTTAACAACGATTCCAGAACACTTTTTATTTTGTCTATATCTTACAAAATGATTCACTTTGAGTTTTTCTTATGGCTGAAACGGTCTGATCTGAACGATTCACAATGTTGCTTTAAAATTGCATACACTTTATGATATCGTGGAATTTGGTGACTCTCTAAATCGCTTAAAATAAAACCAGATTGAATAAAAGATGACTAATTTCTAAAAATTCCTATTAATATTCAGTCTTGACAAAAACTAGTATTCAATCTTATAAAATCACTAATTTTATAAGATTATTTCCACTAATTTGAGATTAGTATTTTTGAACAATGTAACTTACTTTAAAATAAATAAATAAATATATAAGTATATGAAAGCTACCTCTTCCTCCCGGCATTGCCGGAAGGACTTTTTGTTAATTTCTTCATGTAGAAGTGACTATATATAGTCGGCTTCCTAACGTGATTTCATTTATGTTTTGACGGATAATAATAACAATAATAATAAAAGGTTGCTTAATTCTCTTTGCACCGTTGGAGATTTCTTTATTTTACACATATATTTTACCCTTTAAATTTGAAATATAGATTAATTTTTGAAGGAATCATGGGGGATAAATGCAAATATATATATATATATATATATATATATATATATATATATTGGAAAGTTTTAATATTTGTTAAACCTTGTTGCTATGCGATATTTTCGAAACGTCTTCAAAGACTCTTCCTTAACCTCTTTTCGTAAAAATATGAATTCAATAGTACAGTAACTACTTCAGTCAGTCTATTTGGATAGCTATGATTAACAGTATTCAATTAAAAATAATTTCCGTCTCAAAATGAAAAAATAATTCAAACCGGAAAGGGTAAAATAAATTGATTTCTACGTATCTTTTATAAATATTTATTATTTAAAATATTTAATTATAAAATAAAAATAACTTACTCGCTAAGAAAATATTTTTCATATTTTGATTTATCTTTTTAAAATAATTTAAATTTATTCTTCAAATTCTGTGTAACAAATTTAATTAATTAATTAATTAATTTATTTTATTTTATTTATTTATTTATTTTTTTTTTTTTTTTGCTACGGAAATATTTACAGTATACATTATTTATTTGTTAGTTGCGGCTATTACTAACGTATAGCTTTATTTATTTTAACTAGATCAAACTCGAAAAGAAAGAGGAAGCTCATTTAAAAAAAAATATTACGACGCCGAAATTCTTCCTGGCTTTTAATTAAAATGTAGAGAGCAGGCAGATAAGCATCTTATTTCAGGTATTATCTTTTAAAGATGAGTTAAAATTTGAAGATTTCATATTTTCTGATTTTAAATTCCACACTTTGGAGAATTTCGAAACTTTCTGATATTTTTAATCAGCATTATGTTCGGTTACACATTTTCGAGTTGTAAGATGAGAAATTTAATTAAAAGTATGAAAGGCTGGCTCACTTGTAAACATTTTGAGGTACTCAGTATTTATGTTATTTTCCCAAAAAAACTACAAACAAGACTTTTCTGATTGTTTCATATAAAAAAGCTTATTTCAGCTATTTCTGTAATATATTAAAAATTGAAAGAAAATTGTTTACTTTGAAATTATAATAGAAATCTAAACAATCCTTTTCATGGTGAAGAAATTATTTTATTTGCTTTACTGATAAATTTAAACCAAGTAAATAAAAGTTATTTTCATTTTCAGTTGTGTTTATCCATGCCTCTTTCTATTTCATCGTAAATTTAATTTCTTAAATTCTGGACTTGGGCTAATTAGCTGCAGAAAGAGATAAAAAGAAAAAAAATAATAACAACAAAAGGTTTTATTGGAAGGTTGATGGACTTGATATTAAAAAAAATAATATAAAAAGTGTAGAATGGTGTTATTTGAAATTTGAACTTAGCGAAAAAGAATGTGTAAAAATTACTATTTTTCGTTAACTAATTAGTTTTTACAGTCGCTTCGGTTAACAAAACACATTTATGGGGTTAACTATGTTCAGTTATAAAAAATGGAAACGTGTAAATTCAGAAAAATATCAATTTAATTTTAGAACACGATCATCTGAAAAATCTCTTGAGACGATCCAAAAGATTCTTCCTGATATATTTACGGAAAATCATAGCCTCATTTCTTTTAGATATCAAGAATTCCAGAATTTGTTTTCGTACTTTATATTAATTTATATGGCGTATTAAATAAATTTGTGGTTTTCACACTTCAAAGTGAACTTGAATTGTCTAATTAAGATTTATCAATGATAATAATTAATTTTAAACGTATAAATTACATCTTTAAATTTTAAAAGTGGATGACTAAGTTCTTTTTCAAAAACTTGAAAGTTTTTTTTTTTTTTTTTTTTTTTTTTTTTTTTTTTTTTTTTTTTATAATACAAATGGGACACGACGGGTTTCTTACAGAGCTAGCATGAAAAAAGAATTGCAGCAATAAAAGAGATTTTATTGACGGAAAAATAATCTTTAAAAAATATACTAACGCAATTTGACAATATTTCAGAATCAACATGAAATATGTCAATTGCACGAATTAGTTTTAAATGCAAATTTTGTAGCGTTCAGCCTAACTTTAAAGTAAAATTTTCTTTTAATTATTAATTTAAAATTTTATTAAAAACCTCATGAGACTAACAAGGCTGACAAGATTTTCTTACATAAAACTTATTTTACCATTAAAAAAATGCTGCTTCAGCGCATATTTTACATACTAAATATGTAAAATAAAGATCAAATGGGAAAACTTTCTAATATTTTGTAAAAAAAATAATATTAATCATCCCATTTACGATCTTCCACGATTTTAAGACTATATTTAGTAAGTTAACGAATAATCCGATAAAATGAAAAGTAATTTCGCATTAGTAGAAATCACATCTCATAAAAAGAATATTTATATTTTAAAAACAGCTTGCAAAAATACGATTAAAATATGTCTGCTTTGAAAATATAGAATACATTTCAGAACATTTTCAAATGCCATTAATAAATCAATTCAATTTAAATCCTCTTCAAGTTTTAAAACTATTTCAGGATTTTATTTTTATGATAACTTATCATACATAATTTATACAGTCAAGATTTTATTTCATCTTAATTTTTAAATATTTGTCCAGTCGAACAGAAATGAATTTTAACAAAGAATAAAATAAATTAAAGCAGTTTTATTTTGAACACTATATATAAAGCAACTAAATGTAACGCAAAATGAAAGTACAAAATATCAAGAAGAAAATTCATTTCCCGTTTCTGTTTTTTTTTATTTTTATTAATTTTTACCCCAATTTAATGGTAAAAAAATACCAAATACAATATATCCAAATTTATCCGGCAATTATTCCAAATATGCACCATCATTTAAGAGTAATTATCTTCGGCTTTTTTAATGCCAGACATTTCTTCATTCAATAAATGAAAGATTAGTTTTTTCAAACAGTGGTATATACATTATATGAAATAGCTTCTTAAACTGGTAATATTGCCAAAATTGTAACATTTTAATATTAGTAACATTTGTTTCAAAACTTTTAAAAATAGGTATCACATTTATACACATTTATAGCATTATTTTTCGATCAAATTACCAGGCAGCTTGTCTTTGTCTGAAACAAGCTAAATAAATAAATAATAAATAAATAAACCGTAATAAACTGTTTCACAACAAACACAACATTCATTACGAGCAGATAGAGAATATTTCTTGTAAAGCTTACAGTCTTTTCAAATTATATATATAAATTAGTTTCCAAAATACATATTTAAAAATAGTGATTTAATCACAGGAATTTTGCGGCAATTGATGGATTTTATTAAAATATATAAATAATAGTACTTATATTTTAAGTCTGCTAATGATGCAAATAGTTTTTTTTCTAAAAACACAAAAAAATTAAAAATATAATTGAAATACAACGTAATGCTACGGATTTAATAAGTAAAAAGATATGCAAAAAATTATTTTTGAGAAACAATAAAAGAATTTTAAAGTATTAATTTTTGCTTGATATTTCACTTTAACAATCTTTAATACAATGCATAATCTACTATATAGTTTTAGCAAGGTATAGTCTACAATATGGTTTTACATGCAAATTCTTTTAAGATTGATTTTTAAATTTTCAAAAAATACATTAGTTTTACGTAAAAAATTTTTTTTTTTAAAAAGCCTCCTGTGACACACTTTATGATAAAATGATTTGCTGTTTCAGCAGTTCTTTTAAATACTCAATATGTTGAATAATGATGGAATATAAATCTTTTTTACTATTAATAACACCATTTATACATTCTTCTTTTTTCAGAAGGAAATTTATTGAAGCTCTAATCCGATGAAATTAAAATTAATTCCTTATACTTAGAAAAATATTTTTTTTTTTACCTTAAACAGAATCTCCGAAACGATAATACCTAATATTTAAAAAAAATCCAGAACATTTGCAAATGTTATTAACAAATTGATTCGAATTAAATCTCCTTCAGTAGCAAAAACTATTTCCGAATTTTTAATAAAACGTTGTGTTCACTTTCCGTTGAGTTTACTTTACTGTCTAGATTTTCGATTCTTACATTTAATATTTATTTAAGTTACTTAGAAATAGATTTTAATTCCATCATAAAGGTTTAAAAGATAAATGATTTTAAGCATAAAAGTGTAAAACAATTAAATGTAATGCAAAAGTAAAACTAAAAAAATAGCATGAAAAAATATATATGTCAGGGTTTACTATATTTTTCCTTCTCTCTTTTTTTCACCGTTTCAAAAGAAAAGAAGAACATTTGAGTTTTTCCAGATTAATTCATTTTGTTATACTGAAAATCATCTATATCTATCTATCTATATATATATATATATATATATACACATTAATTTTTAAATATTTATATATCTGCATGTTTTGTGCATAAATTATTAATTCCAGCCTTTGAAGCGTCCTGTAATATCTTTCGTGTATTTTAGGAGATTCATAAAATAATATCCATAAAAGGTATTTGTATGAGAATTAGTTTATGATTGTCCTATATAGTTATTTATCTTATGCACTGCATAATAAATAAGATTAATATTAACTTTTTGATAAATTAGCTCATAAAATTTAAAAAATATATGACGAAAAATCACAGTCTGGACTCTTAAAGGGCTAGATTAAAAAAATTAGATGAGCATGCATAAATACATAATCCTACATAAATATTATCTTGGTATATAGGATTTTTTGAAACAGCTTCATAAACTTCGGGTCACATTTAAATATTGGCAAATAATTTTGCAAAAATATACAATTCCAATTTGGGTTTTGTTTTTACTTATTTCATATGGATTTGTTCCGACCAATTTAAAATCATTATTTTTACGAAAAAGAAGAAGCAATGATTTTCAGATATATTCTTTTCCTTCAGAGTGGGTTTTCGAAACCCATTTTAGAAAATAGTATCGCAATTTAATTATTCAAACAACAACAAAAAATTAATAATAACAAGATGTTTCGAGTAGAGATAAAAAACAATACTTCTTTCTTTAGAATTATCAAATAAAAATGATGAAAATAATTTGCATAATATATTTAAAAGACTTCAATTTTTTTTGACTTAAAAAAATTAAATCTTTGTAATGAAATTGACGTTGTGAGAACGACAGAGAGCGATATAATATAAAAACATAAAACGCATTGAAATTAGTTGTATTATTGCAAAAGAAATGTTTTACATAGCGGCTTTTAGTCATTTTGCGACATCCTTCTTTGGTGCAGCTTTTTTGAGCTATTTGCTATTTTTAATCCCTTGTTGGCCTCTTAAAATCTCAGATTACATAAACGCTGTAACTCCGGAAATGTTAATTTGAATATTACATTAATAATACATTTAACATAGGGGAGACTGGGGTACAATGGACCACGGGGTACAATGGTCCACCCCCTATTTTTTATATTAATTCTATTTTTGAATGCTTCATATTTTAGTATATAGTTGGCAGTGATAAAGTAGTAAAAATAAGTTTGGAACCATGTGCATAGCTGACATTTTAGCCATTTTATGCTTGATAATTGATTTGACACAGGAGGAGTAAGGCAAAAGTAAATATTTTCAGTGAAACATTTCTTCATTTATTTATTACAGATTTGTAATTTGAAAGACATTGCGTGGCAAAATAAAAAGGCAAGGGAATATATTATTATATTTATTATAGCTAAAATAATAGAATTCAAAATTTCTTTTTTTATCATCAAGTTTTTGTCAAACTTCCACATGGGGTACAATGGACCACCAGAAACTGGGGTACAATGGACCATGGTTCATTGTACCCCAGTTTTGTATCCCATGTTTTTAAAAGTTAAATATTATATGTGAAATTCAGAATTAATAAAATATTTTACTTCTGTGTGTAGATTAATTAATGATGCATGTTGTGTAATGGATTTTTTAAATATTTATCTGTATAATATGTGCTTTCAAACATAAAAATTAGCCCAAATTAAGAATTAATAAATTATTTTATTTCTGTGTGTGAATTAATAAATGATCCATGTTATGAAATGCATTTTTGAAATATTTATCTATATAATATAAGCTTTCAGATCTAAAAATTAACCCAAATTGAACACCAAAAATTAGTCAGCAAAATATTTTGTGTATTTGAGGGGTTTTTTTAATTTTATAAAATTTGTTAATCCAATATTCCTGCACTTATGCATACATGCATCCATAATAAGTTAGATTTGCATAAAATAGTAGAATGAGAAAAACAAAAATATATCCACCTATTAGTTTGTATCTGGATATAATAATTAAATAAGGTAAAATTCATTAAAAAAGTACAGATGATGTAAAGTAGACAGGAAAAATGTATTATATTTTTTTCGTTAGTCATATATTTAGATATATATATTTCTTATTATATAGGTTTATATTTAACTTTAAGTGGCATCATTGGACAAAAAGGATATATATTATTTTTCATATTTCTTTTAGCAATGCCAAGAAACAAGCCTAGGAAAACCAATAGAGGTTCTGTGCCACATGAAGTTATGGAACAGGCTGTAAAATGTATTGTGGAAGATAATAAAACTAACTGTTCGATCTGAGACCGGTATACTGACTTAATGATTAAAAAAAAATGAAGAAAATTATTTTTTTACTTTAGTTAGAGCTAAAAGAGTGAATAAACAAATAAAAATGAATAATAAAATGTGAATAAACAAATTATGATATAATTTATCTTTCTTATTGTTAAAAAATGAACTACACTGATATATTTTTATTCAAATTACAAGTGGTCCATAGAGCCCCAAGCTGTGGACCATTGTACCCCGGCATTGGGGTACAATGGTCCACTTTGTCACTTGCTATTTAAAAATATATAAAAAAAAGTATGCATAATTATTATTTTTGATTGGATGCAGTATAAACTTTAATGTATAGGTAACATGCATGTACTTGATCAAAAGGAAAAAATTCAATACTTTAAGAGTAAACGGTCAAAATTGACAAAAGTGGACCATTGTACCCCAGTCTCCCCTATTCTTAAAACTGTTAACAGTTTATCTTTTTAAAAATAAATAAATAATGAAAAAAAATTGACAATAATTTTTTTTTCAATTGGTGCCTTAACGATCGACGTCATTATACACTCTCACATTCATTTTGTGATATTCTTTTAGACGTAAAAATGATTTTAAAATGCTTTATAAAATGTACAAACACCTATTCCTCAGGCTGATTTGTACCAAAATCAATACTGATCTTCTAATAGTAGTCTGTGACTTATATCCTAGATGTAATCTCAATCGGAATCATAGTTTGTCTTCTAATCCACTAACACTAAAAAAAAGTATCTCTCCATTTCTTTTATTTTGTACGAAATTTTCCTCTTTAGTTTAACAATTATCCACAAAAATATAAAAAAAAAAAACACTCACTCTAGCACAAAATTAATGGACATATTTCATTCTAAGTTTTTCGTGAAATCACCGGTGTTACGGCATCAGTATGAGAAAACTGAAATATTTTGAGCTTGGATCAGTTTCGGGTTTACATGATTTTTCAAAAAAAAAAAAAAAATCCTTGTATATTTTTCATATGGAAAAAAAAAATATGTGTGTATTTCAATATTAGTTAGTGTATAGTTGTTTAATTTTCTTTGAAAAAAAATATGTTATATATCTAACTGTCTATTACTTATCTATAACTGTTTTAAAATGTATATTAATTATAACAGATGTAAATTTTCCATGTGGGTGAAAAAAGTCCGGGCCAGGATTTTTTGATTGGTTTACTGATTGAAAAATCCTGCTATAAATTAATCTAATATGGATTAATTATCTTTCAATTCGGGTTGAAGTTGAGGTGTAACAGAATCGGATTGACAGATTTCATTATCGAGCTGTGTCTGTGTTTTATGTTAACATTAAACAGAATTTATGTGTTCGGGTCGAGTACTACCTGACTTGTACTTAACCACTGGTGGGATGTTTTAATTATATTATATATTTAATAATTATAATATAATATATTTAATATTAATAATATATAATAATGTATTATTATATAACATATTTAATAATAATAATTATATAATTTTAATTATATAACATATAATATTAACTAGATCAAACAATCACTGTTTCATTTCGAACGTATTTCCTAAATATACTGTATAGTACATATTAAAATGTAAATATTACTTTAGGGTACAGTTCGCCGAAGAGCTGTTTTATAATTTAAGCTAAGTGGCCAACCTTTTTTGAAATTTGCCAAAAGAGAAAAAACGGTAAAAAATTCCCTAAATTCTTATTTAAAACTTTCTATTTTTAAAGAAATTTTAAAACATATCTCCGGAGTTTGTAATAAAAGATGCCAAACTTTTGTGTCTGGTTAGCTTTATTCTAGCAGAATTTCTTCTTTATTAAATAAAATATGAAATAAACCACGAAATCTGTGGGATTTAAAAAAAATAAATTCTTGTTTACTCTGAGGTTACCCATGGTGATATAAAAGTTTTTCGTTCTAGCACGTTTGCAGAGTACTTATTCAAACTATATACTTTAGAATATTATAAAAAGAAAGAAATCCTTGAGTGAAAACCTAAATCTTGAAACCTTAAAAATAACATTAAAAACTAAAGTAAATCTTGCATTCTTCGTTTTATGTGTATACTTGAATGAATAAATATAAAACAAGAATTTTGTATTTATATTTGCTAAGATGACTTTGTTTAAAATTCTAAAAAAAGCTTTACAAATTTTAAATTCTGCTTAAAAGAAACATGTAAAGAAACATGGCTCCGTGGAATATGCGATGCAAAACATTTTTATTTGTATAAAAGTCCACAGAAATGAGTTTCGTTATATAATGTAAGGCGAAAGCTATTTGCAGTTTTTAAAATTATGTTACACTATTCCAAATGAATTTCATACCCATAAGCTAGGTTCACGATAAGATGATAAGTTCTTCTGATTTACATATTTTACTTCACAAACATAGACATTATCAAGATGAAAATTTTTTTCCGCCGATAAAAAAAATAAACGAAACTGGTACACATTTTGAAAAATATTTTCGGCAATAATTTTAGCATGTATCATATTAAGCATAGATCATATTTAGCATAATACCAAATAATATAATGATAATTGCATGTATTTTTCGGAAAAAAATGTACTAAATTTTATGCAATTGAGAATGTATATTTTAAAAACAGATTAATATTGATTTCTTATTTGAAGAAATGCATCTTATTTTTTTTTTCAAATTTATTTGAAGTGAAAAAAATATATATAATGATGATAGGAAATATATAATCATAAATTTAATGTTAAATTTTTGTTGATAAATTAAACCAAATTAACGTTAAAAAATCAAACAATAAAACAATTTTTTGTAGGTAAGTTAAACCATTTGAACGTTAACAATTCAAAGAGTATAACAAAATTTAAAAATGTTATAATTTAAACCCCGTAAAATTTAGATTCCACAAAATTAAAGATAATCTTTAAAGCAACTAAACTTTTTTCAAGTAATCTGGGATTCCCATAGCATTTATATAATGGTAACATCAAAAATTCATGTAATCGATTCAGTTGCATGCATTTTTATTGTTACTGTTACGTAGAAAGTTTTTCGAATCCCAGTTTCCTAGAAAAAGTTTATTAACTTTTCAGATTTTTTTATAATGCATTAGAAAGAAGTCTAAATAAGTTTTAGACTTTTAAATTACAAATATTTTTATTGCAGATTTTATATTATTAATATACGGAGTGCGCACAAAATGATAAACCACGTGTAAAAAAAAAAAAAAAAAAAAAAAAAAAAAATTAAAGATCCGAGATTTATTTTGATTCAATTTGAATGGAATCAAAGTGTTTCAGATGTTTAAATGATTATATTGTTGAATTATTATTATTTTTTTAATGTTCAATTGGTTTAACTTATTTGTTACAAAAAATTAAACATTAAATGTAAAACTAACTGATTGACGCAGGTTAATAAATGAAAATTGGTAATAATTAGGGAGGAGGTTTCATTAAAAAGAAAAAAATATAGGAATAAAATTAAAAGTTAACATATTATTCCGAATTCTGCATGTTCACCTTTTTATATATAAATTATTTTATATACGTTTCACGGTTGACAGAGCTTTTAAGGTTTTATCTAATGATTAAAAAAAAAGAGTTGGTTGAATATCCATGAGATTGTAAATTCAAATGGGTATAAAATAAGTAGCATTAATAAATTAATAAATTACTATAGAAAAGGGAAACCTTAACCACAAGATCTAGAGTTAATTGAAAATCTATATTATAAAAGCCAAACGTATCTGTGCGTAACGCATACGTCATTTTGCGAATGGCAACACTTTTCCATCCAATTCGGTTATACAAATTTTTGTACTGCAAATTTTACGCTTCAAATCATCACACATTTTTAATTTTTACACCGTCGCGTCGTATAGAGAAAAAATGTACTTTTAAATGCAATTTGTTTGAAAACTGTATCTCAATTTATTTTTGAGATATTAATTTATTTTTAGTTTTTAGTATCAGTTCTGCAATTGTGGCAACAAAATCACTCCGTTTTCTCTTAAAACTGAAAAAAAGTATAAAAATGCGTATAAATGTGTCAAAAATATCGTCTGTTATAAAATCCAATGAATTTACGTTTTATTTCGTTTTTATTCCTCAATTAAATGTTTCTTAGTTTATTGCAAACTTACTTTACAAAAAATACAACACTTTCTCTTCACAAAAATGTATTTTAAAGACTATTTGCATGATTTCCTCCGCATTTATTTAATTTGTATCGAAAAACTGAAAGATTGTAATTTTATTTATCCATGTGTAATGATGGTTTCTGAATTTTGTAAAAAAAAAAAAAACCCAAAAAAACCAAGTGAATGATTTCTGATAAAACATGGAGCTACTATAAACAAACAAGTAAAGGCCTTATAAATCATTATGTACCCGATTTATTTCGCCGAGCTTCTTGAATATTGCTTTTTGTTACGTTTGTGCATTATTCCTTTCCGCGTTAATGACGTCATATGCACACTTTTATATAGATGTTGTTTAAGACTAGATCCGTAAAGGTGAAATGCTTTAACAGAGGCAATTACGTCATTTTATAATAAAATGAATAATGCTCAGTTAAACTGATGGCATTGAGCTCGCACGCTATGCACACTGATTATAAGTTACAGCCTTATATTTTCAAGGAATAATCCCTTCAAAAAACAATTAATGGGAGAAAAAGCGTCCCCCTTCCCCCCAATAAGTTTGCTATTTTGTTAATTCTATCTTAAAGTAGTATTTATTTGTCAATTAGACTGACCAATATAGTATGCATTTTTTACTGTAACTAATTTTGTAGATTTATTATAAATCAATGAAACAGTCCGTTCTTAAACATTTTCTTTCGTCGAATTTCGACGGATTCCACCTCGTTTCAGTAAAGGTAAAGATCCTACAAATTTAATGAAGCTTCTTTTCCATATTTAAAAAGCAGTTTTGAGAAGTTAAAATTTCAATTTAAAAAGTTTAATATTAAATTGATTGCTACGCCGCCACCAAAATTAAAGACTCTACTTAATAAGTAATTTGACCCTATAGGAAATGAGGTTTTTGCAGGGGTTTATAAAATACCTCATATTAAAAAAGTGACTTAAATTATTACATAGACATGATTGGGAGGAAGCTTGTAATTAGAAAAGGTAAGCAAGAATCCGATATCAAATTTGGTAATACTAACATTACTTTATCTAGATTACACTTAGATGGAGGAATAAAAATTCTGTTTAATGAAAGCAAATTATGTTTGGTATCAAATTGTTGCCTTAAGTCCATTATAAGAGAGTCCATTGAAATTTTTACGCGTAAATATTTTGTTTGTAATGAAACTTTTTTTTTTTATTACTCCTAAGGTTAGAGTTAATGAATAAGTTCCTCAGGAAATCTGGAATGAGATGAACCAATTTAGAAAATAAATTTAGATTATGGTCTATTTTTATTATTTTTTTTTTTTACAATACAGCGCGTTATTTTTATCTACTACTCATTCTCGCGTATCATTTGTATTGTCCTTCAGACGATTTGTATTTTTAATTTTATTATAATTATGGTGCATTCGAACATGCCAATGTTATTTGTTTTCAATTTTTTACAACATTTATTTCAAGTAATGTACTTAATTTAGTAAAAGGATTTTTTCTAATAAGTTTGTAGGGAAAGTTTAATTTTTCTCAATAAAGCGAGGACATTCTGAGTTAAGTGTTACAAAATCTTGAGGTATTAGGTATGTCTAGAGTAAATGAAAGAAATAAAACAAAGAGCAATGAGAATTATTTAATTGATTCTCACAAAACTGTACCAGAAGGTAACTTCTACGAGTGACTTAATTTAATGTATTATTTGCAGCAGGTGATTTCACGAGAGCTGCATCATTTAAAGGAATAAATGCACTGAATGTGGCTGACGATAACTTCAATCAGTCAACAAGAATATATTGAAACCGTTAAAATGAAAATGAGCTACTTTAAAATTAAACATATGATCAAGTAACTTAATGTTATCTTGCGATTATATCTGTGCTTGCTTTTTTTAGATTATTTATTATTTTAAAGTAAAATATTCTAATTTTATTTGATATTTGATATTTAATATTGGATAAGAAAAAATTTACACGTATGTACTTAAATATGATTACTATTGTTAAGAATTTAATTGTAGAAATTATTTATAAGAATCTTTCTAATTATGTGCACAATGACATCAACAGTGTAAGGTCAAATTGTACAGAATAGGATTTTGCTTTCATAACAGTTATTCTATTAAATTGGAATATGACAAAAAATAGCAATTGAAATGTATGTAAAACAAATAAAATCAAAATTATTCATGAATAGTTTTGCAAAAAATTATTTTTTAATTTATTATTATTATTCTATTGAATTGTGCACAGACACTTCAATCTTTACTTTATAGCTAAATTTACATATATTAATATATATATATATATATATAGAAAGCATAATGTTCAGCAGGTTTGTTTTCATAGATGTCTGTATCAATTTGGTATCAAATCTCACTTTCTGAAGCTAAGTTGTCCAAAACTTTAAAATAAATAAATAAGTAAATAAATATAATAAATAAAATAGAGAGCAAAACAGAAAATGCCAAAGCCCCTCAAAACGAAATGTATTAAAAACAACTAAAAACTTATGCCACTTTAAAACAAAAATTGGGTTATATTGCTGACAAAGGACTTTCTAACACTGTAGGAAAAGGTTTGGGGCAATCATTTTACTTGGAAAGTATTCGAACGTGTCCCATAATAAATTCATTTTATCTAACATAAGCTTGAGATGTCTGAAACAAAGACTTCCCCATTCTGCGGGGAATGTTCAGGAGCAGCTTTTTTAAATTCTCAAAAGTTATTTATATTTCTATTCCGCGGTCCAAAACAGAATAAATCGAAATAAGGATAAAGTATTTTCAATAAGGCCATGTTCTTTCAGCTGTTCTTTAAAATTTATGAATCTATGCGGTAGTTCAAACAACAAGGTTCCTGGAGGGGTATATTTTAAGCTAAGAGAAATAATTTAGCATTTATGCTGTCTGATTTTTAGATTGTCATCGCAAAAGCACCAGACTAGATTCGGTTTTTGGTTTTGTACTGTGAAATTTCCTTTGTGTTAACTTCAGGGAAAAATAAAAATAATATTTATCGCTGATAAAATAATTTATATATTATGGGAAAAGTTAAGAGATATATATTTTAATTCTAATAGATTCTAATTGGGTCAGAGTGCACAAATCATTTATAATTTTACCCTTTTACTAGATATTATAAGATAAAAGAGATATATAAATGTAATTTTATAATTTATGTTATTAAGAAAAAACCTGTCTGTATGTAACGATAACTTCTTCCTAATGGTGGCAACAGTTAAATGGTGAAATTTCGTTTTTAATTAAATTTATTTTAATTTCCAAGTATAGCACTTTTTCAATTTTTACAGAATCGCACAAGAAAACAAAATGCTTTCAAATGCAATAAAAAAAATATTCCATGTAAAAAATAATTACAAATAAATTAACCACAGAGTTAACTTATATTATTTAAAGACACGCTTAAATAACTAAAATTATCGGAGTAAAAATTATTGCTGTAAATGGCAATATTTCTCTTTTCTGTTCGGTTATTAATTCTTGGAATGAAGCAAATATGAAAATATTGATTTTAATAACTTGCAAAACTTTATTTGGATACCTTAAGCTTATTTTTTATATAAAAACGATTTATGTATTTGAAAATTGGCAAAATAAATGAATACATAAATAGATAACAATTAAAAAGAAGAATTAATACTTAAATTACTGTTTATTTAGCATATCCAATTCAGGTTCGATGTGGCCGCCGTTTTTGTCCGCAGTCCACATATCGCATTATGTGGACTGTATTTACAAAAGCAGATAATAACATATCTGCAGGAATCTCCTGTAAAGTTCGCGATATGTTATCCTTCAGCTTAGCCAGATCCTGGACACCCCCGTGACAGATCTTGGATTTTAAATAATCCCATAGCCGAAAGTCACAGGGTGTAAGATCAGGGGACCTAGGTGGCCATACAGTTGGAAAACAGCGAATAATGACTCTTTATGTTGTAAATTTCTGTCGTAGCATCTGCAGTACCCCGCAAAGTAATATGGGGAGGGGATGCGCTTTCATAAAAAGTACTTTTTTCAGGCTCTGTCTTTGCTGAATTGCCGGAAAAACAATGTTGTTTCGTATTTGGTGACATTTGTCTCCGGTAACAGAACAATTTACAAGTTCTGTCGGAGTAATTTTCTCATAAAAGAATGGACCTATGTATAACGGTTATTTCGTTACATATGTTTACATCTCGCGCCCCCTCCCCCGCTATTTCAATTCAAATATTTTAAATATTGTTTGGTTTCTGTTGTTCTTCATTCCTCCCCCCCCCCTTCGCTATTATACTTTATTGTGCATTCAAATACCTTATCTATTCTTTTGTAACTGTGCTCTCCCTGCACAATCCTAATCTAAGTCTGTATTTTTTTAACTCATACTTAAAAATTAAATCGGTTATATTTATTGCCCTTCTCATTTTAATGGAAACCTGTTAGGTTCTGATCCGTCTTTATAATTAACCTTGGAAGTTTCGGGTTCCCAATTTTAATGTGAGATACACTCCCACAATTATTCAGCCGTTAGCAAACACTTTTCAGCTGTCAGCTAAAACAGGTGTATTTAAGTCTTCGATCGGTTCGTTGCTGTAGACTCTCCCTTCTGCGGACCTGTTTTACAGACGTAATGATATCGATTTCTGGTGTGTCAGCACTTTTTGTTCTTTCTGTTGTCATGCCTATTTTTCCGTCCAGATGTAAGCACAATCTGTTGATAACCACAACTGTGGCAACCTTCAATTCCCGGTGCGAATTCACAATTAATTCTGATCACTGCTGTAAATGGGTTGTGTTTTTGCAGACAATACCTACGTTGATTCCTGGTGCATGGCGTGAATTTTTGCATATTGGCGACATTATATATACGCCAACTCTGTGTGCGTCATCTCTGAAGAGACACTTCGCCCTTTGTTACGAGCCTGAAAGGCTCTGATTTTTCGTGCATACATTGTTCTCCGCCTGAGAGAGAATACAGGGAGAGGTGCATTATTATGCACCTCTCCCTGTATTCATGGACATAACATATAATTGACATTACAACACCTCTGGGGTTCTTTTCGTGATGTTCTACTGAACCTGTGTTTTCTTAAGGTTTTTGCGGTTACGAACAGTTTTATGTCTAAAGTATCATTCAGTCTTCATCGTCGTTACACTATGATCATGTCTATTTTGAAACCACACCAAACAGTTATATTTTGGCGAATACAAAGGAATTTCCTTCGATGTTTTTTTTTTGTGACTTGTTATTCCAAATTGGGCATATCTGGGTAGTTACGATTCCATTCTTGTGAAAGTGGGGCACGTCTCCCAATAAGATTTTCCATGGCCAAGCATCATCCAACTTCATTCTGGCAAGAAAAGTGAGAGCAAAAGTCAATTGCTTATCACAGTCAGTGTGACGTAACACTTGTACACGACTGACCTTGTACGGATAGAAATAGATAATCTTTAGTATAATTTTCCATACTGTACAATAAGGCATATCCAGATTTCGAAATATTAAACGAGCGCTGGAAGTGGTGGCAACATTGTCTGGTGCTCTGTCGACAATCGCCGTTGCCCACTTTGATTATATTCTATGGTACCGGTTTTTATCCTATGCTTGATTGGACATTTAGAGAACCTGTTTTCTCAAACTTCTCAACCATTGCTTTTAAAACATTTTTTACTCTAATTTGCAACAAAATAATTAAGTTTCTGAATTTAGAAAAAATTATACATAATCATAGTAGATAGTACGCAATAAACGTTTTCTAAAGAGTTATCCGTGCTTCTGAAAAGTGTTTAATTTTCTTGGAAGTCTCAGAAACCTATATATTTTCGAGATTTAAAGAAACATTTAAAGAAACAAATTTTCTTTTGCAGCCAGCTATTTTAAGAAACGTTTCGGAGGTTGTTTGGTAGTGCAATAATCATTTTTTATTTTCTTCTATGTTTACAAGAAGAAGTGTATTACAAGCAGTGTATTAGTGAAAATTTTCGACTTCTAGTTTTTGATGGGTTTATACGCATTATAAGATTCTGAACACGATTTGATAGTTTCTTGAATTTGTCTGTCTGTCACTCTGTGCATAGAGACTCTGTCGTGTCTGTATTTGACATAACTTTTATGGGCGCTCTATCTCAAGAACTAATGTACGAAATTTCACAAAACTTAAGATTCAGTTACACCTTGCTATAAACTGAAGTTGATTAGTTTTTGGAGTATATATTGCTTAAAATGAAGCACTATTATGCTACATTACTCATGATTACCATAACAACTCTATCTCAGAAACTATTGCACAGATTTTCACCAAACTTCAGATTTTGTTTGTGGATATATAATTTGGTGTTGACTACGGTATGGTGTAAATCTCTTTACAGGTGGCTCTGCTGTGCTGCATAATTTATAATTATCGTAATAGCTCTATCTCCAGTCTAAAGCACGAATTTTTATCAAACATTAGATTCAGCTAGTACGTGATTTAGATTTGTGTTGGATAATTTTGAGTGCTGCCAATCGTTTAACAAATGGTGCTATTATACTGCATTTTTCACGATTTCGCAAAGCTGTATCTCAAGAACAATTGCATGGATTTTCCTCAAACTTCAGATATAAATAGCCCCTAATAAAAATTAGTCCTGATTAATATTTGGTGTACATTGACCAACAGGTGCCCTGAAATGAAGATGTTTTAGGTTTCCGCAATAATTTTAACTCAGAAATTAATGCACAAATTTTCATCAAACTTATTATTCAGTCAGAAGTTGACATAAGTTGTTGCTGATAAAATTTTGGTGTTAAATCAAAAAATCGGTTGGCCACTTTTCTGCATTTTTCAGGAAGTATTTAACATGCATAAATGAGATAGAAGAAAATATTGAGATAGCCAGATGCAACTAATTTAAATCTGGAATACATCTAATTTAATGTTTAATAAAAAAATTTTATTGACAAATATAATGTACTATCAGACTCGATATTAACTTTAAAATTATGATTTTTTTTTCTGTTAATGCATGAATAATTACGCAGATCAAAATGATTAATTGAGTACTGATATTATTCGAAACACCGACAACTGAGGTTAAAAAAAACACTAATAAAATATGCTATAATAAAATACACAAACAAATACACCATATTAAAAAATACTCGCAAAACGAATCCAAAATCAGTCGGAATAGATTAATACTTATAATTTGCATAAGTATTTCTTTACATCTCGAAAATAAGTTGGTTTCTATGAATTCTAAATGTAAAGTAAACTATACGTAATATTTGCTACATCGAAAAATCTTTATTGTGTATTTATTGTGTAGATTAATATTTAATTATTTAAAGATTTAAACAACATATAAAAAAAAAGCTCATAGAGAGCCACAGTAGTCGAAAATCATGTAACGTTATACTCTGGTTGCAAAAAGTTGAAAATATAAAAAGCAAAAGTATAAAAAAGATAAGGAAATTTAAGTATAAAAAATTTGAATTTTTCGACAATTGGCAGCAAAATGTCATAAAAGAAAAGAATTGACGGCACACCTGGTGGTGCTAAATGAGATCAAAATATTTTTCTGGATTTTTCTACGTCTTTGAGAAGAATTTTTAATAGAATTTTTAATTTTCCCATTATTAGAAAACCATCTGATGAAATACGATAACTGCATCCTCCTGAGAGGGAAAAATTAGGAGAAGGGGCACGGAAAGCGCATAACATGAATAATATTTGTATTGTTTTGTTGCAAATGTCATTTTCTGAACCCATATTACGCCAAAGTTTTCGAAAAACGCCAATGCCTTCTATACACGAAAAATACAAATGCAAGTAAAGGCGTATTTTTCTTTCGAAAAATGATCAAATAGATTGCTCACAAAGTATTTTCTAATACTGTGAGAAATGGTGAGGGGGGCAACGATTTGACTTCGAAATTATTCGAGCATGTCAATAAAGCATTTATTTTATCCGACATAAGGCTTGGAAATTCTAAAATAAAGGCTTTCACAAACTGCGACGAAAGATTTTTTGTAACATTACCAAAGTTATTATGCATTCTTATTCACCAATCTAAAAGAGACTAAATCAAAAAAGAAAATACTTTCTATAAAGCCTTGTTCTGCTAGCTGTTCTATAAAATTTATGAAGGTTTGCGGTACGTCAAACGAAGCACCTTGAGGAATTTTTTGTTCATGTTGTCTTTATTTTATATTTTGTCACAGATAAGAAACTAATTAAATTCAATTTTTTTAATTTCCAAGGTAAAATTTTCTTCCTGTTAATGCTAATTTAAAATAAATATTACATGTATTCTTTACAAAATAAATAAATAAATAATCTTGTACTGTAGTGAAAGTCTGGAAACTGATAGATTAAATTGTTTGAGATTCCACAAAACATACACGATATAATCTTTCTCTTACTATAATAAATAAAAAAGTTGCAAGATACGAATGCACATAATCTATTTTTTGAAGCATAAAATGTAATATTTTTAAATATGCAAGTGGTTTTGTTTTCAGTCCTTTCTAAAATTTAATTTTAGGAATAAAATAATTATTTTTCCTAATTTCCTATTTGTTCTATATATTTTTTTAAAAAATCTCTATTTATTTTCTAAATAAATGAAAGAGACGCCATATTCTTTTTATTTTTTTAGAATGAATTTTTTTCTAGATAATGCCTATTCACAAAAATACGTATTTACACATAAAAAATCTGAATTTATTCAGGCAGAATGAGAAATTAAATTTAAATATTATTCTAATTACGTATTTTACAAATATACATTTCCAATTACTTATGAAATAAAGTTAAGAGAAAACTGAAAAAAATTAGATGTGCATCCAAAATAAAAAAATTAAATAAATAAATAAATAATTAGTTAAAAAAATGCTTCTAATTAAACTTGAACTGTTGTCATTAAAAAATAAAATGTAATATCTCAATTTACATCACTAAGTTTGAAACTAGTTTCAATTACCTCAGACTGAAAAAAACTACTTTATTAATTAAGAAAACTAATAAGTAATCAAATAAACGCTTTTTATCTCTGCATTTGTTATTTTATTAAAAAAATATTTTTTATAACTAGACTATTAAGGATGAGTTGTTTTAATAATGAAGACTGATTATCATATTTTTAAATGAATTTATTGAGTACATATTTTTCTACATTCTGTTGCTAGTCAGTTTGTCACATTTATATTTCATTATTAGAAAATAAACAATTTAAATTGTACTGTTTAAATTAAGTTGTAATAGTTTATTTTACTATTAAATTTTACATATTAAATCAGTTCTTAACTTATCATGATTTTTCAGAAATCCCTTTCTTTATTTACTAATTAAACGACATAAGTAATTAATATGAATTTTCGCCATAATTAAATTAGTTAAATATTTCAACAAATCAAATCGATTTCACTAGAAATGCATTCATAACACATGTCTTAATATTAAATAACTACCCTTAAACGAAGAGAGGTTTGTTCCATAAGAAAATTTGACAAATAGCTGAATATCAAAAGAATTATCCTTTAAAACTACAGGCAGGTTAGAATGATAAAATGTTGAATATATGAAATGGCGGCATCCACTTTTTAAACCGATCTACTCAGTGAAAATCTAGAACTGCTTCAGACCGGTATCTATGCTACCAAGATTGAAAAATGAAATGTCTCAATAAGAACAGAGGGAAGTTATTTCGTGCTGCATCTGTATAAATAAAAAAAAATATCTCATAAAAAAATCAGTCTCAGTTTTGGCCTTAAAAACTTGTTTCAGTTGATCATTATTTATGTGCAACAATTATTTTAAAATGTGAATGACATTTTCTATTAAAAAGTTTAAAAAAATTAATTTTAAAGCAAAAATGGCATCCGTATTAATGTGGTAATTGCGATTGTGTCCATTCCCTTTTCAGCTGTGGGTTGCCTCATATGTTAAGAAATATCATAAAGAAAATAAGAACTAAAACTTAATTGTTAAATGGGATTATTTAAAAACATATCGAGTTTGGGAAAATCTAGAAATAAAGTCCTCTCATTTAAAGAAATTATTTGAAAACGGTATAAAAGAAAACTCAGGGCAGATGACTAAAAAATGTCTTGTCTGTCTTGTGTTGACTGTCTTGTCTTTTAAAAATATGGATAATCAGCAAGTGAATACTTCACGCTACGAGGTTTGAAACAAATTTGAATCAATTTGATAAACATTTGCTTTTAAGTCATATGATATTGTCCAAATAAAGATAGAAATAAGACTATTATTATTTAACCCTTATGAGGTGTTCATTTCGAACGAATATTACTTCAAATATGCAGACCTTTCAAGTTTCTTAACTGTATTTTAATTCAGAAAATGATTTTTTATTCAAATGGAACATTTGAGCCATTTAACAGAACAACAATGTATCTAAAATAATAGTAATGTACGAAAAGCTGCAGACTTTGAATATGGCTTTTGTATTGAAGTAGATCCGGGCACCTTTGCACGGTTAGAACAGCAATGGTTTTAAAGACTTAGCATTAAAAGGAATGAATACTTAAATAGCTTATTTTCACATGAAAAATTTATATTGTTAAGGCTGAGACACGGGAGTACAAATGTCTGAAATGTTTTTTGATTAAAGATATGAAATTAACAAGCATTATTAATTCTTATAAATCTAATGCAATTAATGATTATGACCATCCATTTATTTAAATTTGAATTCAATTTTTGATTGTTAATTATGGTGCTATCAAATATGAAATTTAATAAGGACTTCATTATTTTATTTTAGCAATTAATTGAAATTTACTTAGATACTCTGAAATCTTTTGTGTCTCAATTAGTAAATTTATCGTATTCCTTTAATTTTGCTTTCAAGATATTTTATACAGGTGTTTGTAATTGAAACATTCATTTTCGAAGTATGTTAAACAAATTTATCTTAAGTGTTCTGAAAATGAAGACTCTTCAATTATGACTATTTACATGTTAGAAAGCCCTTTATAGCATTTTATTATTAATAATGGTTTTAATGATATTGAAAACGTATTGAATCATTTACATTACTATATTAAAATATATATGTTGGCTTCTCTCTCTTAACATAAACTTTTCCAAAATTACAAAAGGTTCTAAAAAAAGCTCAGAATCTGAAATATTACTAAATTTTAAAGATGCATTTAAAAAAATATATTGTGTAACCTCGAGTTTTTGAAAATATTTTTTATGAAATATTATAAATTATTTTTTATGTTATAATATATTAGTATATGTTATTAGATTTTTAACTTTTCAACTTTCAATGTGCGCATATCTGATATAAAAAATGTTCATTATTTATTGCTTTGCAAAATAATTATAAGAGATTAAGGCTGGAACAGACTATAAAAATATTTAAAATTAAAATCTTTGTAGTGATATCTTGGGATAAATTGTTTTTTTTTTTTTTTTTTTTTTTTTTTTTTTTTTTTTTTTTTTTTTTACATTCGTTGAAAAAAATTTCATCACGTGGCATCTGAATGTAATAAAGTGGATATTTAATATTTATTGGAAATTTCATAAAGGAAATTATATTTAGATCCTAATTTTGATGAATGCCTGAACAATTAAAGAATCATTTAAATCCATGTGAATCCACCGGAATGTCAATTCAGAAAAAAAAAACTGTAAAATATGTCCATTGAAAGCGATTGGTAAATGACTACAGTCTATGAAGTATATCTAATTTAGGACACATATCTATAGATTAAAATTTAAAGTTACCATTTCTGAAACGAATTAATATCTTGGTGATAAACACTCGCCTTTTAATTTAATAAAGTCAACTGATATTGTCTTAAGAATACAGGAAGCAAGAAAATGATTATTCAAAACTTTAATCGCTGTAAGCATTTAGGGTTAAAAGCAATGAATTCTTAAATACTAATTTATCACATCAGAACGCTTGCTTACACGAAGAAGGCCGGGACGCGGGTGTGTGTTAAAATCTCAAAATGGTTTTCGATTAAAACCTCTTGAATTAATGATCCGTATTAAATTCTTTGAATCTAATGCATTTGCTAATTATCACAATACATTCACTAAAGCTCGGAATGCAGCTTTATGTGTTATAAATTATAATGATATAAGAATTGAAATTTTATGAGGTGATTTTATTATTTTATTAAAACAATTAGCCAAAGTTTTTTTAGATAGTCTAAAATATTTTTGCCTTTGAAGATTATAATAAATCTATAAGTTTTATTCGAGATGTTTTACATACAGTTCTTTAATATAATTAAAACAATTTTTTCAATGAGGAAATATGTTAAAATTTTTTTATCTTTAATATTTGTAAAATAAAGGAGTTTTAGTAATACCTGCTTTTATTTAAGAACATTTTAGCTTTATATATTAAAATTGGTGCTCTTAAATATGAAAACTTAAGGAAGGGCTTTTATTGCTATTTTGAAAAAAATATATGACACGTTCTACGCTTAATCTAAAGCCATTATGATTGGATTAGATTTTTTTTCTCTAGCCATTTTATATGGAATTGTTCAATACATTTAAAATAATAATTTGCATTTGCATTTTTTAATGTTTTGAAAAAGATAAAGTATTAAAACGTAAAAAAATGGTAAATCAAGACACATGTGTTTTTTATATTTAAATTTTTAGTTTAATCAAGTTGAATAGTTTCATGTTTTTTATCTCTTTATAAGAATTTTAAGTTTCCATTCCGCGTACATCTTGCAAAATGTCAAAATGTACCCTGTGATATAGGGTAAGTGTTGGGCCATGTACGAATAGTGGATCACCAGTTTTCAAAGTTGAAAAACAAGTTTTCTAGTCACCCCTGTCAGATAACAAACTAATTGCTGATTCGCTGGAACCCTTATCTGATATCAGGCAAAGGAACAACTTCATTATTCTCATAGTCTTTAAAGCTGGAAGAGTGTTTTTACAGACTATACGAAAAAACTAAATAGAAGCTAAAATTATTTTACATAATCATCAAAACTTCTAAATTTGATTTCATTATTTTGTATATTTAAGTGTAGAAATGTAAAACAAATTATAACTTCTGTACAGTATGCATTAAACTCAAGAATGGAGAGGCACACTTCTAGGGGGCCCTACTGGAGCATCAGAAATTTACTTGACCCGCTACTGGAGCACAGAGGAAGGTAGCATTTTTTATTTTTAATTTTTTCTAGAGAATATATTTTAAAAATTTGAATGTTTATTCTGATACATAAAAGTAAGGACTAGGCTAAAAAAAAATGTTTTTTGAAATTCACTAATACTTTAATAATAATTAGATAAATGTCCTTAAGTGGCCCACCACTGGTGCATTTACCTTAGAATCACATATAGATTTCTTAAAATATACATTTTTCTAAATTTCAGTTGAAACTAATCTTTAATTACGTAGCCATTTATATTAACGTTTATTTCGTTTCCACAATACTTTTTCTGCAAAAGAAAAGAAAGAAAACATATGTAACATTTGCTTTATCATTAAAACGGCTCTCAGATAAACAGATTTCCTTAAGATGAATATTCTGCCTCGCTAGAAATAATAAAAATAATAAAAAGAATAAAGATCGTCTTTATAATATCAAATAAAGCCTTTGTGCAAAAATGTTTAAAGATAGAAAACTAACGATTATAAATGCACAAATAAAGTAAGAAAAGGGGAGCAAACAGCTGTTTCGAATCTACTAACGAGATTTTTCTTCAGTGCAAAAATTCAGCGAGCTAGACAAAGCTCAGTTTTGCTTTGTCTATCTCGCTGAGTTTTTGCACTGAAGAAGAATCTCGTTAGTAGATTCGAAACAGCTGTTTGCTTCCCTTTTCTTATTTTATTTGTGCATTTATAATTGTTGGTTTTCTATCTTTAAAGATCGTCTTTGCTTGCGGTCAGTAAAAATATCTCTTTTTACTTCTTAATTTTTTAGTTTACTATCTCGTTACATAATAATGTTTTCATGTACATGTTTTGTCTATCACAGTATTTTCACAAAGTATTATTCCTAACGTACTATTTGGCAGTCGAATTTTTTTTGGCTTATTTTTAAAACTGCTTTTTCTGGTTACACTGCCACGAAATTCAAAAACCTCTTAATTGTTTAAGGCGAAATAGAAAATTTTTGCTTGCATTATATCATTCATTTTTCATGTGCTCTTTGTCGCCTATTGTGTGGTATGGTGCCAATGTGTGAATTACAGAAGGAGTAATCCAATTGCCTCGCCCTCGCTCATAAGGTCAGTCATGTAGAAATTCTCTTAAACATGCTTTCAGGCATCATCTCTATTCATTCCTATATGAAATGTGTTAATATTATTTCTACTTCAAATAAATAGATTTTTAAAGCATTTATAGTAATAATTGATCACAGCCTACAACATTATAGCGAATGCATTTTTAAATGAACCTGGCCAACATATTTTAAAGTACAAAAAGATACCACATTCCCTTAAAAGCTGTATGTGTAAAGCGACATTTTAATTTGCTATTATGTTTATAGGCATGTTGCTAAATGTACAAATACGTTGCAACTACAGTCACCGTCTAGAGTGTCTGTCGGCATATAACAGCGCAAATACTATCCAAACGAATGGTTTTAATCGTTCATCGATATTCCATGATAAGTTGTGATTATAGCTTGCTACGGTGATGACTTCCTATTTAAGTTCGAGTCTCCTATTTATTATTATTATTCTAATACTTAATTTCATACATAGAATCGTAATAAATTTTTACATCCCTGCATTTTTTGCATAAAAATGCAGTCTCTCTTACACTAAGAAATAAATATTTATTAAACTAGTTGTAGTACGAACTTACTTTATTTACCACATACGACACCTACAAATTACCACTTAATTAGTACAGAATCACGTCTGCAAGTTAAAAAGTTGTAAAAAGTAAGGAAGAAGTCTTTTGACGATTCCTTTTCACGTAATCTACCGAAAATCTCCTTGCATACAAAATAAGATGTAAATGAAAATAAAATCATAGAAACACTGTAAAAAAAATTCTGCAAAGATACTAAACCTTTTCTAGGAAACTGGGATTCCAAGAACTTATCCTGTAACGGTAACAGCAAAAATTCAAGTTTCAGAATCGATTACATGAATTTTTCCTGTTATCGTTACATGAAAAGTTCTTGGAATCCCAGTTTCCTAGAAAATGTTTAGTACCTTCACAGATTTTTTTTTTTACAGTGAAAGAAGCATTTATTATCAGATAAAGAATAAAACTAATAAACGTATTTAGTCTAAAAGCTTCAACTACGGATTTATGGCTTTAAACTGTTTATTTTAAAGATACATAAAAACCATCAGGCGCATCGTGTTTAATAAACATCATGAGTTTGTCAATATTTCACGCTAGCAGCTGCGAAACGAATTTGAATCTAGCTGATAAAAGCGACGATTTTAATTTAAAATAGCGTCTGGGATTGTCTTAATAATAAAAGAGGGAAGAAAACTGTAATTTAAAGGCGTAAAGGATTTTATCGTTAACAGCAATAAAATCCAAAATAGCATTTTATCACATCGGAAGACTTGCTTGCAGGAAAAATAGTGGGACGAGGGTGTGTTTTAATGTCACAAAACGGTTTTTGATTAAATTTCTCGAGTTAACGAGCTGTATGAAAATCTCAGAATTTAATATAGTTACTGATTATGATGATTCAAACACTAAAAAGTGGGTTTAGGTTTATGTATTAGTAATTGCGAAACTGAATTTTAAATTTAATGAACCATTTTCATTACAATTTTAAAGTTATTAAGTCATGTTTTCGCTGATAATCTTAAATTATCTGTAGCAAAATCTGATAAGATATAATAATTCTTTATCGTTTGAGATGTTTAACATTTTAAGGTCGCGCCCAATCTGAGTTATAATTTTTTTATTCTGTTTTATTTTGAATTGCTTTAGAGAAGTTATGGCCCTTTAAAATAAATATATTTACTAAAACATTCAAGGATATATTTTCTCGCACCATGTTGGCACTTCTATGAAAAAATCGATTTGACGGAATGCATCTCAAAGATACTTAGTGACTTTTTGAATAATTGAAACGGTTGTAATCATTAGAGTGTTAATGCAAATAAATACTCATTATAATAATTTCAATGCTATCATAATATTTGCCAGTGAAAATATTCCCTTTAATGTTCTTAAAATTACAAAATTTCAATTACGCATCTATATTTATAATAAAGAAATCGTTATAGCATTATGCATTGTTAATTGAGATATTTATATTAAATGTAATGAAGCACTTTTGATATATTAATAATTCACATTGATATATTAAAGAGATTAAGTCACGGAGTCGCTTAAAATCTAAAATCTTTGTTGCATAAGTTAGAAAATTAAAATTCTTTGTTTTTTCATTCTAAATATTTTATTTGCACTCGTATAGTGTAACTAATATGATAATGTCTTGAATATTTATCGTTAACATGCGAAAAACGTTTAAAATCTTTTAAATTATAAAATGTAAAAATTCAAATTACAGCTACTATTTTCATAAATTCCCAGTTATGATGATTATTTTATTAATAACGCAGCTTTACTTAATAATGAATGCACCATTAAATTTGACATTTAATGTAAGAAATCTATCGCTATATTAAAACACTTAGTTCAAGACGCAGATAATATGAAAGCGTAAAAGCTTTTAGCTAGAATAATTATAATTCATTAATGTTTAATTATACGTAACTAATCTGAAGTTATTTAATACAGTTCAAATATTAATTAAAACTATGTAATATAATTTATAAAATTTTAAATACACTAAAATGGATAAAATTTGATGATGCGAGATTATAAATTGTAAATAAACACTTAGTTGTGTTACATATTTAAATTTTTTGTGCAAACATAATGTTTAGTGAGTTTATACAATTGCAAAATTTATGTAGCATTCTCCAATATAATGAGCACAGCTTTCAAAAATTATCCTTAAACCTATTCCTAACGTGGCATATGACTCTCACTTTATTTGCTTACGTATGCTATTGCGATACTGAAAGAACTCTGAAAGATAGAAAAGAAAAATTCTTGCGATAATTGTTCATGCAATACATTTAAATTATTGAAGAAAAGTCTTATTCAATAGCAAATAAATAATAAAATATCTTTGCCCAACGTGTATCTCACATAGATGCATTAAATAACAATTAAACAATAAATCAAAGTACCTACTACTACTAGAAATAATCTCCATAAAAATGATATAGTGTTCATAAGTGTTTGAACCCTTACAATACTACAATATTAGACAATAATATTTCACAGCCGACTGTTACATGGCATTAAATAACGATTTACAGAAATCTATTTTATTTAGCACAGTTTGTTCTTGGGAGTACTCTTCAAATTCGAAATGGGATTTTAAAGATCAAATAATTAAATATGGCTAAAGAGGAAAGATATTTTAGTAGAGCGCTAAATAAGTTTTTTTAAGACAAGATTTCACAACTTCTGAATTGTGGCTCACATGTTTTTATTCTCGATTTCTGCTTTACAAAAGCAGACTCAGAAACTTAATCAAAAATGAAAAAACACAACATATCTGAAAATCTCGCATAAAAAATATTTCTGCGGATAAAAAAAAGCTTTTGTTTCACTATATATTATTGTAAACAATGACAGAATCTGTTTGGTGCCTATTAGATCCATCTATGATAACGTTATCGAAACACTCACAGTAGGATTTAATCACCATTCATATGGCTTTACAAACTGTCACGCTTTCTTAACTTTGCTATCGGACCAGGTAATTGCGATAAAATTTATAAATAACAACCAATATTTTCTCAATAAACGAAGTTAGTACAATTTAGTTTGAAACTATTATAAAAAAAAATATTAAAAAACTGTGTACGCTTGATATTCAAGAAATTTTAAAAACCTTTCACCTTCCATATGAAAATCAAACATACATCCGAGTTAATGCTACAAAAAATTAAACAAAAGTAAATATAAAAAAACTGATCCCCATTGTATTAGGCAAAAAACGAAAAGGTATTTTTTTTATATCAGAATATATTTAAAAATCATTAACCTTTCTTATGAAAATCAAACAAATTCACTCCAACAAATTCAAAATAAAACTCCGAATTAATGATTAAAAAAGTTAAACAAAAGCAAATATGAAAAAAAAACTGATCCCCATTGTATTAGACAAAAAACGAAAAGGGAAAATTTATTTTATATCAGAAAAAAGTTAAATACCTTTCACTTTGTAATTTTTATTCCCTGCCTTGTGTGCCCCATTGTGTGCTTTTTTATCCAATTTTTTTATAATTTTTCATTCATTACCATCACTTTCCAAGCCATGTTTCAAGATACAAAGTCCCTTTTTATCGGATTTTTATAGTGTTAAAAATGTTTGCTCAAATATTAAAAAAAATTCTTTTGAGACGAATGTTTCGAATCCGTTATAAAAAACAATTTGAAAAAATGAAATGGTTCCGTTTCCTTTTATTCGTAATTTGTAAAAGTTATTGCAGTTACATTTTTCATGTTTAATTTTAAAATGCACATAAAGTTCCTGTAGAAAATTAGTACGATAATATACACGAATATATATATATATTAAAATGTCAATATGCGTGAAGTACATATCCTTTAGAGCGAAGTTGAATTCATACACAGGATGTTATGTTACTTTGCGGTATGCTCAGAAAGATCATGGTAGCAACCATGAAGGGAACGACAATTTTATAAAACATAATATCGCAAACTAACTATTCAGTAAAAAATACTGCGCATTCATTCATAAGCTAACTCAGATTTCCTCTAATAACTTTAAGAATAATACAAAAAACTCTCAACAAAAATTTGAAAACTTTGCTTTCACTAAAATATGATACTATCAAAAATAAATGCTGCAGAAAAGATGAGCGGCATTTTTACTCGGTTACTTTTGATTTGTTGGATAAATGTATTGTCTATTAAAACTCCTGACGGCTAAATGTCCCGTCGGCAAGTGTTTTAATCGACAAAATATCTCATTTGCAAAATGACCTGTCAGTTAAATAGCCGATCGAATAAATGTTCTGTCACCAAACTATTTGTCGTCTAATTGTCGATCTGCTAATGGCTGGTTTTGGCTAATTGTCTTTCTGACTGTATTATCGGTTAAATGCAAATGTCGGTTGCCGTTACTGTGTTCTAAATGTCCTCTCGGTTAATTGCTGTTTTCCAAATCTCTTGTAAGATGAGTGTCTTCTACAGCTTTTCTATATCCACAAACAATAAAAATGATGTCCAGAAACATTTTTTATGTGTATGAGATTGTCGTCAAATTAACCGAATACCTTGTAAATAAATGTATATGTTCATGAAACAAAAATAAAATCATTCATATATGAACAAACATCTGAATCAAAAATAAACCAAAATTTACTCATAAAATATGAAAAAAAAATGTAGACTAGGAAATACTGTAATGATAAATACAAATATAAAATACAAGAATTTTGACTTACTAAGGGCGAGGGCGCAAACATGTAAAAAAGTCTTTCTCTCTCAATCTATTTTATTGAACATCTGTATCGATAAAACACGATAATCTATAAATAAAGCTACTTTTAACATGTATTTTTGTCATTGTAAAAACTTGATTTACATTGAAAATCACTTAACACTGTAAGAGGTTTTTTGCGATTTCCCAAAATTCGATTTTCAGAAAAAGATAAGTTTTTAATCTCACATACTTAGATATATTTAAAACAAAGTCTCAATTCAAATGTGTCAATTTTTGTTTTCCGATTTTTAAAACTTGATTTTCAGGAATACATTTCAGGATAGCAATAAATTTCATTTATTTTGTGAAATTATTTCGACCAAATAAATTAGTAAATCAATAAATAATAAATAAATATATAAATATATAAAAAAATTATTTTTATTTTACACAGTTAAAGATTAAATAAATTCTTCCTATGATTAAATTTGTATTTTAAATTAATATGTTTGATTTTTTGTTGATTATTAGAATATAAATACAAAGAAAAAAGTTTTGATTTCGGTTAAGGTCATATTAATTCAGACACATGGTCAAGACACATGGTTATGGAAAGTTATTTAATTTTATTAATAAATTTTTAAGTAAAATAAATTTTTCAAAAAATTGGTCACAATAAATCCCAATTGATGCAATTTTTATGAGAAAAAATGTTTTTTATCTATGAAAAATTCTTTGTTGTGAATTTTTAAGTTTTGTATTTTCTTTGAAATTTGTATTCTTTCATAATCATCTATATGACGTACACAACTTTGAAAATACATTAAAATGTCAGAATTTGTGTGTTGAGATTATCTTTCCTTTATAAAATGGTTTTATAGTAAAATATTTACATCATGTAATATATTGAGAATTTCGTAAACAAAACTTCTACTTCAGGAAGGGTTGCCACGAGCAACTATTTTGTTTTATTCTATCTAGAACCATTTTTAAAAATTGCATTTTTTGCATACAATTTTACAATATCTGCCAGAAATATACTACAAAAATTATATACATACATATTAGGTAGATTTCGTAAGAAATACTACCTATTGCAATCGCACCAGTTTATATATATATTTATATATATATATATATATATATATCTATCTATCTATATATATATATATCTCACTTTTTTATGGACACGATAACTTCTATAATTCTTCACCAATCTCCACCAAACTTGGACATAAAATCAATGGGGATAAAATCTTGGATGAGTTCGTTAATGGGCAAAATCGGACCAAGGGGGTCGGAATAGGGGGCGTTTTTGTGAAAACCGAAAAAACGCCATAACTTCTTTATTAAAGTAGATATCGAATCTGTTTAAAGTTTATATTACTTCTTAAAAATGGGCCAAAAGTATATATATGACAGATTTTTGATAAATTTAGAAGTGGGCTCAAGGGGCGAAAAAAACAGGGATTTTGAGAGAAAAAAATTCATAACTTCGTCAATTTTCAAGATATCAAGTCCAACTAAATTTTTTATAAATGTTCTTAAAATTATCTAAAACTTTTGTATTTACATGTTTTTGATAGGACCAACTTTTACCGATGAAAAAAATTAAAAACGAAAAGAAAAAGGGCGCTGAAAAAAGAGAAAAATCCATAACTCCGTCAATTTTTAAGATATCAAATCTGATTAAATTTATTTTACATCTTCTCAAAAATATCTACAACTTTTATATTGACAAGTTTTTCATAGGACTAATTCGTATAGCAAAAAGAAATTAAACAAAAATAGGAGTTGGAGAAAAAAACCTCAAATCCAAACGGCTTTTATTCTGACTCATTTTTAAATTCATTTTTGATTTTAAACGTATCCAAATGGTAGATCCTCTTATTTAGAAACTGTATAAAGTGACGCATTGGTCAATTTTCTGATAAAGACAGAATAAATTTCAAAAAAAGGCTACCAAAAAGGGTATTTTGAACAGAATTTTCAGAAATCATCGAGACTGAAAATTTAAGGAAGTGTTCAAATAAGAAATTGCGTTTTTTTCTGACTCGTTTTTAAATCCATTTTTGCTCTCAAAAGCATCCAATTTACAGATCCTTTTATTTAGGAACTATATAATGTGATGCATTGATCGGTTTTTTGATAAAGACAGAATATATTTTGAAAAAGGCTACCAAAAAGGGTATTTTGAGCAGAATTTCCCGAAGTCTTCGAGATTTGAAAATTTAAGGAAGTTTTCACATAGCAAATTGCGTTTTTTATGACTCGTTTTAAAATCCATTTTCGCTCTCAAATGCATCCAATTTACAGATCCTCTTATTTAGAAACTATATACTGTGACGCATTGGCCAGTTTTTTGATAAAGATAGAATATATTTTTAAAAATGCTGTCAAAGTGAGTATTTCGCACAAAATTTTCCGAAGCAGTCGTGATTAAAGAATTAAGGATGTATTCAAACAACAAATCGGTTATTTTATGACTCATTTTTAAATTCAATTTTTTTCTCAAATGCTTTCAACTGACAGTTTTTTGTTATTTAGGAACTGTATAATGTACTGTTTTGGTCAATTTTTTAATAAATTTAGAATCTATTTCAAAATATGTTGTCATAATGGGCATTTGAGCTGAATTTTTCTTAAGATGATTCTGATAAAACCAGTTTTTGCAGGAAAATGAAATTAAAAACTTTTCATAAACGGCCAAATGAAGTTATTAAACTGGGTTTATCTCTAATCATATATATTTTTTATTGAAATGAGCACTCTTCGAAATCTACCTCTGCCTATAGGCCCAGCCGACAGGGATTTTTTTTTTAAATTGTTTTGTGAATACAATGTAAAAATAGTCTCATATTGCATCCTTGACTCAAGGTATTGAAGTTGTTATTGTTGTAAAAGAAAAGCAAAATTACATCTCGAAAAAATACTTAGAAATAACAAATAGCCTAGATTAAAATAATATTAAGTTATTCTGTAGTTGCATTCTATAATGATGTTTTGAAATCTATTAAGGTTTAGGGCAGAATTTAAAAATGATTGATTGGTTTTAAAAATGGCTATTTTTCAACCATTGATCCCATGTTTTGTTAACGACAGCAAATAAAATAAAGAGATTCATTTTCCACAGTACATTTGATGCTGTAACTTCAGTGACTGGCAATTTTAAGGGATTTATTACCTTGTGATTCAGAAAAATTTACGCCTGAGTAATTTTGGTGTCCTCTTATAATTTTATTGCTGAAATTTGTCACTTTCATGTGAGAAGATTTCATTTCATATAGATGAAAGAAACACAAGAAGAGATACTTTATGTGAACGGTTCTAGCCACAACACTTTGTGTAGATGATGGAATGGCTGGTTGAAGTGCCATTTCCTAGATCAAGTTTCAGAATCTATAATGTATTTTTTGTATAGAAGAGTTGATTTGGATAGAAACAAGTTAAATTTTTATTTATAAATATTAAATTAGGCATAGAGATTTCACGAAAACACATCAAGTATGACACTAAAAACAGGAACGAAGGCATTAAAAAAACATAAAATGCTGATAATATTCAAATTTCCAGTTTTGTGCTTAACGTAGATTCTGTCAATTTGAAAAATATCTACTTGATGTATTTAACATAACATAAAATCATAAAACAAAGTTATTCAATTTGTAAATACTCAAAAATGTATAAATGTAAAACTTTTTCTCAGCCTTTATTTATTTATTTATTTTGTTATCTTTTTAAAAGTATGTAGTTGCACTATAATTTAAAAGAGTTGATTCTTCTCTCATTTACATAACTAATTTCTTTTAATATCTGCAGAATTAGAACAAATAAAATATTTAAAGTCAGAAGAATTACAATACTGATATACAGGAATATATTCTTTATATCTCTATTATTCTCTCATAGTTCCAGTAACTATTTTTAAACTTATTCCCATCTCTTTAAAATAACCAGCATTTTCCATTATAACCATTGTTCAAAGTTTTAAAATACAAGAATTTTTTTAAGTTATGTGCTTTTTTAATTTAAAAAAAGATGATGACTGACGGATGTGTAATTAGGAATTTAATTTAAGTAAGAAATAAAGATAAGAAATTTTTTATGCTTAAGGGACTCCTTACAAAATCGTGTGCAACTCGAAAAAAGTTAGATTTTAACGAGAGTTCGTGATCATGTTATAATTTCATCAATATAGATAAAATATACCATATATATTTTTTTGTTTTACAGTGTAAAAATTATTGATTTTTTCAGAGTATATAAAAAAAATATTCTTAATCAAACAATATGATATGAACACAAACGAAAATAATCAATATATTCTTTTGAATTTCCAATGATTGTAAAAATATATTTTTAGTCTCTAGAAACATTAGGTACATTCATCTGATCCAGATATAAAGTTGTAAAAAAGTTTCCTTTGCTGCAACTGGTTTTCAGAACTTTTTCCAGATAGTTATTATATTGTATTAATTAGTTTCTAAACATAGCATTCGTTCAAGAAGTATGGTGTAAGTTTCTTTATAATTTTAAATCTCAAATAATCATTTGAATGTTCGAGAAGCATATTTTACAGGGGAACAGATTAAATTAACAGCATGAACAGTAAAATTGAGAGAAATATGCGAACTTTAAGACCCGTTTACTTGGAAACTACACGAGCGATTTTTAAGAAATCGGAAACTATTTTCACCGGATTATTCTAAAGACTTCTGGTAGATAGTTGTTTTCTGCGATTAAAACTTTTTATTTTAGAACATCGGCAATTTTTTAGGAATTTTCTATTTTTCAGTATTTTTTTTTTAAACAAATGTTTTTAAAACTATTTGCCATATGATCTTATATTTATACTCTACAACCGAAAAACTTTTTTTTATCAAAATCGCTGGAGAATTTTAGGAATAAATGGGTATTTTAGCTGAAAAGTACAATTCAAATGAATTAAAGTATAGATAAACTCTTGGATTCTTTTTATCTGCATTTAACTCTATTATACTAAGCATAGAAATTTACGATTCTTTAAAAAAGAATAAATTTTAATCTTTAATAGTAGAATAATAACGATTTAAAATTATATGCCTTTTTACGAAAACACTTTTGAACAAGCAAATTTTACTGATTTTTGAACAGACTTGGCCATGGATAGAAAATGATTTTCATACGGGATAGTTTAACCTTGATTGAATATTTTGGTTCGTGAAGACTAGGAAGACGGTAATTAGTAGCGGCTTCGTACGAGAAAAAATCAAGTTATTCCCCGTCCGGAAATATTAGTGACTAGGCCCGAGTTTTCAGAAAAAATATTAAGCCCGAACCCGGGCCGGCCCGAATGCCGTTAATGAACATCGGCCCGAACGCGGCCCGTGCAGATGTCTATCCCTTACTGCAATGCGTCCGCATTGAACGCGCGTCAGCTAGTTGTCTTGTCATTTATACTAATAGGATCGTGCTTTCTGAAAGCACATGTGTTTTTTCATAAATTTGTTGAAACTTGCATTCTTGATATTGTTAATAAATGCATATTTATTCACTCTAATATCTAAGCATTCAAATACGAATATATTTGTAGACAGTTAGAACTGGAGTTGTTTAATGTGGGTGATTAAACGTGGGATTACCAAATGCTAGAAGCATCTGATTCCAGATTCATGTAAATTAAATCACCTGCCTGTCTTGTTACTATCAAATATCATTTGAAACGAGAATGATGATTTTAGATTTAAGCTGCTTTTAGGCTAAGATGCATTTAATATTTATTGCAGTTAAGTATTACTGATGTTGTTAAAATAATGCATGTTTGTATCGAGAATTAAAATAACTGAAAAAAAGAACAATGGTATCTTTGAATAAAATGATATTGTAAATTGACATAAAAAGCAAAACCATTTGACATTCTTAGATTTGATTCTTTAACCGTCTTATTTATTTCTACAGAAGTTCTTACAATGGACTTTTGCTGAATTATTTAATTTATAAGTTACTATTATTCCATTTCAAGATATAAATGTGGAACAATGTATTTCAAACATTTTAACAACTTTCACTTTTTTTATATGCTCATTTCCTAAAAAATGTTTTATAACTTTTCTTCTATTTACAATTCAAAACTAATTTCCCATTATGGTTTTTAAATGTAAGTGAAATTATTTTAGTCATTATATACCACTCACTAGTTTGTCACATTCTTAATGGCGAAAAATATATCGCTTAACTTTCAGTTTACTTTCTATTAAAAACAACTTTTATACTTTAGGTTCTAACTGCGATGGAATTTATTTCACACCTTATCTACCGCAAAATTTCTCACATTATCAATTGTGGAGAAAAGATTGTTTGACATTTCGGTTATTTACAATGCAATCCAAGATTAACACAATATGTTTTAATTGTGGAGCAACGTATTTCTTAATTTTAAATAAATTTCATTAATTTCTCATATTATCATTCATATTTTTTCTGAAATTCAGAGGTAAAGGTATTTATGGAAAGATAAAAAAAGATATTCTTAACGTAAGTTTGTTCATAATTACCCGTTTAAAACTTATCTTATGAAAATTATCTTATGAAAATTATCTATTTATCTATGTTATGAAAATTATCTAAATCGAGTTCTGATGCATCTTAATATCAGATATAAAATGTTTATATATATATATATATATAATTAGCTAACATACTTACTAAAGCCTATTTAAAAAAAATATATATATAAATAAATAAATAAACAAACAAAATTGTCGCGATGAAACTAGATATTTTAATCCCAGCACATAACATCAACTCAAAGATAGTGCTGCAATTCATTTTAAAATGGTATATTTGGAATTAAAATATATATATAATAAAATAATATATTGAGCTGCACTTCCCCCTCCCCCCATTTCCCAAATATATACCAATACGTGGTTTATTTGAAAAGATTTTCTGTTTAAAAAATATAAATTCACGCAACTTAAAAGTTTAATTTAGGTTATTATTAATTACCTACCGAATGTTGAGGATAAGAAAATGTTAGCTAAATAGAAGCATCAATTTAAATGCCATTTCTGAAGGTTTAGCCTATTTTGTTTTATTTATCATTAATTAATTTTTTTAAATGTAAATTGGACTGATTAACAATTTATTTTTCTAATTTCTTTTATAGATTACCAAACATAATATTATTATTGTTATTTAAATTCTGAACGATAAAATGAAGTTTTCATAAAGAAACTTCTGAAATATCAATAACATTAAATATTTTGAAATTACAGATAAATATTTATCTGTATTTCATAAATAACAAATAGTTTAACACGATTTTTATTTGAAGAGTATTTTGCCATCACTTAAAACTTTCATTTAACAAATCGATTTTCTATTCTATTTCTTCGGATTTCCTTAGTTAGGTGACAATGAATGTATTATAATACAAGCAAATGCATAGCATACAATACTCGGCATAGACAGTGACCGTTACAACACTTAGACACTCAATAGCTAATCACGCCCCTCCAATCAATTTTGACAGCGGAGAATGTCTAAGCGATTTTCGCGGAAATCACTGAATGAGAGGGAAAAAAAGAGTGTTATTCCAAGAATTAGAAATGAAACTATTTGTGAGTTAGTAAAACAAATTTGTTTGTAGGTGTAAAAGAAAATATATGTATACATATATTAGTTTGGGATATTTAAAAAATAATTAGTTGATAAAAACATCTTATATTTTAAATAAAGATATCAGTTTTTTCAGGCTTTTTAATTAGCCTAAAATCTCAGTTACTAAAATTACATCTCAAGTAATCAACAAAAATATTTCCCGTCGTTAATTAAATGAAAAATGGTGCATATTGTATTTTTTATGATCATAAAAATTTCATACAGTTTTAAAGACTGCTAAATGGAGATTTAATTGTAAATTAATTTTATTTATAACAATAAGAAAATAAAAAGGTTTTGTAACAGATTCAAATTTTATTAATAGTTCCTATTTTATGTCATTCAAATTCAAGCAGTGTTTCAGTGTAATGATGGAATTTTACAATTGATTTTCACACCAAATCCTGATACAATTATATTATACAAATTTGTACAATGGTGTGTTTTCAATGACAATGCAGAATTTTAATATTTTTACAATGTTATAAAATAATACAGTGCTTTTACCATATTTTTTAATCCCGCGACAAGTGATAAATATCCAAACATCTGCAACTCGTACCGTCGTGTAAGAATTTCACAAGTAACGGATTTAATTATTCGTTAATAAATACTCGCCAAAACATACCTAATCACTTTAAAACGCGTTTGTTGATTGGTTGCATTTATGACGGCCAATTATCAACATGAGGGACATATCAAGGGAGGGGGTGGTTGCCCTAAGTGAAGGTCTTTCTAAAGAAACCTAACCCGTATTTACTCAAGGATATCCAAGATTCGAAGAAAACCCCGAGAAACTCCGAAGGATTAGGCCGATGGGTGCGATTCAGCACCTCCTATCTACCAGTTTCAAGAGCAGAATATCTTGACTGCTAACTATGAAACGAACTAGGAACTAGCCCAATAGGAAAGAAAGGACTAAGCAAATTTATATATATTTTTTCATAAATTCGTATGATAAGAGCTTCGTATAATAAGAGTACCTTTTACAGAGCGTAAAAAGAAAAAAAAATCGATAAAAATTTCTGTAAAAAAAGTAAGAGCGAGAGAGAGCAAAAAAGTTTCATTTTCGAAATGTATTTACTTAGATTTTATTTGTCAATCATAAAAAAAAAATCAAGGGACACATTAAGGAGGAGGGTTGCTGGCCTCCGGAGGGTCTTTCTAAAGGAACCTAACCCGCACTTATGCAAGGAAGTTTAAGATTCGAAGAAAACCTTGGAAAACTCCTAACGATTAGGCCGACGGGTGCGATTGGGTACAAACTCAGCACCTCCCATCTACCACCTTCGAGAAAAGAATCTCTTGGCCGCTGGTGGGGTTCTCTATGAAACTGAAACAATGAAATATTTCAAAAAGTAAAAATTAGGAAAGAAAAGACAAAGCAAATTTATATATATTTTTTTCATAAATTCATTTAATAAGAGCACCAAGAGAAAAAAGAAAAAAAATCGATTAAAATTTCTGTAAAAAAAAAAGTAAGCGAGAGAAAGAACAAAAAAGTTGTATTTTTGAAAGGATTCACTTAGTCTTTATTCGTCAATCATTAAAAAAAATTCATAATTTTAAGGAAGCTATGTGTTTTAATCTCTTGCTATTTTAATCTCTGGAAATAATATTTTTACTAACTAAAATTAAATTTTATAGGGGATATCATCAGAAACGTTTTGCATCATTCATTGTGTGTCAAAATATATAGTTCATAATCAATTTTCTAACTACAGAACTATCTTACTGGATTTTAAGTATTAAAATCTAAAAGGATGTTTTTATCATTTAAAAATACAATTTCATTTAAAACATTTTAAATTCGAAGACATTTATGTTAAAACAAATAATTATTGATAATTTATATAGAGTTGTTAATTTAAATTTATGTCGAATGTATGAAAAAGGCACAAAAAACGAGGACATTTCCTAGTTTTAAGTTTCAAAAGCGGAGTAAAAATGCATGTATACCTTAGAAATCTTTATTCCTTACAAGCCCTACAGCATAACGGTCAGAGCGCGCGTCCAGAATACCAAGGTACTCGGGTTCAAATCCAGCAGGAAAAATGAAGGTAAGAAATTTGTTACTGAATAATCTGTGTATATATAAATCCGTCTGAATAATAGAAAAAAAAGCATTCGTGTTTTCTTCTAAAAAAATTTAAAATAAATCATAGCTTTAATTTAAATTTTTTTGAATATATTAGTGACCTTGAGGTTTCCCAAAGTCCTCCTATATCACTTCCTCAAAACTTCCCCAGAACCTCCCGGGGAGGACCCTGCAGGAGGTCCTGGGAAGCGTGACAGGATGCTGTAAAGCGGACATTTTCGGTTCCTGCGGACCTCCTGGTGCAATTTTCTGCATCCTCAGGAATGCCTGGGGGATGACGGTCCTGGGATGTAAATCCTCCCCAGGACATCCTGGGGAGGCAAGTGTGCTATATAGGATAGAACATTTATAAAGTGTTTAAAAAAATTTTAACTTCCTTTTCATTTTGTGCAGTCTTTATCAATAAATATTTTTCAATTAAACAGTCATAGCCGGTTGAAATTGCTATATTCATTTTGAATTACCCTGCACATTACTAGACTGCATATAGCACATATTTTATATGTTGTAAACTCTATATTCTGAATGTTAAATTGCTTTTCTTTGAAGTCCTATGTTCATTAATATTGTAAAGGATGAATCTCATTACTCTCTGAGTCTGACACTGTTTTATTTTCCTTAGTATTCTCAGTAGAAGTTTAAATGTCAATGGAAGACATTCATGTCTGTGGCAGAACTGAAGATCGCCATAATTGAGGCCTGGGGTAATATTAATGCTAATGCCTTCCAGAGATTGGTAAATGGTGTGCTACATCGTATATTCCAGGTCATATGTAAGCATGGCGTATATAATTGTTATTAACAGTAGTGGCTAAATTTCGGCGGGACACTTTCCTACTCCTATTTTTTATACATTTATTTTTCTTCCTGATCAAGTGGGGCAGGAAATGAGTTATTCCTTGTAAATATGCATTTCTCTATAGTCTTTCTTAATATATTTGTTTCATTGTTGTGGTTTTGTTTTGTCTCCAATTACGGCACAATATCATGGTGGCTTAATTTGTGTGGGACATACTGTGATAATAGATGAGAGCTCATTTTTATGTACATTGTAAAATTATATAAAAAGAATTCCAGTGATGTAGTAACAGGTTTATCACTTAGGAAAATGCTTTATAAATAGATAGACACAATATTTGTTTTTTAAATAAAAACTGTAAAGTCTTTCAGCAAGTTTATGACAAAAAAATAAACTTTCGTTTGTCAGTTTTAATCTAATAAAATTTGAATCGATACCACTTTAGACCTCTCAGGAGAAAATGTTCGTTCTGAAGAGAAAACATTTTCCGCTGTCAGTTAATATTAGAAAAATATCAGGAGGCACTTTCTTAGATTATAGCAAATGACATCAAGGGAAAATTTGCGAGATTACATGAGCGATGTATTACTACGCGTTTGACAGCCAATAGACTAAATTGAATTAACAAACATATCTTTATACCGCGTCAGAATTTCAATGGCTAATAAATATTAATTTTAAATAAACTTGTATTGGTTCATACTCATTCGAAAGTATCTGCTTGATAGAATATTTTCTTTAATGTATCATAAAAATTTTTAGATAAAATGTGTAAAATTTGAAATTAGAGAATATAATGAAATATTTGTTGTATATTTTTTCCTACGAGTAAGATTATGCATTTTTTATTTAAAAAAAACCATAGCAAAAATTACATACTCAAAAATTTAAGTATATAAATATTTTGAAATATTTCACATTTCGCTGTCCGGCCATCACTAATTTTACAGTTTAAACTATAAACGGGGGGGGGGGGGTTTCTGTTTAAAGTCTGATAATTCCTACAAAATAAAGGAAACTTGTTTTACAATGTGCTCGCTTCCTCACTTGTCATATTTTAATACGCATATTATAATTTTCCAGATCAAAAATTGTTCTCGAAAATCAGAATAAATAGCCGCTCCAACAACCAATCGAACAAAGAAATAAATAAAACAAAACATATTAAAATCTACAAATAAACCACCTCTAATCTGTCATCCGAATATAAAAACAGCAGCAAAAGAGGAAATCTAATTTCTGATAATCAGGAAAACTGATATCTTCCTTTGAGAGAAAAGAAGAAAGAGGAATTACGTCATTTTCATTTTTTTCTTTCATTTATTTACATATGGCTCAAAAAGGAATTTGTTACTCTCGAAGTTCATTTGATCAGATTTTTTCTCTGTATTACTCTGTTTAAAATGTCAAGTGTTGGTTAATCTGAGAAAATAATTTTCAAGCATGCTTTATGTATAGATATATTTAATAAATAAATATAAATACAAACGAGAATTTACAAGAATCTCTTTCCAGTTACTTACGATTTCGAAAGGAGTTCTTTAAATTTTTAAACTAATATATTTTCGACATTTTAAAATACATTTTCAAAAGAAAAATATTTTTTACCACTGACTTTCAGAAATGTTTTCAAAAAATTTCTGTTGCATATTAATAAATTTCCTTAAACCCAAACATATGTTTTAATGATGCAATTAATTCGAAATTAAAGATTTTCATTTGAATCATTTAATGTACACATGAAGGAGTAACAAGTAACATTAATTTTAATTTTAATGTTAGTGCTATTAGTTTGTCATGACTGTGTGTAAACACATGTATTTAAGAATGCATAACTTTTAAAACACTTTTTTATGAATGCGTTTTTAAATTTCGAAAATACATGGATTTCAAGAGTACATTAGGAATATATTATGCATATGGAACGTTTTTTGGTATCGTTAATCACTTGGGCAAACTGTCTATTTTCTTTCGCTGGATTATTACATTTCCCTAGAAATTATATATATATATATATATATATATAAACATTTTTTTTCGTGTAAATATTGATAGCTCAAAAAGCTTTATTTCGCAGAATATATAAATTGTTAAAAAAAATAATAAAATTAATGAACATACAAATAATTTACATCTAATAATTTTTAATTGTTTATGATAAGCAGAACTTTAAGTCAAAGAACATATTTTTTGGTTATAATATATTATAATAATATTTTTCGGTTTGGTTATTTTCGTTTGAAAATTAATGTTATGTAAAATGGCATTGTTTAGTGTAATTGTTGCTTTACATTGTGTGTTTCATATGCATCAGTGCAGTTGCATACTTTGTAATAAATTAGAAGTATTAAAATGTTTATTAACATTTCTAATCTAGAAAACTTTGTATTGACATGAAAATTAATGCATCGCGTTGTTCTGCACGAATAAATTCAATATATGTTTTACAAAATATTACAAATTACAATATATGTTTTACTGAAACATTTTAAAATTTTATAAAGTTGCTATTATAAGTTATAATGCAAAGTTATAATGCACATTATTGTTTAAAATATAGTATTTTTTTATAACAAAGTTTTTAGAACAAATAAAAACATATTTTTACATGGCTAAAATGACGATCTATATGGCACATTATTAGTGACACTTACCGGAATTTCTTTTAACAAACATTAAAAAAAAATCAGTTTGACGGATGGAAATAGACGGAGCGTTTCTTATATCTTTCTCATTCCCGCGGAAATTGTGGTGCCCTTATCTCTTCCAGATAGCAATTATATGTTTTTTTTGGGACCATATTTTTTTCAAGGCACTCCATCTTATTTTTACACAATGAGGCGTGAAATAGAAGACGCTGTTATCAACGTCATTTCTCTTCAACTAATCTTTTATCGGTCTTTTTTATGTAAAAAGCCAAAGTGATAAAATATTTATGGCGATCGTATTTAAATGAGAAATGTTTTTTTTCATAGTCTTGTCACATGTAAGTTATATTTTGAATCTGATTACATAAATATATATTTTATTAAATACGAAGAGATGTAATATTGTACTTTTAATTCAAAATAATGGCAAGATTAATTTTGTAGAGATTGAATTATTATCTATTATTTATTAAAATAGAAGGCCTATAATCTAAAAGTCATTTTTCTCCAATTGATCTTTTATTTCTCTATATTTAAGAGTGAACTGTGGTTTAGTATATGAATTTGAGACAAGCTCAGAACATTTATGTACAAACCTGCTAAAACAGTGTACAATTAGGTGTTTCGGTTGAAACCATGGGGAAATTTTTACCATCGTTTTGATTGTTTAAACGTCATGCAAAATGACATGTAGATTTGAAACTTTTTATATTGTATCCCATTGTACACTGTTTTAGCAAATTTGTAAATAAATATTCTAAGCTTGTATCAACATTCATTTTATTTTTCTATTACAGTTTTTATTATTTTAACGTTGGAGTTCTTTTATTTCTGTAAAAAAACCAAAGACATAAATTATGTAAGGTCATTGTAACTAAATTAAACTTAATTTTCCACTATCTAGTTACATTTAAGTAATATTTCTGAATCCATTACACAAATATATATTTAAGTAATAGGAAAAAATAATATCGTTCGTTTAATTCAAAATAACTTGTTTTGTAGACATTCAATCATTATCTCTAATATAAGCAAAAAATATATGGCAGATACTTTGAAGTAACTTTTCTCTCATTTAAATGCATTAAAAATTAAGTAAGATATTCAAAGTATCTAAACATGATATTGTAATTTAAGCTCAACAGTTTCAAAATATCCATTTAATTACTATCACTTTTATTCAAATACTACTTAATAAACAGTTGAAATAATTGACATTACAAATTGAAACACTTCTTGTTAATTTTCTTAATATATTAAGACCATAATATTAATAATATCTTTAAAAAACGAAATCTATATTATTGTATCATATTGTAATATATTAAATAGCGAATACTTAAAAATTTAAAAACTTTGGAAGAAATTTGTCGCTAAAGCTATAGGATAACAAAAATTTATCGAACACTTCAGATTAAACTGAGGTGCACTTTTCAAAATGTATTCTGTTTCAATCAGTTTCGACAATTCCGTTTACTTTTCATTGCAATATATTCATGTTATTTTTTTTATCTAAAGCAGTGGTTCACAACCTTTCATTGGCCGTGCCCCACCAAAATATCTTTAAAATTGCGATGCCTCCTCCCTCCTCATACACATATTCTGTAACATATATATCTCTAAAAGAGCGAACTCATTTTACCTAAAAAAGCCTAAATGAGTTTTAAGAATGTACATTCATTTTACATTTTAAAAATCATTGAGATGAATTTAACATTTGTTTTTAACATAATTTTATAAATGCAACGAAGTTATAAACCTTCACTTTTATTCCCAGATAATTTTATTATGCCTTTCGAAATTACGTCAAGGTTTAGAAAAAGGGTTATGTGGTTTTTATTCTTATTTGCAAAAAAATGCTTAATGAGACTCTTAGCATTAAAATTTATGATACATTTTGTAATTTAATTTTGTTAAAATAGCAAGTGTTGTGTAAGCTTTAAGCACTATTTTTTTGGATAAGAAAATACATAAGAAGCACTTCTAGATTCTTACATTTATCACTTTTAAGTAACTATTTCTCCTTGTCAAAACAAAGCTATTTTTTCTTAATTGTCATGTATTATCACGTTTTTAAATTTAAGTTACATGTTATACATTCATTTACCATGTAAAAGGCCTGCACGATAAACATAGATATTAACTTTTATCCACTCCATCTTCTAATACTTTTAAAGACTTCGAATATCATAGAGTTTACGGTAAAACATGCAGCTATTTCAAACACTTTTTCCGTAAAATATGTAAAACAGGCGTATCAAACTCCGGCCTACCAGATACCACTAAATTTTTAAAGCTATCATTGCCTTATTTAATCATCAAATCTCTTCGATTTAAGAAGTCGGCCATGTCTATAAAAAAAAAATTAGTGATATCAGGAGGGCCACGTTTGAGACATCTGGTGTAAAAGATTTATCATGTTACAGAGTTGTAGAGAGCAAATAGATAGAAATAGCTCATTAAACAAACGAGAAAAATTGTAAAATACATTATGTACCAGAAAAATCATAGAAACTTTTAGAAACAAAATGGGAGGAGAGCCAAACAAAATAATTTTAAATGTTGTTCATTAGAATGGTTCTGGTACAAGTTCCATTTTACACATTTTAATTTAAAAGATTTTCATATTCACTAAAAATTTTACTTTTAAATTTTGCATGAATTATGTACTTTTATTTGTAATCTTAAGAGAAGTAAAAGAAAAATGAATATATAAGTTGCAGACTTGAAATTGCCTCCCCTCCCCTCACCGCTGTGGGTTATATGCCCCACGTTGGAAACCATTTACCTCTAAAGCATTCATTACTGACATAATCTGGGAATAGACTGGGGCATATAAATCGTTTATATGGATACTTTTAGGTTAACTTCAAATAAACTTACACTTACTTACAGCGAAACAACGAGAAGGGTGTAATTACCATTTCAGACAGAACTGGTAGAAACTATAAAACGCATAAACGTCCGGCCTAATGAGATGAGGAAAGCATCCTTCGATTCCTTTTTGTTAGAAAGGATAAAACTTTAAATATCATTGATATGGTGAAAACTTATTTATTGTGACAGTAGAGGAATAAACATAATAATATATATTAAATATAAAAATAGTGAAATAAAATTTTGTAACTGATAACTTATTAAGATTTGTAACTTTCATTTTCCATTTCTTACAGTTGAATATTTCTCTAAAAAACCTGATGAAAACTTATATTTTAAATAAATATGTACTACAAACCAAATAAAGATAGTACATATTTTAATTTAGATTTTTTACAGTGGAAAATCTCATTAAGGATATATTGAATTTAACATTTTGTTTGACTTTCATTATATTTTTTTAATTATCTACATAAAATTTTGCTAACATTTTAATTCTCTTAATGACCTATATTCCGGCATTAAAAACTATAAAATGCAAAAAAAATAATAATCAAGATTTAAAAAGAGTAAAAATATACTTAATTATTGTGTTTTATCTCCAGTCCATAGATTCCATCCATTGTTAGGGGAATTCTACAGCTTGTCAGATGCACACAAAAGTTCAGCACGTGACGGCGCAGTATCATTTAGATTACCAAAAACTATGGCTCGAGTCACTAAATGTTTACGAAAACAAAAATAAACCCCTAAGTAAAATAAAGAGTAACGTGCATAATATGAAAGAGTATGGGAAAATTTAAATTCTGACGCTTCAAAAACTGTGCAATTTTAGAATGTGTATAATTATTTGTTTTATAAATGATTTAGGTTGTGTAAAAAAATGTAAACTGTTGAATAAAAATATTTTTACAATTTTCAAAGTTTAATTTACTCATTTTAGCAATTACAATTAGTATATTATTACAAGGTGTTAATTTTTTATATATTCTTAGTCTAATTAAGTATTCGTAATTAAAAATTCTTAATCGAACTAATGCATGTTTGATTATGTGCGCTTGCACTGTTATTCGAACAAAGTATTAAAGCTTATATGCTGCTTAAACGAGGCAGCAATTTTTGAAGTTTTTACATTTAAGCAGTAGTTAAGCATTTTTTATCGTTTTAATGTTACTGAAATTTTAAGTTAACATGGAACTTTTTCTTCATACATAAATTGAATATAGGTATTTTATACCAAAGTATTTTCTAATCTTATTGAAGTAAAAAGTTTTGCTTTGCCTTGGGAAATCTATAATATTATACATAAAAATTTTTAAAAAGCTGGTTTAACTTTTTAGTATTTCGATGTTATTTATTTAATTATTTATTTATTTTTTGTGCAATAGAAAACTTTCTTGCGTAGATGTGAACCAAACGTAAGAAATTTCACACCATATATTCCTAAACCCTTTTAGTGAAATTTCTTTTATCAGTTTTCTATGTGAGTTTTCTGTCAATTCAAAATGTTATAATGTAAATACAGGTAAAGTTTGATAAATATATAAATATTTCCCAAATATTGAAAAAAAAGTTGTTGGGTGAATCTAGAACTTTTCTAACTCTTTTGAAAACCATATACAAATTCTGTAAGACTAGCCAGATAAGGATATAAGTACGTGATTATTTCACGTGAAAAAAGTAAAATAACTACATGTTAGATACATTTTAATATCTCAAAAAATGTGAAAAGCAATATTGCCCCAAGATCTAAAAATCATAAAATGGAACAAACGCATCACCTTTTGCCACGGTTGACGCATAATTTATATATTTCCATACATAAATGTATTCTTCAGTTCAATGATGTTTTATTAAGTTAAGATTAAGTGGAATATGAATTGCAATACTTAATATACATTTTAAGGCAACTCGAAAGATTACATAATTATTGATACTTTCACAAAGTATTACAAGTGCTCTCCGGGTTCTTAATAAATTTTACATCATATAACTTATCATTTCAAATTAGCCGATTTAGACCGCTAGGCTATTTTAATTGCAATCAATTCCGCGAGTTTATTCAACGTCATATTACTTTTCGCAAGTCTATAATTTTAGTACTCTTTCACTGATAAAGTATTGAATCGATAAAAGATCTCTGATACTCTGTGCTAACGTTTAAATACAAAATATTCTTAATAGCAAAATTAATATTTAATTTGCAAAATATAGATGTAAAAATTAAAATACGGAAAAGGTTATTGTATATATTTATGTCAGGAGTGGGGTTCGAACCCACTCTCCCTCTTCAGAGATCCAGATATTGAACCTGCTGCCTTAGACCGCCCGGACATTTTGTCTTCATACCATTCAGCAAACTTATTCAAGAATCACTAATTATATTAGTTTTTGCCTAATTACTAAAAAAGTACTCAACCAATTTCTATTAAACTGAAGTGGTACCAATTCGAGAACAAGCTCTTTCATTTAACACCAAAACCAAATTAATCGGTTGGATAGTTTTGGAGTAATCGGTGAACATACATAAAAAAAATACATACGCGTTGAATTGATAACCTCCTCTCCTTTTTGTAAGTCGGTTAAAAACGAGACATAATTGCTGAAATCATTTTTAGTTTACTATTTTCGTACAGTTTAATTTTTAGAAATTTTACGTAATTGATTAATTTAATTGACAGTAAAATGTTTACCTTTTATCAAATATTTATGGATTATAATAATAGAGTCTAAAAAAATAGCTACAAAAATCTTAGAAGTTTTTTAATTAACTGCTAAACTTGCATGTGTTATTCATAGCAAAAGTAATTTTACAAATGATAAAATTACAAATTATTCTTCCTTCTTTAGTTTAAAAAAAATATATAATTAAAGTTTTACTTCATTATTTTACATAGGTAAGAAGATAATACCCCCATACAAAAGAAAAGTAACAGAGTTTTACTGTGTCAACAAAAATATTTTTATCGACATTGGGTTATAATAATTAATATTTTAATCTTATGATTTAAAGAAGAGATAAAAATTATTTGAGTTCTTAATAAATTTTAACAAAATTTTAAAGAATTAAAAAAAGATTAATTTTACGAACGACTAATTATCAAAGGTATAGCTAAATAAACATCATTTTTATTTTAAAAGATAGTGTTTTACGTTCAATATTTAAGTATTTATGAACAATAGAGAACAAATCTTAGTAAATAATTTCACACATGCCCCGATAATTCAAACTACAGTTTAATTTGAAGTTCTAATAAAATAGCAAAATCCTTGCATTAGATCTCATTTTTAAACTCACTTATTATTTCGAACTCATTCCTATCCCGTCGATTTTTCCAATTAAAATATATATGTATATGTATATATATATATATATATATACATTTAATTTTATTTTTCAAAAATAGTGCATAAAATAAAACAAAATAAAGTGCATGAGGGAGTGCATGTTAAAACTATGAATTAGTAAATTGTAATTATGTAAAATTTACACCAGCAATAATTAAAATGAATAAATTTATTATGGTATTTAGTACATGGGATATTGTGGAGATGGCTTATTCATGTTCACACTTCTAAGTTTCCAGGAGTCGATTTTTATATAAAATATCGCTATGTCTATAATTTTTTTAATAAAAAAAGTAGTAACGGACAATTTGGTAATTTTTATTTAACGTGTCCAGTAAAAAATGAAACATTTATTTTAAATCAATTTATATTTAAAAAAATTATTTTAATTTATTTGTATAAAAAAAAAACTCAAAAGAAATATATAATTTCATTACATGAAAATCGTTAGTGTCTTGTGTATTTTAATTTCATTTGGTTTGTTTCTCTTATTGAATTATTTCAGATAAATAACTGTAATTTGAATGAATTAGTCTTCAAAAAGTATATGGAATATTCAGAATTCAATATATGAGTGTATAATAGGATGTAAAGATAAGTATAAAGATTTATTCTACATTAGGCTACCAAATGGAGCTGTTTCTTTTATGTACTGAAAACGACAGATGACTCATCTATTTCAATAATCACTCTCCATTTAAGTTAGGATGGTGAGTCTGACATATCGCAATATTTCAATATAAATCACGTGACAGCTGTCTCGGATCACAGTGATCTCTATTATGCAATTGTATAAAGGTCGCTAGCAACTAATGCGCTAACATGGACTTAAGTTAAAATGTATTGAATTTTTATACAACAATTATATGAAAGTTAAAAAAAATAATTTACATTTACGAACACATGCTGATGTAAAATACTTTGTCATTTTAACTTGTGTCATTTAGACGCGAAAGCTTCCTGTCGAGTCTTGATCATTTTTTTCAAATGTAATTTTAAAATATTTCAATGTTTTACTTAACTTAATCAAACTTTTTAAACTTTTTCAGTCTCACAATTTAAAATATTTAATATTTTAGGATTTTAAAGCTTCGTAAAATTAGCATCCTGCTTAAAGTCAATAAGAATGTCTAATTAATGTCCTAAAGCATCTGTTATTGTGAAGTGTGTCCCAGAATTTCGGGAAAGCGGTTTGTCGTTCATCAAAAAATGTTAAGGCAGAAAAATAGAGGAAACCACTTTCATCTTATTCACTTAAATAGAAAGTAAATAAACCGATATGAAAACATTCTGTCGGTTCTAAATATAATTTATTCCGGTTTTAAAGTTTTTTGTCCGGTTTAAATTTATTTTGCTCGTAAATTTTTAATATAATAATCACAAAAATAACTGATTAATGATTGACTAAAAATGATTTGCAGTTGCTTCAATCTAAAAATTTTAAATAATATAACCGTTAATCGAAATTTTTTAAAGATGTGTCAATTAACACCGTTAAAAATAGTGTTGCGCAACTTTTCTTCAATTGCAGCCAGAATTTTTACACTTAGAGTGTAATGCATCTCTTTGATGTTTCCCGAAATAATTCCCATATGGTATACACATTGGTAATTTCAATACCTCACATAATTTTATTTTTCTTACGCAAAAACAATTAAAATTTACTTGTTTGATCATTTTAAATATTAATGTTAATTTACCAGTATAAATTTAATTAGTGATGGTAATATTAGTGGTTATAGTAATTGCAATATAATGATAATTTCAATACCTTATATATTTTTATTTATCTTCCACTTATTTCATTCATCATGGTTTAAAAAAAACAACAAACAAACAAACAACGACAATAAATAAATAAATAAATATAACGCTTTTAGTGATCATAGGATTGATTTCTAGAAAATAGTGCGCAGGCTATTAGACAACGTTTGATTAGATTTTTAAGTCAGTATTTTAATGGAATAATAATACTAATATAATATTATTAGTTTAATTATTATTTATAATGATACAAATAAAATATAACAAATTATATTAGTTTCCATGATATTTCTTATAAAATATAACTTGTTTTATTAATTTGTATGGTTAGTGGTAATAGGCAATGCAATATTTGATATATATTGCAAAACTCTTAAAAAAAAAAAAAAAAAACCTATATTTTTGTAATTTTATTCAATAAATAGGTACGGATACGCAAACTGACACATGACAGATGGCTTTCAAAAAAGATTTCTAACATGATCTTTTTACATTAAGCTACTAAAAGAGTAAACAGAACCAGAAGGGTCAACGTATTTCTGTGAAATTTATGTGCAATATTTTTACGGTTGACAGCATATCCATCATGGTGTGGAGCACTGCCTAAAGAAAAGAGCGGTTCCACGAAAGCTCAATATTTAATTCGAGGAATTTTCCACTTTTTATTGTTTCGAAGACATTTATTGAAAATGAAGATACATTTTTACGGAGAATTTACTCGAAAAAACTCGATATTTTTCTTCAGTTATTTTTTTCTTTTTGAAAATTTTAACATAAAATAAAAACAAAAAGTATTAGGAGAGTAAATAGTTAAATAAATTTTTATACGAAAGACATTCAATCCTATATTATTAAATGGACAGTTGTTCCCTCCCTTTCTTCCACTTCCCCGAAAAACAGAAAATCACACATATTTTAATATCAAAATTGCAAGCGCAAAAAAATCTTATTTTTGGATATTATGCTTTTTTTCGATTTACGTTTAAAATAAAATAAATGTAGGGTATCGTCTTCATACTTAAATTGTATCCAACTTTGGAATTTTCAATATATACGTTTATTTTTCACAACTGCTGGAACGCTCTATGCACATATTTTTTTAATCTAAGAAACTTTTTTTATTAATATTAATTGTTATTAATTTTCAGTATGGGAATTAGTAGTTTTAATTATTATTAATGCCGTTCAATACTGTATAGTGAGTACGATGACTCTGGACACTCGTGGAGCAATTCTTAGGTAATTAACGCAATTAAAATTGCTAAAATAGATAATCGTGCGTTGTGTTAAATTCGTGGCACGAGCTGTCTTATGAGCCATGCAGGGATTAGGTAATCAAGAAAATATTTTCGATTAATTAATTAGTTGGCCAAATATTTCATAACCTATTCCGCAAAGCAAGTTTAGTCATTTTAATAGAAACAAAAAAGTAAACTTACTAAAATATAAAGCAAAATTAATACTACATAAAATTTTATTTACATTTCATATTTACAAGACCTTAAGATAAAGTGAATGCAAACAAAAATTATTTACTGGGATAGGTCCGTCTTGGCTAATTATGATTTATATTACAACATAGATACACATATAAAATAGTGCTATTTTCATTCAAGATATTTATATCTCATCGAGATGTACGGAACTGTGAAATTCAATGATGTATACATTTGATCTCCATTGTCCTCAGCTTTCGCCTTTATTTCAATGCGATATGGGAAGCCACATCATCGGAGGAGGCCGTCTGGGATTCAGGACCCCTCTTTGCGTCCTTCACTGGTGGAGTCTTGTCGAGAGAGAGCACAGAACTAAAAATATTTCTCTCTCCATCCAAAGAGAGAGAGAAAAAAAGCTTTTCACTGCAATTGGCCGGCACGGTCCCCTTTTTCCCATCTGCAGCATCCTTTGCCCCCTGACCTCCGCTGCACCTCTTGAGGATATTTCCATAGTTTCTTATATACCCAGTCTCATGGGATTTCCCAGTTCCCCCTTAGACTGAAGACATTTTTTTCCGTTTTTGTCAAGACGACACCACAGAGTTCGCAGTTCTTAGTCACTTTGATTGTCTTAAAAATAAAAGGTGGGAATTGTATTGTGTACTTTCCACCAACAACATATTTGGATTTTTCCATAATTATAACGATATTTTTTGTTTACTACACAATGTGTTTTTTTTTATTCAATTTTCATAATTCAATTTTTTGAAGCATCAAATATGGAATAAAAACTAGTTCATTCTGTCAATTTTGATTTATACTCTAAAAAACCATCCAAACTGCAATGTATTTTGAAGCAACTGAAAACAGAGTTACCGTAATTTCCGGCGTATAATCCGCGGATGAAACGACCCAGAAGTCTTATTCAGTAATTGAAACAAAATATCTGGCGGAGTTTGTTAATTTTCCATGACACATAACACTACACTGAAAAAAAAAAATCCGTGAAATTTGTGGAAAAAACTGCTGGCAGCAGTGTTTCCAGCCAGTAAGAATTACAGTAAAATTAGATGTAATAAAAAACGTACATATAATTTTACTGCAATTTTTATGGTACAAACTGCTAGCAACATTGCTGCCAGCAATATTTGCCGTAAATTTCACGGTATTTTTTTACAGAGTATAGCCTCTTAAGTTTATATTTTAACATAAATTAAAAAAATATATAATTTTTAATCGAGCGGATATACAGTTTCTACTGTATTGAAAAAATTTGAAAAATAAAATACATGTCGTGTTCTTTGCTTTGACCGACGACTGTACAATCTTGTTCAGCAATGTATGAAAAGTGATACTGTATTTTTTTAAATTATTATTTAGTTTTTTAAAGTCTTAAAAAAATAAATTAGTATGAAAGGACAAAATTATAATGTCAAATTTAAATTCTGATTTTATTCCTGCTTTATATCCTGCTTTTACATTGTAAAAATAAAAATCCGTGAAATTTACGGCAAAAACTGTTGGCAGCAATGTTGCCAGAAGTTTTTGCCTAAAACATTACAGTGAAATTAGATGTAAATTGTATTATTACATCTAATTCTACTCAGTTTTGTTAGGCAAATACTGCTGGTAACACTGCTAAACCGTAAATTTAACGAATTTATTTTACAATGTATTCTGTATACCACAAAACGATTACTATATGAAAAAATTGAAAAGTTTTATCTTTTTTGTAGAAAAGAGGCTGTTTACGATTTACTTTGTATTTATCATAGAATGCAGCGTGACCTAAAGAAAAGACCGAGTCTACGAATGCTCACAATTTAATTAAACAAAAACACTTTAGAGTTGTTTAAAAGAAACGAGTTTGAAATTATGATAAAGTTTCCGCAGAAATTACTTTTTAGCCTAATAGAAATTTTTAAAAATATATAAAATAGATTTTATGTGACAATTTGTACTTTAATCTGAAATCACAAATTTGTATAATATTGCTAGTAGACGTTAAAGCACTGTATTTTAGTGATGAATAGGAATAAAAAATTTATTTTTTCTAAAAATGTCAAAGGATATGGAGAATTTTTTCCAGGCAGTGTTAATTTAATCTTGAATTAACATTGAAAAATCTATTGGAACATTCAGAAAAAATTTAAGTGAAATCTCATTTTGGTGGTTTTCTTATATTTTATAGAAATTTCATGTCAAGATACAAAAAAATACCGACACAACAATTCTACTCAATTTAAGAAGTGTACATCAAAACATCGAAATAAATTTATTCGAAACATATATTTTTTCAAATATGCAATGTTCTACAAAAAAAGCGATTGATTACACAATACGAAATCTATTTTAACCACTCTATTCTTTAAAAAAATATTTTGGTTCAAATCATTAAAAAATGTACCAAACCATTTAATTTCGTTGTACAATATCATAAATTTTATGAGGAATTACTACTTTTGCAAGATTTGTTTGTTTACAAATAATTTTAATCCAATCTAAGATCTTTTACAAAAATAAACTATAAAGTCGCTACAGAAACGTAATAAATCTTCCATATTTATCTAGAAAGTGATAATTTAATGCATACATTTAAATCTGATTTTTTTTCTTTTCTAAGCTTCATCTGTTATGAAGTCGTAAAACTGAAAGAACGGAGATGAACACTGTAAAAAATAAATGTAAATTAACGGGCATTTACCGTAATATTTTACGGTAGTTGTCCGTTTTTGAAGCTTAACGGTACACTTCCGTAAATTTACGTTGCGGAAACATAAATTCGGAGTACTAATATGTTTTTACGGGCAAAGCCCGTTTTTTTATGCAGGGTGTGAAAATCTGCTGCCTAGCCATTTTTTTTACGGACAAATACCTTCGAATAAGTCTTTCGATGACGTCATAACAGAACGTTTTATTTTGTTTGTTGAAAATATTATTATTATTTAATTAAATTATTGTCTGGTTTAAATTATCGCATAAAATTATCGTCTGGTTTTAATATGCTATTGTTTTGGTAAATTTATAGAAAAAATAGTCGGTTGTGGCACTCCAAAAATTTTCTTCTATCTTATATATGTAAATACTCTCCTGAAAAGTGCAGTATAACAGCGCCACCGGTTATGTGACTTACACCAAAAATCTAATCATTCCCAACTTTACGTGAACTCCTAACTGCATCTGAAGTTAGCTGAAAATCCGTGCATTAGTTTCTGAGATAACGCTATATTCTTATGACATCATCAGTGGTGACCATCCCTTTCCCCCAAGCCCCACCAGTGGCGGAGAGGTTCGTACCTCTTAACTGGTAGACGGCAGGTGCTGGGTTCGAACCCAATCGCGGCTGTCGGCCTAATCGTTCGGAGTTCGTGGTTTTCTTCGAACTTTGCGTAAATACGGGTTAGGTTCCCATAGAAAGACCCCCACGAAGGGCACCTCCCCCCTGGGCCTATATCCCTAGTGTAGATAATCGGACGACAAAAATAAACCAAACCAAACCCTTTCACCCAAACCCAATGACGCAAATCCCTCCCCCCACCAAAAAAAAAAAAATCTTCATACTATAACATTGACACTCCACGACCATCGCCTCCCAAACCCAATGACGCAAATCCCTCCCCCCCCCAAAAAAAATCTTCATACTTTAACATTGACACCCCCCCCCTAAACAAAATATCAATTTTAAAATATATTCTACTAATAATCTACTGCTCACTCAAAAGATAGCGAGTTGAGCATAGCGTAATGAGTTCTTATTGCCTTTATCTAGAATTTAAAGAAAGAAAACACAGGAACATTTCTGAAAATCCAATGTTGAAAAAATTTAAAAGTGATATTAAAAAAATTAAGACTTTTTTAACAGTAAGAAAAAAGGAAGTACTAAGAATTTAAAAATCCCCCCCCCCCATTATACTTTTTCTCAAATTCCCCCCCCCCCAAAAGAAAATTGTATAACGCATCTTGCGTCACCAAACCCCTCTCTGGGCCCCCTGGACATCATTGTAGATAATGACGTGATAGTTTGCATGTCTTAAGACATCATACTAGGTAAAATTGCGGCGTTATTTACAGTTTGAATTCACTTTTTTATTGTCATATTTATGAACTCAGAAACGAAATTAATGAAAAAAAGCATGCTTTTTCATTATTAAATTTTGAAATAATGAAGTATGAAATGCTACCATTATTGCAAACAGTTCTTAATTTCTCTGGTCGGAATCTTCCGATTTGGATAATGATTGAAGAAGTAAATTAAATTAAGAGTAAAAATAACATGATGGAATGCGTAGAATACTTTTAATGGAGACCAAAGTGGTCGTCATAGGCGGCTAGTGCTTTCAATCTTCGCTTTTACGATAAGCCGTGGCAGAGAACCACATTTCATTAATCATCGATATACGTATTCGAATTGTGCGCATGCGTAAACTCTGTTCTTCTTAAAATGCTATATGGCGGCAATCGGTATCTTCATGTATAGCGGTTATTTCTATCTGATGTGAAGGACGCTAGTTCGTATTTTATATGGTTTTACAAAAAATTCCGTAAGTTCATTATTAATATATTATTGTTATTTAATTATTTCTTCTGTATTGCCTTTTTTTATGGATGATGTTCATAAATTTATCATATATTTTAGTTCCTCTATGTCGACTCATTTTTCACCGAAACCCGATTGACTACTTTGAATTTAAATGAAGTGTTTTGAATTTTGAAAGGGTTTTTATTTTAAATAGTGTTTTATTTTATGATTTGTCGAAAAATTTTTAGATGTAGATTGGCGCTACTTAAAAACCGGCAAATTTGTAGCTGTAGTTGCATTAATATACAAGTACAACAAGTAGGTACTAATTACTTAATAGTTCTCTACCAAATTATATTGAATCATAAACATCTATGCAACTCAAATCATAATTAATAAGTTTGTTTTATGTACATTTGTTGACAGATTAAATTTTACCTTTATAAAGCTATAAAACAAATACATTGCCACTAATTGAAAATCAGCAAAATTCTTAATCTTGATCATGAGTCTCAAATGCTTGTCTAGCTTATTATATTACTAGGCCAGAAGTATTTATAAATTAAATGTTTTAATAAATTCAACAAAAAGCAAAGCTTGGCTGATTTTTTAATATTTTAATAAATAGTTAAATTATGTTATCCTTTGCCATTGCACCCCCCACACACACCCCTTCAACTTTATTTGTACAAAACATTTTTATATTCTAGCAGCAGTTTGTTTCTTTTTGTTAACTTTAATAAATTAACAATATAAAAGAATATTTAAATTAGTCTCTGGTGTCTGTGTTTAAAGAATTATGTGAGAATTTTGTTGAATTATATCAATATTCAACAACTTTAAAACACAGCTTTTTTTTTCTCTCCATTTTTGGTAGATGGGAGGATTAAATATTTAATATATAAATTATTATTGACTATCCCATATAAACATTAAATTCAAATTTTATGTTTAAATGTACATGAATATAACAATGAAGCAATATACTGTGGATACAGAGCAATGTTAAAATGTTATACAGTCAACTCTGAAATATGCCGATGTAGAATCTGCAATACTCTATTATCTGCACTACATGTTGGAAGGTAAACAATGAAAATAGTCATTAATAATTAAACACTTGAGGTTATTATTATTTTATATATATTTTTTTCAGTTATCAATTTTTCAGTGAATGAATATTTAAAGATAAATATCTAAATTTCTTTGAGTAACAAAATTTTATCTTGGAGCAAGACACGAGAGTAATAAAATTATCTACAATAAACCAAAACTTAAACTACAATTCTGTTGTGTCAATGTTTAAAATAATGAATAATCAATAAAATGTGTATTATATGTAATTTAAATTTTCTTTAGTCTTAGTTATTATATATAACATACTAGTGTTGTGTTTTATAATTTTTATGTAAGTTCCTAATTTATAGTCAGACTTTTAAGAGTAAAATGTAAACAAAGGGATGATCTATAATCTTCCACAATGTATAATATGCAAACCACTCAGTCTCTCAGTGTGAGGATTTCACAGAGTTGACTATATTCTAGAATAATATATATATATGTTTCTTTTACAGATTTTATTGTAAAACACTGATCTGTGCAGCTCAGTTGCAAGCGTTTGTCAAATGTGAGATTTTTTTACATAGTATAAATCGTAATTGTAATAGAGTAGGCTCCCTCAAATCCGCACAGCTTGGGACCAGAGGTTGTGCAAAATTTAGAATTTTGCAGATTTCTGGTAATTTTTTTTGTTTTCATTTTTTAAACAGTAATTTGAGTGCAATTAATGGTGCAATCGGAACTACAATGAAAGCTTACAAATATAATTAAATATTAAAATAAGTAATAAACTAAAATAATAAAAATTCAGATAATTTTTTAAATGATTAATGTACTAATAGCAAAAGTCAAGTTAATAATCAATAGTGTATGATTAAATATACATTAAACAGATTAAATGTACTTTTTCAAAATTATTCAACAAAACTTGCTTTATAAAAGTACATTACTAATTCACATCAAAATCATAAAATAAGGATATTTTTTTCAAGTTTAGCCAGGCTTAATAACCAAAAAATTTTGATTTAATGCATAAATATATTTGGTAAAAAGATTGTGATTACCGATAATATTTGAAATATCTTGAATTTTTTCCAAAAAGAATTTATTCTTCCTTCATGAAAGAAACACGAATAGAGTATTATTAAGAAAATTACTAATGCAAAAATATATGGAATTGATACAAAACTAAAGAAAAATCAAATTTTGTCCCAATATCGAAACTGAAAGTTTCATTGTTTACATCCATAAAATATGTGCGGATTTGAGGGAGTGTACTGTATTTGTTGCTTTTTTTCTTTCATATTTTGGACAATTTTTGCTTTTTAAGGCTTTTAAAAATTACATGCCTAAATACATGAATTAAGTAAGAATTAGGTTTAAATATTATCTTTTTTTTTGTATTTTTAAATATGTTGTAGTTATTTGTATTAGAGTAGGGATGCACAACCTGTGGCCCGCGATCGCTTAATATGTGGCGAATTTCATCAATTTACAACTGGAAACAATTGCAATTTTTGTACATATGTCACACAAAAAAATTCCTAAATTTTGTCAATTTACTGCGGGAAAATATAAAATTTCGTCATTTAAGAACCACAAATTTCGTTTATCGGCACGGAAAAATCACGAATTCCATTGATCAAATGCGAAAATAGTTAAATTTTATCGATGAAGATCAGAAAAATCGTCAGTTTTGCTCATCAGATAGGGAAAAAATCGCGAATTTTGCTCATGAGACTCGAGGAAAAAAGGAGCAAATTTTCCCGATTGGGCACGAAAAAATTGCGAGTTTTTTCAACCAGGCAAGGAAAAATCACGGAATTTGTCTGATGGATGCGAAAACTCACACATTTTGTTGATCAAGCAAGAAAAAAAAATCATAAATGTTGTGGTTCCTTGCAAATTATCATCGGATGGAAAAATAGCATATTTTCTCGGTTTATTGGTCGGTTTAAACTTTGTTGATCTGAGACAAAAAAAAAAAAAAAAAAAAAAAAAAAAACAAGTTTCGCTGATAAGACACGGGAAAATCGAAAATCTCAATTAAGTGATGACACGTGGAAATATTGCAAATTTCGTTGATCAGGTGGGAATATCGTGTTTTTGTCAGTTTATCAAGAGAAAAAAATCGCGAGTTTTATCTGGCCGCATAAAAAATGCAGATTTTGTCAATGTTAATACAAAAATCACGAAAATTGATACTCGGTCGAAGAAAAATGTGTATTTTGTCAATTTACAGCAAAAAAAGCACACATTTCGTCGTTCAAAGATCGAACAATTGCGAGTTTTATTGATTGCATTTCGAAAAATAGCAAATTTCTTTGGTCGAAGATGGGAATATTGCAAATTTTGTTGGTCACACGCGGAAAAATTGCTACTACGTCGATCAGACTCGAATAAAATCGAGAATTTCATTGATCATGTGGAGTAATTTCGTGATTTTTGTCGATTGGCTTTGCAAAGATCACAAATTTTGCCAATACGCTTTGTAAAAATCGCAAATTTGATTGATCGCCTTCGTAAAAATCCCAAATTTTGTCAATTAGCTTCGAAAAAATCGCGAATTTTGCCGATCTGAATCGAAAAATCACGAATTTCGTCGATTAGATGCAGAAAAATTTCGAATTTTGTTATTCAGTCGCATCAAAATCGCGTATATCGTCAATCAAGTTCGGATGAATCGCCAATTTCGTCGATCATGCAAAAGAAAATTGTGAATTTCGTCTATCAGCTTTGCAAAAATCACGAATTTCGTCTATCAACTTTTAAAAAATCGCGAACTGCGTCTATTGACTTTGTAAAAATTGTGAATTTTGTCGATCGGCTTCATGAACATCGTGAATTTTGACTATTGCCTTTTCGTATGCAAATTTCGTAGATCAGGCGTGGAAAATCGTGAATTTCGTTGATTGGCTTTGTAAAAATTGTGAATTTCGTCTATCAAGCGCTGAAATATTGTGAATTTTGTCGATTGTGCGAAAGAAAATAGCGAATTTTATCAATCGACTTTGTAAAAAATGCGAATTTTATTGATCGGCTTTGTAAAAACGAGAATTTTGTAGATCGTCTTCAGAAAAACGTGAATTTCTTCGATCAGGCGCATTGAAATTGGAAATTTTGTCGATCAGGTGCGGAAAAATTACAAATCTCGTCGATCATGTGCAGAAAAATCATGAATTTCGCCGATCATACGAAGGAAAATAGCAAATTTCATTGACCAACTTTGTAAAAATCACGAATTTTATCGATCGCTTTGTAAAAATCTCGAATTTTGTCGATCGGCAAGGTAAAAATCGCAAATTTTATCGATCAGTCGAGGAAAAATTTAAAATAACGTAGATAAAAAAAATCTTGTAATCGGCTTCTCTCTCCTTCGTTCATAAAATTCACATTTTTTTGGCACCAGCCATTTATGCTCTTTTTTTAGCACTTTTAATAAAACAAAACATAGTCTCCTGAATTATGTCAAGGAATATCTTTAAATCTAGAAAATAATCCTTGCTATATCTGTTATATATAAAAATGTAAAAATGCTGATGTATTCTTAACAACTGAATTGGGTATTTTGACTGGATAAGTGAACTTAAGTGGGTACACCCCCCCCCCCCCCAGTGTTCTCGCTGACATTTGATCAACGTTAGTAATTTGGTGAATTAAAAATAAAAAAACATTCGCCAAATGAAAAATGTATTAGCAAAATAGATTCGCCATGTAGCACAAAAAATATCTTTAATCCTTTAATGTAACCTCTTTTTTTTTCAATATGTTCTAAAATAACCTAATTTTCTACAACTGTGATAGCGATTGTTATTAATCTAATTTCAACTATCCGCTACAAATATAAAAAATATGTATACATTAAATATATATATGCATATGTATGAAAAACGAAAAAGAAAAACAGAAAAAGCAAAAATTGAGCACTAGCAATTTGGCGAATCTAATTGCTTGTTTACTTGCCAAATGAAGAATTTAGTCGCAACTTGGCGCATTGGAGAACACTGCACACCAATCACACACATACACTCTCCTCTGAAACCACATATTTTTTTTTATCAGATTGTAGGCTACAGATCACCTCCTCTAATTCGAATTCTCTCCTTTTTATTGATGTGGCCCTCGACCACCCAGATATATTTGAAAGTGGCCCTTCTCTTCAAAAGGTTGTGCACCCCTATATTAGAGCATATAGTTTTTGTATTGTATCTCAGCCTGCTGAAATTAGCTGCCAAACAATAGATTTTGATTTTAGAAATTTAATTGATTTGAGCTCTGAATTGATTACTTATAGCCTTCGAAATACATTGTTAGCTCATAGTGATCCATTTTATCCTGATTGTTTGTTTTGAGGTTCTAAAAGCAGAGTTGTATAATAGACTGCACAGAAAATTTTATGGAGTTTGTTGAAAATTTTAAGAAAGAATTATTTATTGCTAACGCGAATGTCATCAAAACACCTTGAAAAAATCTCGAATTTTAGTAAAGAATTGCATAAAAATATGAATTTTGACAAAGAATCGCGTAAAAAACATGCATTTCAGCCAAGTATCGTGTAAAAGGAACCAACATTTTGGCAAAATACCGCGCGAAAAACCTGAATGTCGCCCGAAAGCTGAGTAAAAGATGCAAATTTCTTGCATGAATCACATAAAAAACACGAATTACATCCATGAATCACTCAAAAAACCCAAATCACACCCATGAATCGCTCAAAAAAACACGAATTCGACATCCATGAGTTATGCAAAAAATGCGAATTAGGTCCATGAATCATGTAAAAAAAAACACGAATTACATCCATAAATCGATCAAAAAACGTAAATTTCGTCGCTCAAAAAATGCAAATTACGTCCATGAATCTCATAAAAATAGTGAATTACACCCTTAAATAGCATAACAAATGCAAATTATGTTCATGAATCGCATGAAAAACATGAATTATGCTCAGGAATCGCGTAAAAAAATGCGAATTACACCCATGAATCGCTCAAAAATGCAAATTACATCTATGAATCACGTAAAAAGCGTGAATTATGTTCATAAACTGCATCGAATTACGAACATTAATTTGGAGATAGTTTTTGATTCAATATTATGTGTGCAGAAAGTTTTTCGTTTTATACAAGTCTGCCTAAAAGTAAAATTTATCATCATACTTTTCTTTTATTTTTAATTAAAGGTTATAGATAAATAAGAATTTTTTTCTTGTAAAGGTAAGATACTTGTTTTGATTTAACCTTTTGCAGGGCAGGACAAATTAATTTCTTAAGTGTTGAAATAAATGACTGACACCGGAATTTGAAAACAACTTTATTTGTAAATAAAAAACCGCTATATTTCACACAATCAATAAACCATAATTTTTTCCGGTGCCAATATGGCATTTGGGAATTAAAATTAAGTGGTATATCTATGAAACCACTGCACCACAAAGGGTTAATATTAAATTTAATATGCTTAAAAGAAAACATTAAATAACAATTTTATGATCATGTATTGAAATTTAACATGGGGCACAGTGGACCTACAGTTGTTTCTAGAAATATTTTGCCTTATGAATAAACAAACAAACAAACAAACAAAAAATTACTGGATCAATTCCTGATTGTTTTATGTAGTTAGCTTTATTTTATTGGGGGGGGGGGGGGTAACACTATTTGGGAATAGTGATGCATGGAGGCTTTTCATGACAGATTTAAAGTTTTTCTTGGTTGTCATTATAAATTTTGTATTTTTCAGTCACAAATCCTAATGACATCATCTGATAAAGATGTCAAAGCCATGTCTTCAATGTGTTGAAAAAATATTTTGTAAAAGAGGGAAGCAAGAATGCAAAAACAGGTTTATTTATTATATACTATTTTAGTAAAATTAATGTAATAATAATGAGTTCTTGTACAATTTTTTAATGCTTTCTTTTATTCCAGGAAAGTTTTTCTCCTTTTTTGGGGAGGGGGGGGGGGGTATAATTTTTTTGTGCAAATTACGTGGGATGTTTTTGTAAATTAAAAGACATGATTATTATTGTTCAGAAAAAGGGTATCATTGTGAAATGGAGAAGGGAGGGGGATGCTATGTTAACTGGCTTACTAAGTTATAAATTTTTTGTGGATTTTATTTGGCTCTTTTTTTTTTACCATTTAGAAAATAGTTGTTGTTTACATGTTTTTGTTGTAAAATGCATCCCTTTTTTATTTATTTATTTTTTCTTGGAGGGGGGGAGCATTATACACGACTAAATTTTGTATATACTTTTACATATTAACTGTAGTACTGACTTTTTTTTTTTTTTTTCTCAGGATGTTAATGCTATTTTCAAATTGTAACATTTATCTTATTTAATTGTAAATTATATAAAGTGAATATTATTGTTCAAAAAGAGTTAGCATTGTGAAATAAGTGTGGGGAAAAGCTATATTAACTAGTTTACTTAATTAAAAATTTTTTGTTGGATTTTTCTTGATTCCTAAATTTTTCATTTTTACATCTTCTATTGACAAGTTTGTTTGTATTAAAAGCTAACATATGAATATTGTATTACCAAGGGTGGGGAAATGAATCATTTTGCTCGCCAGTGGCAAAGCATTTTCTGGCAAGGCGAGTTCGTTTTTTGTTTTTGTAAAACTGTAGATAATAGAGACATTATCAGAGACTCTTTCTCAATCTAGATATTTAACTTTCCAAATTATTACAGTGTAAATAACTAAACTAAGTTTTAATTACTAAATGGTACTAAGTTCTATCTTATACTAAGTTTACCTCTGTTGCAGGGTTGCAAAAATCTAGGCGCCAGCAGGCAGTTTCTCACCACAAAATTTATTTCGTTTTTCTTCGTCTAATATTTCGTGTCAAATTCCCGCTAGAATGCTATTAAATTTTTAGTGGTGAGAGACTACCCTCTGGCGCCTAGATTTTTGCACCCCTGCTCTGTTGTATATATTTCTTAATATTATAGAAAAAAAGAATTATGAAAATGCGTTGTAGTAACCGTAGGTTTGTCTGCAATTGCATGCAATTTTGTCATAACTATTTTCAATTGCGTGTGTTTTGCATCCTGCTGGCGGATGAAACAAATATTTGGCTGGTAAGATTTTTGAAAATTTTCCCACCCTTGTGTATTACTATTGTTCATTAATTATGCTTCTTGATGTAAGCCTTAATCTTGTTTCGTATAAAATAAGTACATGAATCATTTGTGCTTACAAATGGCATTAAAACACATAGTTAAAGTTTTAAAATAAAATTTGAAATAAGATCTATAACATAGTGCTTTGTATTTGAACTGAAAGTATGTTTAAGTAATATAGCATGGCATATGACAATTGGTAGAGGGGGGGGGGGGGTATGACAAGTGTGACAAATGGGGGGAGACAAGGTAAAAAAATTGAACATCTTTTATGGATAGCCCTAAAGTAAAAATAAGGTTTAGTTTTTATATTTTTAAATATGTCATATATAGAGTTTCCCTCAGGTTTAAAAAAGGGCAGGGTGCTACTGTTCTGAAAAAGGACACTTTTTTTGTTTATAGTAAATTTAACACTTAGTGTAACTAATGATCATGAAAACTAGGGATGCACCGAATAGTGATTTTGGCCGAATGCCGAATATTCGGCCGACAGGTGAACCGAATACCGAATATTCGGCTTTCCAAATACTTTTTTAATTTCAAAATATTAAAATGTTACTTTTTAAAACAGTTTTACATAATATTTAATAAAAGAAACTTACATTTTGATAAACAAGGGCTTTTTATAAGAGCATTTAGTATTGAAAAAAATCTGGCTTGAGTTATTTAAGAAGCGCAGTTATGAAACTTTAATTAATAAAATTTTCTACGAATCAAAACAAACATTTTAAAATCAAATAATGAAAAAATGGCCGAAGAAAAATTTTACACTCTGATAATTGTCCTTTTAAAATAATTCAAGGCAGATTTTTTTCAATATAAAGTACAAATACTTTCAACTTAATTCTGAATAAAGGTATGTTTGGCTCATAGTTCTTTTCTTATGAATGGTGGTATTTTCCACCCTTCCCATCATATCATATTTTACAGAAATCAAAGCATGTGAGTTGAAAATATGTTATTTATTGTTAATGTAATAAATGAACACACAAGTTTGGACCTAGAGTGAGATGAAATACAATGTACTTATGATTCAATAAGTTGATTATGATTATGGTTTCATGAACAAAATTTGTCTGCCTTGATAGCTATTACTAATCTCAAAAGTTTTTTTTTTCTTTTAAAGGACTTTTATTTGAAGAAAAGCAAGAAACAGATTATTTACTAAACAAAATTTAGAAACTTGTATGAGTACGTAATTTATACCTAAGGAGAATTCTAATAAATCACCATTTTAATCCTTCTCATGGTTAATTTTCTTAAGTTGTACTTTACAAACAGCAAATAAATAATGTAAAAACATTCTATTTTATTTAAAAATGATTTTGTTTCGAATTATTTTAAATATAAATTAAAAAATTGACAGTTAAAAGTAGAAATAGTGAAAAGTTTTTAAAGGTTTTATTAAGTATTGGATTCGACCGAATACTTTGATATTCGGCTGAACCGAATAGTTTAGTATTCGGCCTAACTGAATATTCGGTAACATGGCTGAATAGGCCGAATACCGAATAGATACCGAATATTCGGTGCATCACTAATGAAAACAAATAAAAAACAGAATGTAAAGCATATCAAATATTTTTCCTTGTGTTCGCAACTACCCTGCTGTTGGGGCACTTGTGAGCAATTCATTGAATTTATAAAGTTATTAAAAAAAAAGGAAGAGCTAACTATAAAGATGATTTTATAAAAAATTATCTTGTTTAAAAAAAGGGTTCTATTTACTGTATTCAGTATTTTTTGTTTTCAGAAATTAACCAGTAATAAAAAAAGCTATGTTTATGTGAATTATTCACATATGCTCCAGTCTCTCCTTCATGTATTCAAAGACAATACACACATTAGGCTGATTTTTTTTTCCTCGTTTAATTCAGTCCCTAAGGTGGTCAGTGGGCTGCCGTAGGTATAATGGCAAAAAAAAAAAAAAAAAAAAAAAAAAGTACTAATAGCATTATTACTACCATAGAACTAAATTTTGACTAATTTGGTCATATAACACTTAATTAGGCAACAAAATAAATTGCCATATATAAAACCAACTTAACTGGTTAATTTAGTGACATTTTCTATCTTTTAATGCATTTTCAAAAAATGTATATTTTTGTGAATGTGACAATAATGAAAACATGCTTTTTTTTCATTTATATTCAATTCATAATGTTCATATATTCAATGTTTTTTTTCTCGTATGTAGATCTGTAATGTTGCAAACAAATTTTTACCTACTTCCTAATATGTTAAAATAAAAAATTATTCAGAAAAATGTTTCTAATGATGATATAAAATTTTAATATTGTTACAAATAATTATTTATTTTAAGGCATTTTCATTCAGTTAGTTATAATTCGAAATATTAGGTGTTGCATTGAAATCATTGTAGTGCCAATTCGTCGCAGTGCCAAATCATCACAGCGTCAATTTGTTCATGTAAATTTTTATTTCCAGCCCCCCCCCCAAAAAAAAAAAAATCAATACTCACCACTAAGAGGGTGACACAGTGTACAATATTATTAATCTAAATACGTTTTTGTTAACTTTAAAAAATTGACTGTGAATTACATGCCGGCAAATTAGATACTCTACCGTATAATATTTTTTAGAAAGGCATGTATTGTTTTTAATTTCTCAAAAATTAAAATCAATTACAAATACCACTACAGATCTGCTAACTATTGCAGTTAAATTGTATTTTGAATGATTTTTAATGCTCACTACGATAATACCATTTTACTAGCAAAGATGATTTTTTGTCATACCTGAAATACTCTAAATTCTAGAAAGAAAAAAAAAGGGGGGGGGGCACCAGGTGGAATTTTTCGAAGAGGAACCACTAATTTAAAGCAGAAGTAAATTTTTTCAAAAAGGGCTATTAAAAAATGGGGGGAGGGTATGCTTGTTCTTTGTATACCAAAAATATTTGCTATAATTTTCAAAGATCAATTGAATTTCCACAGGCTGCCATGGAAAGGTTAAAAAAAACCATTGTGTCCATTGAAAGGGTTTAAAAGAGCCGCCAAGCACATAAAATAAATAAATTGGCTGCTTATGGTGCCATTTTAAAAGTTTCTTGGGAGGTGGGTTGTCTTTGAGGGGTAGGGTTTGAAATCGTGTGCAGAATTGTGTGATTTACATACAGAAAAGGAAAGACCTACATATTAAAATTCTGTACTCTATTTCCCCCTGTAAATTCTTCTACATATTTTTTTCTGCAAAGTGAGCCAATCAGTTGTGCAAAACTATTGAGAATTTTGGCAATCAGTCACGATAAACTATCGTGAATTTTAACTAATGAGTACGTATAAAAAAGTCAGTTAGTTGCAGAAGAAATAAATTTTGTCAAAGGGTCATGGTAAAAATGCACATTCTGCCAAAATGTCACAGAAAGAAATTGCAAATCTCTTAAATAGAACAATCGCATTAAAAAAATGAAGTTTCATCAAAGAATCTTGGTAAAAAATGCTAATTTCATCATACTTACAAAATGCAGATTTCAACATAAACATAGAATCATGATAGAAAAATGGGAATTATGATTCTGCGGAGAGGGAGGGGGTGATATGAATATCATTAAATAATCAGAAAAAGTGTGACTTTAGTTGACATCTTCGGAAAAAGTGAGAATTTAGTCAAGATTTCAGGAGGCGGGGTGCAAATTTAGTTAAGATCCTGGGAGGGAGTGCAAATTTAGCCGCGGTCTCGAGAAAATGCATTATTTAGTTGAGATGAAGAAAAAATGCATTATTTAGTCGAGATCTCAATAAAAAATGCAACTTTAGTCGTGATCTTGGGAAAACATGCGAATTAGTTGCGATCTCCAGAAAACATGCAAAATTAGTTGAGATCTCGAGAAAAAGTGCAAATTTCATCGAGATTTCAGGAAAACGTGCAAATTGAGTCCAGATCCTGGAGAAAAAAGTGTGAATTTAGTCCTGATCCTGGAGAAAAAAATGCGAATTTAGTCGAAATCTTGAGAAAAAGAGCAAATTTAGTCGAGATATCTCGGAAAGAGCACCAATTTATTCAAGATATCTCAGAAAAAGTGCCAATTTAGTCAATCTTGAAAAGAGTGTGAATCTAGTTAAGAGATCTTGTAAAACATACAAATTTAGTTGAGAGTGCAGGGACAGAACTATCTTCAAGTGTCTGCAACAATATTATTAAAAAGCCTGCAAGATGGAATGTATTATATAAATCTATTCTTTGTACTGTTGTAGTGTTAATTATGGCAATATGTGTGTATATGTAAAATATTTTCATCACTTGCGAAAAAAAAAGTTTTTCGATAAACAAAAATATTTATTTATGGCATTAAGCAGAAAATTAGTAAGGGAACATTGGAAAATGCTCTATTTGAAAGAAAAAAATATTTTATTATTCTCCAAAATTCTCAATATAACTGTTGATTTATTGCATCCCTAGTAGCAAACCAATATTGGTCAAACGTTGCGCCAATATTTCATTTATTGGAAATATTTCTAATAAAACGCCAATATTAATTATATATTGGCATTTCATTGGAAATATTACCAAAGAATCCCCAATATTGCACAAATGTTATCGTTGCATTGGAAATATTGCCAATGAATTCCCATTATTGTACAGATGTTAGCGTTACATTGGAAATATTACCATTGAAATTTCAATATTTAACCAATATTGGCGTTTTATTGGCAATATTTATAATGAAATCCCAATATTGGTATAATATTGGCTGCAAATAGTGGCTAAATAAGGGCAAAATGTAAACACCCCAATATTGGAGCAATATTTCATGCCAGTATTGCACCAATGTGCCAATATTGCTCCAAGATGTAGCCAATATTGGCCCAATATTGTTTGGCTACTGGGGATGATACAAAAGAAGTTGATGTCGCTATATTTTTGAAATGGTAGTAAAAAATTGTTCCCTATATATGAATTGAAGCACTTTTTAAATCAGGAACTAACAGAATTTGAAGTTTTATAATAACCTGTGCATTAGTTCTTGAGTTAGAGATGTTATGGAAATTGTGAATAATGCATCATATCAGCACCACCTGTTAAGAGATATACCCCAAAAACTAACCAGCTTCAGTTTATATCAATGCTCTAACTGAATGTAAAGTTTTGTGAAATGTCATGCATTAGTTCTTGAAACAAAGCGGCCACTTTTTTTTTTTTTTTTTTCAATTAAAAACTTACAGAGTTGACTGATAGACATTTTCTTAAAAACTTTTAAATCTCATTCCTTGCCTTCCAATTCGTACAAATCCACCAAAAGTCAGAATACCATATTTTCTTTGAATTCAATATTTTCTTGTAAAGATAGAAGAACATAAAAACATATGAAAAAACATGCACTCTCAATTACAGTTAGCAATGAAGAAGAGATCTAAGAAATACAATATACACATTGGCTTCAAAACAGACATAAACAATTAAAAAATGATTAAAACCAACTATAATTGGTTCAAACGGCTATAAGTGGTATATATAAATGGTTCAAGGTGCTATAAAGGCATTTTACTTTGATATAAAGAACATTAATGTCTATCAGAGATGTTCAGGCCTTTTTGTTTTTGGGCCCAAAGTTTTATATCAGAGCTTAAAGAATTTTGTCATGTTAAAATTGCTTCAAATTTAATCTACTCATTTAAAAATATTTTACATAGAAATAAAAGGTCAAGTGCAAGTTTTATTCATATACAAAAAGTTCAGTAAAATAAATTACTAACTGTAACATTACAACAAATGAATTATTTTACAATAATTGAAATTAATTTTGGGTTAAACTCGAATGAATTCTAATTCCTTACTTTTTTGTTACTTGTTTTAATAGGATGCTCATAACAATTATCTATTAAACATAAATGCTGTATTTGCTGTTCATCTGGAATAATTGAGATTGTTACTATACTCAATTTCTGTTTATTGTGTATACTTTTATGTAATATTTATTCTTACCTTTTTTTTTAAATAGGACATGCTTGGCTGTTAATCTGGAAAAAGGCACAAAATCGAAAAAATGGTCTACAAGATACAAAATCAATGTGAATATGCAGAACCTTGGTGATAAATTGTGTTACTACAAATCTGTGTGAAAAAATTTAATTTTTTATTTGTTTCTTAATTTGTTATTTAAATTTGTTACTTTTAAGAATACTGTGTTGAAGTATATTAAATAAATTTGTAAAAATTCATGTTTTCTTTTTATTTATTGAATGATAATTTATAAAACAGAACCATTCTAATAATTTCATCTTCAAACATTCCCAAGTTTAATCAATTTTCACCAAAATCTCGTAAACAATATAGTATGTATTATCTGTGTACACAAGATCAAGAACCGTGGGGCATGGGTGCAAGACCTTCAATCTCAGGACTGATTTCAGTGTTGAAGAGATTTTTGACTGACTCAAAATTCTACCTTATATACTTAAATAAGAGTGGTTCTACCATCAAGAACATTTAATCACTTTCTTTTATTGTAAGAGACCAATTTCTAGGTATAATACAAGACAGAAATCTTCTAACCCTTTTGAATTTAGTTATTTCTAATGCTCAGAAAAGATTTCAGTCTTGACTTAGATGGGTTTCTTGCACCCATGGGTGTGGGATTATGAATCATTGTTAAATCAAAAATGGACTACTTTTGTTTCATGTAGTATTTAGTAAATATGTAATACATAAAAAACGAAATAATAAATTAGCATTTGTGTATCATAAAAAAGCTGCTCTCTGTGATTAAGGTGCTTGGAAGGGAGGAGAGGGAGCAATAGCAGTACAGCTACTAAACTGATATTACTAATCATAATTTTTCTGTTCAATTTAGGAATCGATGCAGGTTTTTATTCTTGGGGCTCATTTTGTGAAAAAGAAAAGTTATTTTTGTGAAAATAACATTTTGTAATGGAAGTTGACTTTGTTATTTGAACAAGGAATTTAAAAACTAAATATATATATTTTTAAAAATTCCTTTGCTAAGTTTTTGAAAATTATGACATGTTTTTGTGTACAAATTAAATTTTAAAACAGTATTTATGAAAATGGCATAAAAGAATTTTGTGAAAGGGTCTATTTTATTAAAATTATTTTATGAAGAAGCCTTTTTTATTAAATAGATTTTTGTGGACCCCAAATTTTGCCTGGATCAACCCCTGTAATTTAATATTAAAGTAACTAGTTTTCTATTTTCATTTTACATATCAGACTTTTATTTAAACACACGAGGGTTTGTTATCTTACCAATTTTTAAATGCTCCACCACTCTCACTATTAAAGTGTGATGGTAAATTTTGGAAAGCTAAAAATTGTATTTTAACATAAGTTATTAATGCAACAACTCCAAAAGTGAGAACCTTGTAATTGAATAAAAATACAATTTACTATAGGAAATGAGTGAGAATGCTCTCCTTTAATAAAATTAAACTTTTATTTGAAAAAAAAAAAAAACTACAAACTGCCTGCTAAGAGTGCACCTTAAAACCTTGGAAAATTAGGCTTTGAATATACAAGTTTATAATATGTATAAGTTATGAATGTTTTATTCAAATATTGGGAAAACATAAGTACTCCTGTTAAAATTTTTGTTGTTTATTAGTGTTGTGAATTATCTATATTCCTCTTTTAAATCTATTATGGATTTTCAGTTGGTATCTGTGGTGATCCCCATTAAAGATTTTATTTAAAAAGCCCATAATTTTATGATTTGTGCCCTCTTTTTTTCCCCCCTGAGTCCAAAAGAGAATGGGGGGTAATACTGAATAACTGTATGGAAATTTATATTAATTTCACTGAATGATCCTTTTTGTAATTTTACAGACAATGCTTTTTCTTTAATGAGGTATCCTAACGTATGTATTTTGTTATTTTATGGGCAATCGCTCCTTTTTTTCATGGGCAGAATTTGTATTATTTTATGGGCAATGTCCCTTTTCTCAGAGATATCTTGGTATTGTATTTTTACAGTCAATGCACCTTTTTTTACGGGCATCTTGGCATTATAGTTTTACGGGCAATGCCCCTTTTTTGACGGGCATCCTCGCATTATAGTTTTGCGGACAATGTCCTTTTTTTCACGGGCATCATGGCATTGTAGTTTTACAGGCAATGCCCTTTTTTTCACGGGCAACTTGGCATTGTATTTTTACGGACAATACTACTTTTTTTACGGGCTAGTTATGCATTTGATAAAATGTAAAATTACGGGTGATTTTTTGATTTACGGTCTAAATATTTTTTTACGGACACTGTCCGGAATCTCTGCTGCCGGCTTTTGTCCGTAATTTTACTTAGATTTTTTTTACAGTGAACAAGAAACGCTAGAATTTACGGTTTACTTAACAGTTTCGCTTTGTGGAGAAATCGTTCTTTTTCCTTTAAAGTACTTTAAATATAAAAATAGTATGCGCATTTTGAAAGAAAGTCAAACCAAATTTATCCAAAATCTCGGTAACTCATGATAAAAATATTTGTTCCAAATTTTGGATATAGGTTGATTCTGATAAGGCGCTTCTCGGATTAATTTCAGTAATTCATTGGATAAGTACAATGGTAGAACAGGGGACTAATCCCCCACTGTTTTTAGATAAATGGGTTTTTCATACAGAATTATCAGATTTCATTCATAATTGGATGTAGGAAACATTTTGAGGAGGTGTCCCTAGACCTAGTTTTGGTATTCATTTGTTAAGTATAAAAGAGGGGGATGGGAGTAATAAGTAAATGGCGTTTTTCACGCAAAATCTACTGATTTACTTTAGTTTTTGCATATAGGATTATTCTGATAAGTTGCTTCCCTGATTTGTTTTGGAGATTCATTGTTTAAATATAAAACGAGGAGTTACCCTCGTAATTCATTTAATAATATATAATCTTTGTTTTCCGATTTACTTAATTTATCTTAATGAAAATCACTAAAGATATTTAAAAATAATATTTTCGGTTTTGATTTATGGTTACTAAAAAAACTATGAAACTGTCAAGCAGTATTGTTTAGTGTAATATTTGAAGTATGTGTGCTTGTGTTAGTTGTTATTTAATTGAATTGTTTCAAATTATCATTTCTGAAATATTATGAAAGCAACCATATTATAGAAGCTGCTTTTAATTTAAGTCTGCCCAAACCCGCTAAATTGAAGGAATGTACATTACGGTGGATCGAATTTTTTTTTTTCGCAGTGTCAAAACATACCTATGCGGAAAAGATGTTCTCTTGAATGGAGATAAGGGAAAATTAATTAAAAAATTATTTTAAATTTTACTACTGCCACAATAAGGTTGAATTTCGAAAAAAAGTGAAAAAAGACCCAATTTTGGCTAGATGATTTTTGATTCAAAATAATAGTTTAAAAAATTATCCGAAACTTACCTATGCGTAAAAGATGTTGTATTATATGCTGAGTATGAAAAAAATAATTAAAAAAATTTATTTCAAAATTTAAATCTGCCGCAGTGTATTTATGTGTATTTATGTATTTAAACGTTGTTACAACAAAAAATCTTCTTTTTTTTGTAAATTAAAATATGAATCTTAGAATTTTTAACATTTATTGCAATAGATATAGATATTTTTAGATATTTTTATAGATATTTATAGATATTTAGATATTTAGATATTTATAGATATTTATAGATATTTAGATAGATATACATTTATAGATATTTGTAGATATTTAGATAGATATATATTTATAGATATTTATAGATATTTTTAAATGTAATAGATATAATATGTAATGTAATTTTATAATGCAATAGATATTTATAGATTTTTTTAAATGTAATGATTAGGATTACAGCAGACCGTTTGATTTCACTCGCGCGCTTTTAGAATTCATATACTGACATAAATGAAAATACAAAAAGCTTCTAACATGCTGCGAATGATCCAGTGAAACATTTGTGCCCAGCCGCGGTTCCATCCACGCTGCAAAAAGATGACATAGTGGAACCTCATTGGTGTACACACACTAGCACAAAAACCATTGTAGTGGACTCTTGAAGATCAGTTCTATATTTTGAATAACACATCCTTTAACATCTATATTAAAAGATATTCCGTCACAACCGATCGCAACCAACTTTGTTACATGTATATTATTGTTAACACATGACAAAAAATGCATGTCGTGTTTTCAAATTGCTTGGTAATCTCCCAGAATTTACATATATGTGGCCGATGTATTCGGAACCAAGTTCTTTTTTACAAGCTCAAGTCTGCTTCTATTATGATTTTTCTTCAGTCGTTTTCTAGTGATGTAGTCTGTCTTTACACCCATCAAAGTTTAAAGAAAATGGCCATGATCATAATCTTTTACAAATGACTAAAGGGAATGACTAAAACGATGGAGGGTTCTTTGGTTTGTTTTGTCATGCCGATTTTTTTCTGTCAATAGCATTCGATTCATAGTTTTGTGAGATAATGCCCACATCTTGAAGTGCACCAGACACGATGGCAGCACCTGCTTGGTCGGAAATGCCCAAACTGTCCAATATTCCGGCTGATGCCAATCTTCGTCACTACAGGTTATGTGACACCTAGCTCGGCAGCATTTTGGCTTTTCAATGATAGCTGATGATGCAGAAAAGTGAGTTTGCTCTCAATACGTCGGTTTAGTTTGCACTTAATATTCATATTCATATTCAAATCTATTGAACTGAAAAAAAGGCAGTATTTTCGGAAATGGTCCAAAAGACTGTAGTAGCTTTCAATATCTTATTTTGTTTTACAAGAATTAAGAAGAGCGGAATATTTGTCGTTAATCAGTTTAATTTTTATTAAAATGCTGCTGTGGTAAGTTATTGAGATAGAATCTCATTTACAGGTCACTTGTAACTTATTAGCAACTCCTTCTCACTGGCAGGAAATAAATAGATGTTGACCGATTTCTTTCTTCGGTTATTTTTTAAATACCAATATATAAATTTTATAACTTTTTTGTAATATGGAGCAACTTTTTCAACTTTTTTGTGGTAGTATTAAATTTCGAATTTATTATTTATTATTTTTTTTACTTAACCTCCATACGATATAACATCTTTTCCGTACTGTTCGATTTTAAAAATTATTAAAATAATTAGTTTTTTACAAAAATAACCTAACCAAAATTCGGTCTTTTTCCAAATTTTTTCGAAAATTCAACCCTTTTGTGGCAGCATTAAATTTTAAAATGAATTTTTTCTATTATTTTTCCCTTAATCTCCATACAATAGAACATCTTTTTCGCATAGGTAGATTTTGATGAACGGTAATTTTTTTTTCGCCATAGATAATCGATCCACCCTAATGTACATCCAGTAAATTCTTCTGAAAATAGTTTTGCATTTTAAATATGCAAATTCCTGGGAAAAAGAGAAGATTGTACAAAGCAAAATAAATTTTTAATACGTTAGAAATCCTTGGGAAAAGACATGGTTTAATTTTTTTATTTTTTAAGTATACCAACAAAATTTAGTTTCTCGTCTATAAAATTTCATATTTTTATGAAGAATTCTTTTTTTTACAAGATTTGTTTGTTTCTAAATAAAATTCAATAATAATCAAAATCGAATTTTGAAATTTTGGAAACAACATCTTTTAATGTAGCTTAAAACATTTCACATAAAAAACTATAAAGTTTTGCTACAAAAATGGAATAAATCTTCGGTATTTCTATCCCCTGAAATTGCACTTTAATGCAAATATTTAAATACCATACTATCTTTTCTAAGCTTTATCTACATAAGGTCGTAAAATTAAAAGAACAATATTAAACAAACAAGAATATAAAACGTTAGAATTTACGGTTCACGTAAAAATTTCCCTATTTGAAGAAATCCTTGTTTTACTTTCCTTAAAATACTTCTTTATTTATATTAATGTTATCTACTTTCGAAAGATATTTAGTCATTATCTATACAATGTTAATAACTTTTTTTATAGCTCTAAACTTTTTATAATGCACAATCTTTTATTCTTGTCGTTATTTTTTTGGTTCATATTGCGAAAAGCTTTTAATAATTATTCTTATGTTTTTGATTTATGTATATTAAATATACTTTCAGCCAACTAAAAAGTGTTCATTTAGTTTCATATCTAAAGTATTTTTTCGTGATTTCTTTTTAATGTTCAATACTATTCTTTCAAATCATCTCTTTAAAAAATTCTAGAATTATCTAATATAACAGAAAAATATCAACATACATTTATAAAGTTCAGTTGCATTTGCTTAAATGTACGGTTGTGTAAACAATATATTAAACACCTCCTGCTAATATTGCAACATAGAGTAGAATACTGTTGTTAGTATAAAACAATTGGAAATAAAGTCTACTTTTGAGCGATAAGTGTAAAGTTTGCTTAGGGGGGGGGGGTCATTATATATCACAACAAATCAAAACCTTTTTTTTTCAAAAGCAATTTTGACGCCATAAACAAATTCTACATTCTTAAATTAGCCTAAAAATAAATTTTCATACAATTCCTACAAATAGTTTAAGAGGAATTAATTATCACAAAATAGGATTATTTTAGGGGCTCTATCTAAATTGTAGTTTATTATTCGAAGATTGTAAATATAACTATGCGGAGTAAATATAACTATATAAGAAATTGAAGGAATTTATAAAGGAAGAAACAACTATAACCTCTTAATTTTGTTTAAAACATAATAAATCCTTTAACAGAGAAAACGAATGTATAAATGATACTCTCTTCAAGGTTTTTCACATTTATTTAACTTTAACAGCAAAATAAACAGGAATTGTTTAAAAAATCGAGGAAAAGTAATGTATATTTTAATATAAAATTTATTTACCTAGTTTAAATTTTAGTCTTTGAAAAAATCATTTTTCAAATGGTTGGTGAAATTTCTTAAAGTATTATTTATTTAGTATTGCATGAAAATAAAACTAATGATTCTGTTTTAAATGAAAATTATAAAATATGTTCTTTTTTTAATACAGCCCAAACGATTAGTTTGGGTTTTTATATTTTGCTTGATCACAATACGCATGCAATCTAAATTGCAAAAATATTCAGAAATTGGAAAGAATGAAGATTACATTGATGAATTTGATCTACCACTAATTTTCAAATTGTAACATTTTTAATTTTTATATGACTGTATCCTATGAATCATATTTAGGATATAGTTTTCGTGATCTGATATTTAAAACAGTAAAAATTACATTATTACTAATTTTAGAAATTTGTAGCATCTTTCTGAATTAAAAAAGAAAACACGGTATTTTAGCATTATTCAATATTTATTTATTCTGTATTCAGAAGAAAAATTATTTTTATTTTGTTAGATAAATAATAATAATATAAAAAATCAAAAACTTAACTTCATTTAATAGCAAACGGATTTGCTAGCATACCGAATATTTGAGAAACATATCTTCTTAACTGAATTTTAAATCAGTTTCTTAAATATTTTCTTTACTTTAAGCCGACATTTCAGAATTTTATTGTAAGATAAATATTTGGAAGTTCTAAGATTTTAGCTAAATTTGATTTACGGTACAAATAAATTTTCAAAATTTTGTTTCGGAAATTTATTTAAATATTTATTTAAATATTTATTTTTATTTCACTTTAACAATTGCCTGATCAAATTAAGTAAAACTTTTTCGAATAGCAATAAATTTTCTATAGGAATAAGGAAAGTTTTTCTCAAAGAAAGATTAAGCAAAATTCTGCAGTGTTTTCTTCTCTGTTTTTCTGATTGGCATCTTTGTCTTCTTTCTAGTGTTTCGAATTTATTGTGATTTGTGACCTAAGAAAGAAGTGCTAAATGGAATAACTGTACGCCAAAAAAATTAATTAAGAAAGTGAGTTTCTCTAAAGAATATTGCATAATATCTTTTTTAGCAAAGATTGTTTGATCACTATGAATAATTAAATATTTTTATTAAATTTGTTCGAAAAATTTTCGTGAATTCATTTCCTATGTTTCCTATGCATCTATGTTTGTTTTTATTAAATTAAAATTGTAGAAATATATTTAAAAGTTTAATTTTTGATAAAAATATATCAAAATGTAATATAAAAAGATCAAGATAATAATCAAACAATATGTTTACAAAATTCTATGCCAACATCTATTGATAGTTTTTAACACGCTATATCTCTTTCGAAATAATTCTAAAGTAAATGGGTAACCTTTAGTAATTCATATCACCCGGATGAAAAGGAAATATTGCAATAGACATCCATTTAATGCTTTTTAGAGCCTTCTAGATTTATTAAATTTAATAATTAGAGAATTTTATCGGATTCGAATTTCTTTAAATTAGCAATAACTAATCGTAGAAATGTTTTTCGGAAAGTTTTGGATTCAACAAATGATTTTCTTCGTCAGCATTTAATTAATTATCATCCTTATCTATTTATTAACTAAGCAATTGCATCGTACGTGCTTTTTTTGCCGTCCATATTATTTATCATTCCTTAAGTTATCTCCCTAAGAAATACAATAGTGAAATTTTATGTTGCTGACCTTAAATGTGTCTCCATTATTATAGAAAAGTTACATAACATTACAACTTTTTTTCCGGAACATATTGATAAGGAAAGGTAGAAATTTGTCGAAAAGACCACAACATATTCATTAGTGTCAGTTCAAGCCCATCCTAACCAAATATTTGAAATAACATTTGAAAACTGATTTATTTTATTAATGTGAAAGCGGATAGCTTCATTGAAATATAAAATATAAAAAATAATTAAAAACCGTTTAATTTTTTAACTATTTGGAAAATAGTTGTTGTCCTCGGTAGAGAATTGGGAAATGCGAAGTATATCTAAACCTTTTTATTGGTTGAATTCCACAACTTATTTTAATTTATTCGTTTTCTGATTGGGCCATTTTTAATGTTCAAAAATAAAATTCTTCTGCTTTTATTTTATTCGTTTTCTGATTGGTCTATGTGTAATATCCAAAAATGGAATACTTCTGTTGCCACAATGACAAAAAAGTAATAAAAACTTTAAAAAAAAATAATTTCAAAACAAATAGATTATATGCATGTGACGTCACGTTGGCAAAAATAATAATTCTTGGAGAGTTAGTAATTTATAACGTATTATTTTCTGCGTATAATACAATAAAATGAAATTGATTATGTCAATGTGAAAATTACGTTTAGTTTGAATTTTCTAATGCAGTTTAATTCGAATTTTTACCAACCACAATTTGAGCTGTCGCGAAGAAAGCCAGTTTGTTTACAAACATGCACATTATCTATTGTGATAAAGATTTCAAACAAAATAATACTTCTGTTTTTTTTTTTATTCGTTTTATGATTAATCTACATTTATATTCAAAAATGGAATACTGCTGTTGCCACAATGACAAAAAAAGTAATAAAAACTTAAATAATAATAATAATTTGAAAACAAATTTTGATAAAGATTTCAAACAAATTTCATTTAAAATGCATTTTTTTCTCTACGCAACAGTGTAAAAATTATTATATGCGATGTTTAGAAGTTAAAAAATTTGCATTCCTAAAAATTATAAAACTGAAAATTCATTTAAAATCGGATTGTGATGGGTCCAGCAATATTAATGTTTAATCCATGTCGTACGTAATAGGAGGTGTTCAGAAGTCATTCTGATTAACTCTATCCAATAAATGCACGATTTAAACAGTTAAAATAGTATATTTAAAAAATACTGTTTTTTATTATTGGTATAGGGATATTAATGTTTAATACATGGCGTACATAATTTATGTCTCGTTCTGATAATCTTAAAAATTTTGTTTATTATTATTATTAATTTAAATATAGAATTTATTTATAAATTTTAGTCTTGGAAAATAACATTTTTCAAATAGTCGTTGCAATTTATTAAATTATAATTTTCTTGTTTGTTTTTGTTATTTTATTTTATTTTTTATTATTTATTTATTTATTTATTTATTTTTTGTTAGCATGGACCATGAGCAAATAGTCTGAGTCAGCATTCTTAAAATACAACCAAACATACATACATACATACATATATATATATATATATATATATATATATATCCAACATATAAAACAATCAACAATAAACAATACAAATTCAAATTCATGTGAATTGCGCCGAAACGCTGCATTAAAACACATAAATTAAAAATATAATTTCAAATTTATCGATTTAGCAAGAACCAGCACACCCCCCTCACAAAACATAAATCCCTTAAAATTAAAAATTCAACAATCAAAATACAAAAACAATAGGCTGCCAGCCTCGTCAGCGATGGGTTTTATTAGACAAAAGCAGCCGGACACTCGAGTTTACAAAAACAAAATATATTTAAGTGGCAGTGGGTTTCGGCCAGAGCGGTGAATAGCAAAAAATCAGATGTTAAACACCCGATGGCTATAATTCACTCGCTCCCCCACCGGACCCTACGCCACATTAATAAACGAATGTCTCACCTGGAACATTGTAAACGATGCAAAAATATGTTCTCTGAATAAAAACCACATCCCCAACTTAGCTGCCATGCCTCAACTCCAAACAAATTAAATAGAACAAAGTAGAAACCGTATTCCAAACCAATCCTAAAACAATCCAGGTCTGTTGCCACTCAATGCAGCTCATCATCATAAAACCGTCCTTTAGCAGGCTTTAGGTAGTACAAGTCATTTAGCTGTCACCGAGTAGCAAACGATCAAAAATGTAGAGAATCTGCAAACTCAGAGTACCTTTTTATGAACTTGAGAGGAATATTGTTTTTATAATGAAGTTTACTTTTAAATTGGAAAAGCTCATTATGAAATAGATATTTTTCTGAACAGATTCTATAAAATCGTAAAAATTTGGCTGATTATAATATTAATGTAGATACGTTTTTAAATATTGGAGGACCAGTGTACGAGCTGATTAACTGTAAAAGAAAAGCTTTTACGCTTATCATAAATAGAAATTTGCATTTTATTATCCATTAAAATTTTAATTTTTAAATCTAGATAATCAGCCTCCGAGCTATTTTCATTAGTTTTTTTCAACGTTAAGGAGTCGGGATAAATTTCTTGAGAAATTTCATTAAAATCAGAATTAATATTTAAAACGATCAAATCATCAATGTATCGGTAAGCAAAAAATTTTAGATCGGCTTTATTTATACTATATTGAAATTCATAAAAAAATAAAAATAAGTTAGCTGCAGTGGATGAGTAACTAGTACCCATGCCAATCCCATTAATTTGTAGGTATATTTTAGAACCAGTATAAACATAATTATTATAAAGGCAAAACCGGCATAATTTATAAAACAAGTTTGAATTAAAATCAGCACCATCCAAAACCAATTCAGCTGTTTTCAAAAGTGCATCCTTTAAACTACTAATAGGAATGGTTGTAAATAAATTTTCGGAATCATATGTATGGATAGAATGTATTTTATTGTTTTTTAATTTTTCGACAATTTCAAAACTATTAGAAACAATCCAAAAACAGTTACGTCGTCATATTTATATTTCAGCATGTTCAAAATTTTTTTAAGTAAATCCTCAAATTTTCTATTAAAATTATTACCTATACTATTAACATTACTGCAAATGAACCTGTATTTGGTCGGTACTTTATGGAATTTTGGAGTAAGAAATAAAAACGGAAGTGACGGATTTTTAATACGAGGGAATGGAATATTGGTTTGTTTAGAGAAAGCCAGATGTTTATTGATAATTTCTTGTACAGAAGATTTACAAATTTTATAGGTTATACTATTATTTAATTCTGCATTAAGCATTTCCGCATAAAACTTTTTTCAAATTACTGCAAAGTTACCGGCGGCCTTATCCACTTGACAAAGAACAAATTCTTGTTTTAATTTAGCTATTTCGTTTCTAAAATCCCTATTGAAATAATGATAAGTATAAGATGAATTATTTAAAAAACAATTCTGGAAAGATTTAAAATCACTTAAAATGTGTAATTTCCAATCTGTAAAGAGGGGGATAGGTGCATTGTATCTGTAACTTAAATTTAATATAAAAGCATTTAAATCAGCTTTAAAAGTATTGAATGACTTCATTGGATTTAATTTATTGTTAATACGAAATTTAGTACCCAAGTTCAAAAGATTACGTAGAGTGAAATTTTCTATAATATTTAGATCACCAGTCACAATATGTTGATTGGTTTCATTTAAAAAAGTTGAATTTTTAAAATTTTCGCAATTGCATTCCAAATCTGTAAATGAATCAAGGTTTTGAGAAACTTCTCTGTAATTAAATAAAATACTTCCCAGTGTTTTGGTATATTTATAAGTGGGTATTACTACAATATCTTTAACAGGAAATAAACTTTCCGAGCCAAACTTTCAGCCAAATTTTCCGATTTTATAGAATCTGTTCAGAAAAATATCTATTTCATAATGAGCTTTTCCAATTTAAAAGTAAACTTCATTATAAAAACAATATTCCTCTCAAGTTCATAAAAAGGTACTCTGAGTTTGCAGATTCTCTACATTTTTGATCGTTTGCTACTCGGTGACAGCTAAATGACTTGTACTACCTAAAGCCTGCTAAAGGACGGTTTTATGATGATGAGCTGCATTGAGTGGCAACAGACCTGGATTGTTTTAGGATTGGTTTGGAATACGGTTTCTACTTTGTTCTGTTTAATTTGTTTGGAGTTGTGGCATGGCAGCTAAGTTGGGGATGTGGTTTTTATTCAGAGAACATATTTTTGCATCGTTTACAATGTTCCAGGTGAGACATTCGTTTATTAATGTGGCGTAGGGTCCGGTGGGGGAGCGAGTGAATTATAGCCATCGGGTGTTTAACATCTGATTTTTTGCTATTCACCGCTCTGGCCGAAACCCACTGCCACTTAAATATATTTTGTTTTTGTAAACTCGAGTGTCCGGCTGCTTTTGTCTAATAAAACCCATCGCTGACGAGGCTGGCAGCCTATTGTTTTTGTATTTTGATTGTTGAATTTTTAATTTTAAGGGATTTTTGTTTTGTGAGGGGGGTGTGCTGGTTCTTGCTAAATCGATAAATTTGAAATTATATATATATATATATATATATATATATATATATATATATATATATATATATATATACAGGTGGTTATCAAAATAATGGAAACGCTTGTGAATGAAAGGGCATTTAAGAATTCCCTTCGTAAGCATTAAAATATAATCTTAGCTACCAGATTTTTTTAAATATAAAAAGTACATGTATTAGGTAGTATGAGAGAGCTCTAGAAGAGTTGTCTACGTTTTGATTTTTTTTTGTCAGAAGCGTAAAATGTCAGACCTCACAGACTTTCAAAGAGGCCAAATTGTAGGATCTCGACTAGCTGGAGCAATGGTGACCAAAACATCCCAGCTTATAGGCGTATCTAGAGGCGTGTCTAAAGTCATGACAGCATACACACAGTGCGGAAAGACAAGCTCAACAAAGCAAAATAGTGGACGGAAGGAGAAGCTGAGTGAAAGAGACCGACGGGTATTGAAGCGGATTGTAATGTCTAAAAAGAAAACAACTGCAGCCAAAGTGACCGCAGAGCTCATTCAGCATCTGGATTCTCCAGTGTCAACAATTACAGTTCGGAGATACTTTCATAAAGAGAACATTTACGGCAGAACAGCAATTCCCAAGCCACTTGTCACAGATGCTAATGCCAAACGTCGTGTAGAGTGGTGCCACAACCACAAAACCTGGTCGATTGATAAGTGGAAGACTGTTATATGGTCAGATGAATCATCTTTCACATTTTTCCCCACAACAGGACGGGTACATGTCTGGAAAACACCTGCACAAGCGTATGATTCTGATTGCCTCCGTCCAACTGTCAATCATGGAGGTAGATCGGTCATGGTATGAGCAGCCGTGTCATGGTTTTCTGCTGGTCCAATCGTAACCCTGAAAGGAAGGATCACTGGGGAGAAGTATAGAGAAGTTTTAGTTGACCAGGTCCAGCTCATGATGCAAATTTTGTTTCCTGCAGGAGAAGGAGTTTTCCAGGATGATGATGCCCCTATTCATGTAGCCCACAGTCCCCAGACCTCAACATAATCGAACCGTTGTGGTCTATTTTAGAGCTTTCAATCCGGAATCGATATCCTCCACCGGCATCTCTCACGGAACTTTCACAATATCGCCATGAAGAATGGTACAATATTCCTCTAAACACTATTCAGAATTTGTATGATTCGATTCCCAGGTGAATCCAAGCTGTATTACATGCCAAAGGCGGTCCTACGCCATATTAATAAAGAATTCCTTCAAAATCTAGGGTGTTTCCATTATTTTGATAACCACCTGTATATATATATATGTAAATTATACATATATATATATATATATATATATAATATAACAACGACTATTTGGAAAACGATATTTTCAAAGACTAAAATTTTATGCTTATGAATATATTCTATACTTAAAAAAAGAAATGATAAACATCACTTTTATGATGATCAAAAAGTTGTTTACGTAATAACAGTCATTTATTACAGACGCCATAGATTAAACACTATAATTCCTAGACCAAGTATTAAAAAAATAGGTAATTTATAGACATACAAATTTAACTTCTTAAAATGTGCAGTATTTCATTGATTTAATCACACTTAACTTCTGAACGCCTCATATTACGTACAACATGGAATAAATATTAATATTCCTGGTCCCATCATAAACAAATTTTAAATGAAACTTCAATTTTACAATTTTCGAAACTGCAAATTTTTAAACTTCTAAAAACCGTACAGTTTAAATTTTTTTATCGTTGCGTAGAGACAAAAATGCACTTTTAAATTAAATTTCTTTGAAATCGCTATCACAATTTTTTCCTTCATATTTATGATGCCGAAAACAATGATATTAAAAGTATTGTTGTTTTGGACTCCATCTATGTTACCAAACGAATGCCAGACTTGTCTATCCTCTAGAATACAAGAAAGTGACGATTGTTTAACAGACTTCTTACAAACGCTTAAGAGTCACTCCAGACAAGAATCACCCAGGCTGTGATTAAATTGTAAACAGATTTTTGTGATTTTTTTCTGAGTGAGATGATTATTAGAAAAAAAGAAATCCAAAATATCCATGTTGTGTGACCATTGATTTTAATTTGATGGGTGTCAAAGGTAGTACGGGTCAATATAAAGTTACATTGGGAAACTGGGCCAGGATTTTGCAATGCAGACCTTGGAGATTCCGGCTATTTAGTTTCCAAAAAGTAACGTTCATTTGTTCAAAGTCTGAAGCTTTGTAAATGTTTTCAGTTAGCTGCAGTCTATCATACAGAAATTTAAAAAATTACATTTCAATCTTTAGAAATAAAATAATATATATGTCTCATATTTCTTTCATCTTGGGTCTAGATGCGTCATTTTCATAAGGCAACTGATACAAATAGGTCTATCTTCCAATCGCGTTTGATTTTTTGAATATGGAATATCTGGTCCTGCTTCGATTATATAAATAACTTTAAAATTTTAAAACTAGGCACATGATATAAATTATACATCAAATAAAGAGCATTGCATTAGAAACCTTTGCTGTTGACATGTCTAATATAAGCACATTATGTGAAATTATTAAATTTATTAAACAAAATAATTCTGTAAGTAATTATGTGTTTTATTACAGGTAATAGATATAAAAGGTACTTGGGAATTTAAAGTAAAAAATAAATTTAAAAAAATGATACGTAAGTATTTAATTATCTCATTTTTTATTTTACTTACCTAAATAAAAGTTGGATACATCCAATAAACTTGAGAAGAATGAAATTATATTTTCATGCTAAAAATAATTCATTTTTATTGTTTTCGGTATGTTTCTAATAAAGCCACTTTGTGTTTTGAACGCATTTTTTTATGTATTATACATTTTCAATGCTTGACTATTTTATTGAACACATTTGGTTTGATACTTCCAAAATACTATGTAAAATTTATTATGTAACTTTAATAAAATATTACATAACTTTATTTATTGAAAGAATAAAAAAAAAACAATTGAAGAATTAATTTCACAAAATTAGTAAAATTTTAAATATATAAATTTATAACTATTGGAGTAACTGGATCCCACATGGTTTAGTTAGCCCTGAGACATTTTCTAGTTACTCCATTTTTTAAAACTCTATGGGGTATGTATTTTTTAAAACTGAAATAAACGTCTCACATATGAAACAAGAAGTGAATGTGTATAGATATCTCACATTATTCTAATTAGATATCTAAATGCCTAATCTTTAAACTGAAAGATTGTTTAACAAAAATACTTACCATATTTTAATAGAAGAAATTCAACCAAACTGACAGTGTTTGTAAAAAAAATAAAAATACATTTTGGGATATATATTACAGGAAAGACAGAGTTAAGATTGAGCTGACGCACGTTGGTTTAAGACATAAAGATGAATGAGCAATGAATGAATATTATATAATTTGTTTACCGATTGTATAATTATGCTATAAAATAATTTAATACAAAAACTAAAACTTAAAAGGCATTAACGTTTTTTTTTTATTATTAAATAGCCTATGTCGAGTTACCTCATGGGTAAAGTGACCACAACTTACTTTATAATCTATACAAATCAATGTTAGTCTTATATTTTTACACTTCTTAAAGAAAGACTGTTATTATCGCATTAATTCTATTAAATTACTTCTTTAAAATACTATTAAAATACTATTTAATTACTTGTTCTTATAAAAATTACTTGTTTGCATTTCTAAGCTGACAATGAGACTGAAATTTTACTACGCGAAATTTATTAAGCAGTTTTTTTATAGAAAATAAATAGACTTTTAAGTAAAATAGAAATAAACGACCATTTAATATGCTGAATTCATATCAAACTTTATATTTCAGTAAATAAAAAAAATCTAATCAAAGTATAACAAAATAATTTTAAAATATTTTAACTTCAATCCAAAAATAAATTTATCTAATGTATTTTTTTTTCCAATTCAATAAAATTGTTAATCCTATAATTATTTTTAGTTTGTAAAACAATTGTCATAGTTTTCTTAATTTATTTAATTAACACTTTTGTAAACAATGAGTTAAAAAATAATTTGATATTTAGTGTTGGCTCATAGTATTTCAATGATTAATTACTGAAATGTTAAATATCTACTTAATTAAATAGTAAAAAAATTGGTTAGAAAAATTGAATTATTATCACATATTTAGATATTATTAGAGCAGGATTACTATAAAATATTTTTATAGAAAGATTGCATTATTATCAGATATTTTGTGAAACTTCATATGTTTCACATTTATCAGAAAAAGTTAATATGAATAAATAATATTCTATGTATTAAATTTTAAATGATTTAAATTTGGCTAAACTATCTCAGTTCTTTTATGTGCACAAGCGGTTTTAGTAAAACAAATACATGAGATCTCAAAAATAAAATTAGGTTATGATATTAGGAGTTCTTTATAAATAACAACCAACAAATAATGTAGACTGCTCGTATACAATCGACATATCTCTGATAAAACCTCATTATACGAATATATTAAATACAATCGCTTTTATTACAAATAGACGAATTTCGTGAATTTTAAAGTGACTTTTAGATTTTTTTTATATTATTGAAATGGAGAATTTGTCAATTGCACGTTATCAAATACATTCCCAAAACTCACGCTATTAAAATATCTTCCCACGCATTCTGAAATGAAAAATCATTCGATTAGACTGGCTATTTTAGACAGTTACAGTTTGTACAGACCTCACTCTATATAACAGATTATAAGTGGCATGAAGCAATAAATTAAAATCGACATTTCATTGCAAAGTATAAAATGGAAGGAATGGAATTTCTTTTAACGTATGTGATGAATACTTTTTAAATTTTCTAATGGTAATATTGCATCGAAATTTTTGGTAAGAAAAAAGAAATAAACATTTCAAACTTTTCTGGCATAAAGTGACATTAATTACGCGTGTTACAATGGAGATTGAGTTTCTCATTTTTAACTGTATTATTGTAGATTCAATCTTTGAACAACAAATATTCAGAACAAATATAATCGAAATATTAGAAAAACAAAAATTCAGTAGTTCTTAATTTTCGTGCATAATTTGAAAAAAAGGTGTTAAGCCTATATGTTATTGTTGATATTTCTTACTGTATTAATGTGAAGACACTGTACATGAAAAAAAAACTTGTAGTACTTTATAATTTTCTTATATATATAAATATTTGTGAGCTTATATGTATTTTTTTTCTAGGTCAGAAATACTTTTCTAATACTTTTTCTAAAACTATCTCTTCCAGTTAACTTTTCTTAATTTCATTCGCAATACATAAAATGAACTGAAATATTGAAATTAACTAGATGTGGTCATATTGAACTTTAATTTAATGTCTCTTTTACAAGTATACATTTAAAAGCCATATAAGTATGTGTAAAATAAAAAAAATGTAAATTTAGTAAGTCTAAATCTTATTAATCACTAAAAGCCAAAATCAAAGAAATATATTGCACATATTGTCAGCAATTACATATGCCTCACAATAAAATTGAAATTTTAATGAAAATTTTATCATAGATGAAACATTTTTAATCAAAGTATAAAACGGATGCCGTATTGATTATAGCAAAAAATATTGTAAAATTGCATTTATTTCAGTTATCCTGTTTTTTTGCAGAATATGTATCTTTGTTTAAAGACCGATTTTTTCTCCTGCTAAATTAAATCTTGATTTAATGAAATTTAATGTCATCCATAATTCGCTGTTTTTTCTACACTAAAAACAATCGTATTCTTCTATTTTCTTGTCGTGAATTTTATTATAAGTAGTGAAAAATATGCATAATCTATACAAGTACCAATGTCTAATGTGTCTGAATTAACTGATTAAATCATCACTCGTTGAATTAACGGAGAGCGGCGTTCCGGGAACTCTTCCATCATTTTCCCTTCTCTTTGAAACACTGATCACTTTATTTCAAACACTGATAATACAATTGGACAATTTGCGAATCAAATTTATTAAACTGAAATCACCCAAAAACAGCAAAAACGAAAACCAAAGCTCTGAAATAGTCGGACGATCAGTGCAATTTTGATCTCTTATTCGTATGGTATTATTTATTACTAACAAAAAACTATTGTATTTCATCTTTCCTTTTTAATGAAAATTACTCTCCATTTTATTAAAATTGTGATTCTTAATTTTCTAAAAATAAACGGTAATACTTCTAAGTACATTAAAATGTCTTCAGCTCACATTTAGCAACCATATCCCAATTTCTCATTATTTAGGGGGAAATAATATTTAAATAACAATATGAGGAAATTAAAAAAAATGCAAATTAATTTTTTTAATTTTTTTTCAATGTCTACATGTATTTTGTGACAGGCATTGAAGATGTTAAAATACACGACCTCCATACGAGAACCAGACCATACAAGAACGTGTCTCTTATGTATAATTAAAAAATGAATTAGTACTAAATCAAGAAAATTTAAAAACAAGTAAGTGCTAAATAGTTCCTTATTGAATACGTGTAAGGAACTTTCATTTCTCACATTAATTGAAGAAAGAAAACACTTTTGGCAAAATAAAAGGAACAAGTAGAATCATTTCAAGTGCGGCATTTGTCTACATCCAAGTAACTATTACATATTTTTGGAATCTGCTGATACCAGAATATCTAAATCTACGATGAAACAAATCTTCCGATATTCCGCTATTTATGTTCAGTACACCGAATTGAAAGCAAAGACTATACACAGTGTTGACCAGTAAAAATATAAGGATCTTGGAGAAGGTAACAGCAATATGTCAGCTAAAGTATTCCCAAACAAACTCTCTTGGATGTATAGTGACGTTTTATATTAGAGATACTTATATTACGTATTCTGTATTTGCGTATAAAGATCGAATTGGTCATTTCATTCCTACCAAACCATGATAGATTAGATAATCTGCAACATCTAGACCTCAGTGACGTCTTGCATTATAATCCAGCAGAATGAAATATTTTTCGCAACGGCATATTGGAAGACCTACTGATCTTGGATCTCGTCCCGATATTTTAATGAGAGGTTATCCATGGACCACCTAGTCTGAATTTTGCCCCTACCATCAATCAACCATCACTTAAGTGAGTTTTTTAGCAATCATGGAATGATTGTATCTGGTGCATTTTCCCCTTCAGATCAGCAAATCCCTTGAATAGCTCACAACACTGAAAAAAACACGACAGGTGTTTCTTAATCTACAAAATTTACTATAATCGTGATCGAAAATAATGATTATTTCCAAGTCACCTTAGATTTCTAAAAGTGTTTCTTTACCTTTAAAAAAACTCACAAAAATATTTATTTGCGAAATCTAATTAAAAAAAAATTATAAAAATAAACGTATTGTAAAAGTTACTACGAGACGTTTCCGAAAATGACGGTCAGAAAAAAAAAATAATATATTTTTGCAATTAAAAAAAAATTGTTTTTAGAATTTTAGAATAAAGAGAAAAATGCGAGGTTATTGTAAATTTTCATAAATCAAGTTAAGTAAGAATTTTCGTAATTTGTCATTTTTCACGGTGTAAATTAAACTAGGATTCATCTGTCTACTTGCGCCGAAAGATCCAGAAAACAACTCCCGTTCTGTGTTCTATTTCTTTAACGATCAGAATCATGACTTTAAGGCAAATAATTTGATGTAAACTGATTATATGCACAGACGATGGACTACACAAAATGATTCAAAGATGATAAAAATAGATTATTTAAAGAATTTGGATTATTTTTTACAAACTAGAGCTGAAAGAAAAATAAACTATTCATATAACTCCATTCAATATTGTAACTTTCTGAGTACTCCAAGGATATTTTCATAAAAACCCCAAATTGCTTTGTACAGACATTTATTGCTAAATCCGTCATCTGTTATAACTGTTTTTCAATGTGAAGTTGTCGCATATTGCTATAACATTAGTATATTTTCTTAATATTGATTTTAAGTTATAAAAAAAGGTTTTAACCGTTATTATAAATAAAAGTTTTTATCGTGATTTAAAATGTAAGGTGAACAAAAAATCCCGCAAAGCAAATGAGGGTTATAATTTTTTTTTAATTCATGGAAAATTCAATAACAAAGATAGCTTTATTTTGATTTTACAATCGCAATAAATCCATATTATATAGATTAATATATTAGTCATAAGGAACCATTTAAATATTAATTAGTTAAGGGGGGGGGAGTCTGGTGAGCTTGTCCTGGTGAGCTCTGACGCTTGTTGAATTAAGATACTTTTCTTACTCTGTAGGAATGTATTTTAATCATGATTTCCATAGAGAGATACAGAGTAGAAATGATATTTTTCGAACAATATTTCCAATATATTTACAGTTTGATGATTGTGTTACGCGGTTAATTTGGTGATTCTTTTTAATAAAACGCGCGACAATGCGTATTTTTGAAAAATATCACGCCAGTCTGAAACGCGGTAATAAATCAATGTTGCAATTACTTTGAAAATTGCAGTGATTTTAGCGTTATTTTGTAAAAGGTATTGTTTTGAAGTTTTCAAGTTTATCGCCATATTTCGAATCAAATTTTCTTCGTCCCTTCGTAATTACTATCGATTCAAATAATACATTACGGTATAGATTATAATGAAATTCGTTTATGGGTATAGAACTTAACATTATCGGAAATTTTACATGGATTTTTCAAATTCTTTCAATTTATGTAATTGCTGAAACAAGGTAGCAATAAAGAGAAATTTCACAAGTAGTTTCGAAGGTTTAACTGTTTTTAGGAAAAACTGCACAAATCCATTGCTATCCATATCGCGCACATATTCTATACAAAAAATGACATTTTTAAATATCAAAATACAAACGGAAAAATTGAAATAAGCGCTGCAATCCATTTAACACGTTCGCTGCCGCTCACGCGATAGCGTGTGTTATGGCGCCAGAATTAAGGGGCCACTCACGCGTCAGCGCGTAATGTGGAGTGATGTCCAATAGCCAGTCACGTGCTGGCGCGGGAAAATCTTTCACTGATACTTTGTTATAAAAAGTAAATCGGCTTCTGGGAAAAACCCACTTCTACAGTGCGGCATTAACTGTCATCACATCTTCATGTAAGCGGCAGCGAACGTTTAACATTAGTTTGGGTTTTTTCCTTTGTTTGCATATGCTTTAAAATTTATTTTATTTTCTAAATAAATCGTATATTAGAAGTATACTTTTAAACCATCCAAAATATGGATATTTTTTTCTGTCGATTCGAATTTGGTTTGTCTTCTGTTTTCAGCATTTTGGGTTCGGGTTAAAGTGTATTAAATTCGGATTATATTTCCTGCAGAATGCTGCACTTTATTTACGGTCTAGATAAGTGTCGCAACGACCATATTTGCCAAACATTCTTGGGAAAAAATGTTATTTATTGTCTCCAAAATAAAAAAAATTGTAAAGCAGAAAATTTCTCAGTTATATTTTGTAACAGATTATTAAAAAATTACTTTAAAGTAAGGTACCCTGGGGTAATAACGCCAGGCGGGGTAATAACGCCAAGTGCTTATATTTTGCATAATTATGAAATAATCAGGTAAATGACACCCATGTGCTCTGCGCAGAAGGGTTTTGAGTCATATAAATCGCAAAAAACAGCTTCAAGTTAATTTGTTTCATTTTTAGGTCTTATTGTTTTTACAAACAACTAAAATTAACGCTTGATCTAAAATTTGCGAAATACGTTTTGTAGTGTGAAGACTATCTTTTTATACGGAAATACTTTGTTAATTACATAAATTTGTAGTGCATTTCATGTACTTTTAAAATATTGTTGAAGATTTTGGATATCTTCTCGAGATAATTTGTAATTTAAAATGTACTGCGCATTAACTATACAGGGGTAATAACGCCAATCCTTGACGTTAATACCCCGGTTGATTCCCTACAGTGGCCGAGCTACATCCTAAATACTGATTCAAATAAACACAGTTAAAACTGTGCAATGTTTCTCATATTTCTATTTAAGCGGTCCTTTTTAAGCAAAAAGAAGCTCACGGTCTAATATTCTTTTGCCTCATCCCCCCCTCCCACACCACACCTTTATTTTTCTTACACTTTCACAAAAAAAATGAACATTTTCAATAGCTTAGAATGCAATTTGTCAATTTCTAAGTTTATAGAGTTTGTATTTTTAGAATTGGGCTATCTACATGCAATTATTATATCTTATTTCATAGTTTTGTTTGCATGGCGTTATTACCCATATAGGTGGGTAATAACGCCAAATAGCATTGGTCAAGAAAAAACGCCATTACATTTTATGAATACATATCTGTTAAATTATTTTATTTTATATAGATAGTCAATGAGTTGCTGTATCAGATCCTATATTTGTTTGAAAAATACAATCTAAAACTAAGCCGTGAAAATTGGTAGAACCTTAACGTGGCGTTATTACCCCAGGGTACCTTATAATTTAATATGAAACTACTGATTTTTTAATGTTGATATTTATTATATATATTCAGGCTCAAATTAGGGCTACAAATGAGTATCGCGTTAAAGATAAAAAGCATTGCAATAATTTTTCTTCGCTTTATTATAAAAAAGTTTTTGAAACATTTAATTTTTTTTATTAATAAAAAAAAATCTTAAAGAATGTTCCATTAAAAATTATATTAATGATACATTGTGAAATACACTACGTCTAAACCTATGTAACATGTAAATAACGTGAGTTTTGAACGCGTAAAGCGTGTCGACTTGCGCCATAAAATAAAAATCAGTTTTCAGTAAAAATATTATTTTCTTATCCCATAAAAATCAGGTCAAATTCTGAATAATAAAGCCAAGGAAAAAAAAAAACTCCTGAGTAGGAATTTGCGAACCGCCGAAAAAGATTTTTCACCCTCCAGTGATTTCATTGCATTGTAGGAAAGTTTTCTTACGCTGTTTCTATGCAAATAGAATTTGCATTCTATTTTTTCCTTACTTTATATTGCAAAAAATAAAAGATAATGTAAGTCAAGGTGCATGAATACCATAAGTTTTAATGTATCCTCTGTATAATTCTTTCGGCGTTTGGATACAAATGATTTTTTTTTTATGTTTTATTTTTATTTTTTTTTAACTGTAAGGTTACTCAGATTTTTTTTTTAGAATCTGGCATCCCTATAGAACATTTTAAGGAGTTCCACGAAAAGGAAAATCTTGTAACTATTTCGAGGTACCGACAAAATATTGTAAGCATACAGATTTATATAGCTTCATTTTTTAATAAACTTTAATTTTAATCAGTAGCAATAATTTTAGAAATAAATTGAATGAAAATTCTGAATTTAAAACATAGATTAGAAATACAATATTTAATATAAATAAAATACGTCATTTAACGTACTTATTATGTAAATGTATAAAATAAATTTTAAAAAATCTTCAGACCTTCTGAAAATTTATTATATGAGTTTAAACTTGTTACAAAAGGTAAGTCAAGCCCATTAATCATTTGAGTTATTAACTACTAATCATTAGGGAAAAAACACAGCATATATTTTACTGTGGTGAAGTATGAGATAATATTAAGATTGTTCATATTACTGGAAGATTTTGTATTGTTTTTATCGCTTTTGTCGCTTTTATATTGATATTTATTGGTAATTTCCATAAAAATGAGATAAATAGAGGGCTCCAAAATAATTCCTTGACAATACTTTAAATTCATAGGAAATAAATAATTTATTTACTTCTTCTTTACTTCTATGTAATTGAATGTCTTTGGCTTTGAGTGAAAACCTATAAATGGATTTACGGATGTGTATTTTCTTATAAAACGCATAACCTGAATTTCCAAAAAGCATTCCGGACAGTGTATCCAAAAAAATGATAAATTGTCATAATGCTTTACAATTAAAAAAAAAAAAAGTTGGCGATTCTTCAACTAAATAAAAGTTTTTTAATTCGATGCTGCTTAATTTAAGATATTGATACTATTCTTATATTGTCATTATGTTAGTAATTTTAGATTTGTATTTGCAGACTTATATTATCCGCCTCTATTATAGTTTTATTAGTGAGCCATATACTAATGATGCTAATTATTGATTATATGGACGAAACATTTATGTAATTGATTTTAGTTATAAAAATTATTGAAAAAGGTGTTTGAAAATGAATAAAAAATTATTGAATACCTAAACCGTGGATCGATTTGTAAAATAATCTATACAGTTCTTGCAAAACTTGTTTATAATGTATTGGACAAATGTTTAATTTTAGCACAATTGAAAGTAGCGTTTAAATATCCAAAAAGAACATGTGTAATTTTATCGCGAAGCAAATGTTATCATAGCAAAACAATGTATGATCATTTTAATAATACCAGGATTAAAATGTAATTTGGCGCAAAACTGAATGAATGTCTAAAAATACCTAACTGCATATTATTCTAATTAGTAAGCTTAAAACAGGATAAAAACAGTACAAAGAATACAAAGAATAAAAAAAGTTATTTGGAATATTTTTTTACGTTTATGTATGTACTGGCATAAAAAACCCTGCTCCTTGTATGAATTCAGACTTGAGTTGGGCTTATCTTTTAGCATACTAGAATTGCCCTTGATCTTTTTATTTATTTAATTAATTACTATTCATTTTTTATGTTTATTGCGACCGATTTGGTTTCTTCAGAGGTTAAGCCACAGAAATCTGTATGCTTACTAAAATTTTATCAGCGCACAGTACAAAGAAGTATGTCAAGCTACAATTTTACTTTTTGTAAAACAATCTACTAAACTTGCAGCAATCATACTAAAATTTTATCTGTAATCCGGGTTGTAATTACATAAAATCTTCTAGGCGTCACAGCAAAGATACAGGTTTTTTTTTTTTATTTACATTACAAAATGTATATGTTGTTGTCGTGACATAGAAAGATTTAGAAATTCCAGTTTCCCATAAAAAAATTGTAACCTTTCAAAATTTTTTTCAGTGTACACCATCCAGCTCTTCGGGTATGACGCAAATATTCGAAAACCTGAAAACAGAAGAATTGAAAGAAAACCCTGTAAAAAAATTAGCACTTAATTTATAAATAAAGTCTTTGAAATATATATATATATATATATATATATATAGAGAATATAAACATAATTAAAGATTGAGATACATTTGTTACTTGAATAAGCAGAGCTTACGCTGCATAAAAACCGAGTATTTTATTTTTTAATTAAAATTTCGTGTTTATTTTAAATACTCTGAATAATTTATTTAAAATAACCTTAGCAAAAAAGGGCATAGAATTACCATAAAAAAAAACCCATAAGTGCAATCATGTGGTTTTTTGCCTATGGTAAAAGTGTAAATAATAACCATATAATCGTTTAGTGCATGGTAATTCTTTATGGTACTATATATTAAAAAAAGTAATAATATCAACTTTCGTGGCTCCATCTCTTACCAACACGGGGAACGAAGCTTAGTAATGTATCTCTACCTTGGGAAGAACAGGGATTCGATCCTTGGACGGTTGGAATGGGAGGAGAACGTCTTAGCCATTCGGCCATACGAGGCTGAGAAACTGTGCTTATAAAAGGTTATATTAATAAAGCGTTTCGGTAAATCATCATTATTTGTCGTTCTAAGTTAATGGTTGATAAAAGAAGGGAGTTTTGCAGTTTTTTAAAAATATAAATTGTTTTATGGAATAAATATCTTAGCAAATATTATTTAGTTATAAATCCAATTAATTAAAGAAAAACTGTTTTCTGCTTATTAAAATTAATTTTTTAAAAATAAAAGGTTGATAAGAAATAATATTTAATTAGAATAAGAAATCGCTTGCTAACTTAGTAATATATTTTTAATGATTATATTGATGTATTATATTAAATCATTACTTACGGGCATTTTTTAATTTTAACATAAAAAAAATATATATATTACAATTTTTTAGATAACTTTTTCGGAAATTTTGAATATTTCTTTTAAATTTTAATACTGAAAAGATTAATAAATTTTTAATATTTTTATACTTTGTAAAATTATTTTTAATCTTTTCAATAATTATTAACGTTTAAATAAAATAAAATAAAAACCTTGTTATTGCATATAAAATGAATATAAATTAATATAAAAAACAAAACTAAAAAATATTACTATTTTTTGACTATTGTCTCTTCTAATTATAATAGAAAATATTACTATTTTCTGACTATTGTCTCTTCTAATTATAATAGAAAATATGACTTAAACGTCATTATAAGCATCAGAAAAAACAAAGAAAGAAATTATTAATGCAGTTTTTTTTAGAATGTGTTTGTATAATTACAGAAGTTTGTAATTTTGAAGTTTGTAATTACAAACTTCTTTAATCGCTGTTAGAATTTTATAGGAAATATGTCATTAAATATATATTTTTGTTAAATCATTTTATTTCTCCCATAGGATTTTTTATTTACAACGGATAGACTCTGCTCACATACATGAAACACCATAAGAACAAAATAACAACACTATTATTTCATATGTTATCATAATTTGAGACCGACAAAAATATTGGTAGATTTTTTAATATTTTTATAGATCATAAACTAATGTTTATTCTTTTTAATAATTATTAACTTTTAAATAGAATAAAAATCCCTGTTATTGCATATAAAATGAATATAAAAATATGAAATAACGTGGATTAATTTATGAACTGTTTTCTTTGTACTATTACGTTTATAATGTTAATATTTAATTAAAATAATATAATATACAGGGTGTCCCAAAAGGTCGTTTACAAACTTAACATGCTGGTCTGTCATATCATGATAACAATATTAAATAGGAAACTAAGGGTCCCAAACGTCTTCCAAAGGAGATATGCGCCATTAAAGTTTAGGGTCCAAAAATTCAAATGATTATAAAAAACAGAAAAATTGGTCGATTCGTTTGCGGTTTTCGGTAAAACTATTCTTTATGTCAGTATTTTCTTGAAAATAAATTATAAAGATAAATTTCAAAAAAGTCGATAGAGGGCGCTTTAGACTTTGGAGTAACGATAAACTAGTTTTTAACATTATTTTTTGCATCCCATTAAAATTTTTTAGAAGCTTAGACATAAACTTAAATTTTGAGCTCAAAATCTAAATCGTTGGAAGTGGTTAAGTAGCTCAAACTGAATTGCGGGGGGAGGTTCAAATTTCAAATGATTTAAAAAAGCGGAAAAATTGGTCAATTGATTTGCGATTTTCACTAAAATTATTCTTTATGTCAGTAGTATCTTGAAAATAATTTATAAAGATAAAATTCAAAAAATGCCGATAGAGGGCGTTTTAGACTTTGGAGTAACGTACAACTATTTTTTTTTTCCGTTATTTCTTACATCTCATAAAATTTTTTTAGAAGCTTAGACATAAACTTAAATTTTGAGATGAAAATCTGAATCGTTGGGAGTGGTTAAGTAGCGCAAACTGAACTATGTTCAATGGGGGTGGGGAGGTTCAAATTTCAAATGATTATAAAAAACGGAAAAATTGGTCGGTTTTCGCTAAAACTATTCTTTATATCAATATTTTCTTGAAAATAAATTTTACAGATATCTTTCAAAAAATTCCCTCAGAGGGCGCCTTAAACTTTATAGTAACCAACAACTATTTTTAACCGTTATTTTTTGCATCTAATAAAATGCTTGTAAAAGTTCAAACTTAAATTTTGTGCTCAAAATCTGCATCGTTGTGAGTAATTAAGCGGCCAAAAATTGAATTGCGTTCGAGGGGTGGGGAAGGTAACATTTCAACTCCTAAACACAGTTCAGTTTGCGCTTCTTAACCCCTCCTATCGATTTAGATTTTGAGCACAAAATTTAAGTCTAAACTTTTGCAAACATTTAATTATATATATATATATATAAAAAGAAAAAAAGAAAAAAACGGTTAAAAATAACTGTTGGTTATTCTAAAGTTTAAGGCGCCCTCTAACGGATTTTTTAAAATTTATCTTTAAAATTTATTTTCAAGGAAGTATTGACATAAAGAATAATTTTAGCGAAATCCGACCAATTTTTCCGTTTTTTATAATCATTTGTAATTTGAACCTTCCCACCCCCATTGAACATAGTTCAGTTTGTTCATAGTTCATCTCAAAATTTAAGTTTATGGCTAAGCTTCTAAAAAAATTTATGAGATGCAAAAAATAACGGAAGAAAATAGTTGTACGTTACTCCAAAGCCTAAAGCACCCTCTATCGGCATTTTTTAAATTTTATCTTTATAAATTATTTCCAAGATAATAATTGACATAAAGAGTAATTTTAGTGAAAATCGCAAATCAATTGACCAATTTTTCCGTTTTTTATAATCATTTGAAATTTGAACCTCCCCCTGCATTTCAGTTTGCGCTACTTAACCACTTCCAACGGTTTAGATTTTGAGCTCAAAATTTAAGTTTATGTCTAAGCTTCTAAAAAAAATTAATGAGATGCAAAAAATAATGGTAAAAACTAGTTTATCGTTACTCCAAAGTCTAAAGCGCCCTCTATCGACATTTTTTTGAAATTTATCTTTATAATTTATTTTCGAGAAAATACTGACATAAAGAATAGTTTTAGTGAAAACCGCAAACGAATCGACCAATTTTTCTGTTTTTATAATCATTTGAATTTTTGGACCCTAAACTTTAAAGGCGCATATCTCCTTTGGAAGACGTTTGGGACCTTTAGTTTCCTATTTAATATTGTTCATCATGATATGGCAGACCAGCATGTTAAGTTTGTAAACAACCTTTTGGGACACCCTGTATATTATATTACTATATATATATTAATATTTTGTTGTTAATATTTTTAAAAGCTATTTTAAAATGGTCCCGGACTCCTTTAATCGATGTTAGAATTTTATAGGAAATTTGTCAAATATATATTTTTTTAATCATTTTATTTCTCTCAAGATTTTTTTTATTTTTAACGCATTTACACACTCATATATATGAATTTTATAAGAATAAAATAATAATATGTTATTTTATGTTATATTAATTTTAGATCAAGGGATTTTCATCAGACTGGTTATAAGTTAACATAAGTTGTTGCTAAATAGATTTTGGTGTAAACCATCTAATCAGTGGCGCTGCTATGATTCTGTTTTTTAGAAGTGCGAAAACATGCATAAAGATAGGAGAAAGTTTTGAGATTACCACAACTGAGTAGTTTTATATTATAGTTACACAAAATCTAATATATTATAAACTTTCAAAAGATTTTACCATACACCATGCTTTGAAATATTATACAATTTATGGTACAAACAATTACGTATGATTTTACGATACATCATGCTATGGAACAACATTGAATGCATGGTAAATTTCATTTCCCTATAGTTTTACCATATACCGTGCTATGGAATACCATACCATGCATGGTATATATCATTATCCTATAACTTTACCATACACATTTCTCTGGATACCATATAATGTATGGTATATATCATTATCCTATAACTTTACCATACATATTTCTCTGCATACCATATAATGTATGGTATCTATCATTATCTTATAACTTTACTTTACAGATTGCTCTGCATAACATAGAGCGATGAATGTTTACCATATGAATACAATATGTTTACATATAGTTACATAACTTTTTTATGATTTTCCATATAATATCATGTGTTTCAATAAAAAATCTTATGCCATTTTTTGCTAAGGGTAAAAAAGTGAAACTTTCAAATAGACTTACAGTAAAATAATAACAGCAGTCTATTTGAATAATAGTATACCGTACGTTACATTTCTCAATATTTTAAAAGAGAAAAAAATATTGATACTCATTTGATACTTTATTAGCAGAATAAATTTCAAATTTCAAATTCACTTTAAAGATGAAGTTCAGTTTTAAAAATGATAAAACCTACCTTCTTTTAGTATTTAATAAAATGTTTTTATTTTTTACTCTTATTTTATCAAGTATATTTTTTATTAATCTCAATCTTTAAATCATTATACGTTTTGAAAATGACTTATCTGAAGTTTACATCATAGCCAATCTTGCATAGAAATTCTTAATGAATTTCCAATGGAAAAAAGTGCTTTTTTGGAAGGCCTAAATTTATAAAAACATATTATCCTAAAAGTACTACTCACTTCAAATTTATGCATTTATATCGCATTTTTTTATTCCCTGATTAAAATTTGAAAAAACGATTACAGTAAGTACGTTTAAATATTTTACATTAAAAAAGAGCGAAAACCTGTAACGTAACGTAAAACGTGTAACTTTTTCGAAACGGCAAAGTTTTACAAATATTCACGAATACATCTCTTTTTCTGTTGTACAAATTAGATAGAGGAAATTAAAATTGATGTACAATAAAAATTAGTAATGATGAAACTTTGACTATTTTTAACGCATGTAGAGTGAGTTTAGTGTTGAAGAAAATATATATTCATATTTAGCTTTTAAAAAATGTACTACTTATATATACTTCTTAAAAGACGTAAATCTGTAAGAAAATATAAATAAGATGAGTTATTGTTCTTGTAAAACTAAAAAATGTAAATAGCATTTCTTCTAAATACATTTCATTTTCTTGAAAGGTTCTGGTAAATTCAATGCTAAAAGGAGAGAAAAAACTATCACGATTAATTATTTTCATATAATTTTCAATTAACTATTTTGTACATAATAAAACACAAAATGTAAAACTTACTGAGCAGCTTTTTTCATTGTTACGAGTCAAAACACTGAGGGAACGGAATAATGAGTCTTAAGACAACCTTGTCTTTAGTATATTAAGATTGAGCTGTCCCTCTTGAGATCCAATAAAAAAAAATATTATCCTTTCGTAACTTTATTATCTTGTCATTCTATTAATAGCACAATAACAAAAAATCACTACATCGTCTTTATTTTCAGATTATTTTCTACCTGCGAGGCCTACGTTCTTACTCTAGAATAGTTATATCTTCTTTAGGAATTAATTTTTTTTGTTGTATTTTGATTGAAATATCTATGAGTTTTTTATAAATGATGCAGTAAATTTTTATTTTCCACATTAATAGAAACTCCGCATTAAATTCAAAAAAGGATTCTTTCTTTCTTTTTTTAATAACGATATTTTTTATTACAATTATGTCATTTTTCTGATTAGCTAATCATGTAGACATTTTTAAAATAAAAAATAACTTAGGAATAATATAAATAATGATTAATTTTTTTTTCTGTTTCTATATAACGAGAAAGTTTATGTAACATCTCTTTTGATTTTTTAATTTTTTTAAAAGCTCTGAGAGTTATAATAGTAATATAATTTTTGGAAATAATTAATTCCAAATGATTTTTCAATTGATGTTTTTGCACAATATAAAAATCACATAATTAAAATTATCGTGGACAGGTTTTTATCACTGTTTACCATTCTCGTTTCAAATGATATTTGATAGTAATAAGACAAGCAGGAGATTTAGTTAACATGAATGCGGAATTAGACGCTTCTAGCAATTGATAATCCTGCATTTAATCACAAAAGTAACAGAGGATATTCATTAATCAACCCCAGTTCTAACTGTCTGCAAATATCTTCGGATTTGAATGCGTAGATGTTAGAGTGAATAAATATGCATTTATTAACAATATAAAGAATGCACGTTTCAATAAATTTATGAAAACACACATGTGCGGTTGAAATCTAATACCAGTTGTCTATTATTTGGCTATAATGAGACACATAGTAATTAAACTAAGAGTTTATAATCAAGAACTCATTTTGTTTAGTAAAATTAAAGTTTTTGGCATGAACATGGTTAATTTAAATGATATTATTGAAACATAAGGGAAATATTTATTCAATGCCTCTGAATTTAAAAGCAGTGGAAGCAGTTGAAATTCCACAGGCTCATTGTATATGATAATTGGCAGTAAAAAGACAACAAGTCGATTTAATCAGCCTGAATCTGAAAAAAGAAGCTGTTAGCAGTTGATAATCCTATATTTAATCACATAAGACATGGAGATCATTCATTCATCAACTTGAGTTCTTACTGTTTAGAATTAGCTTCGTATTCGATACGTTCAAGTTTGAGTGTATAATTATGTACTATTTATTCTAAGAATACACATTATTAAATGCATGAAGACACCATATGTATAGATGAACACGAACTATCTATTATTTCGCAAAAATAAAGTTTGAATAGATAATTAATTAATTGTATTCTGGTTAAAGAATAAATATTGTATTAAATTGCGTAAGATCTCAACTAAACATTCATCTATTGTAAGTGTGACGAAATACCTGCTGATTTATTCTGACGTCGGACTTTAGTAATTATATCAGACATTATTTATTCAAATTCATTTATTTAATAAATCGTACAGCGCTGAATAAATTAAACAATTCTTTCAGCAGTGGCGGTTGGTCACGTGATTTTGGGTTATCCACATGCTGTTTTGACAAAGGTTTACTCAGTTTTTATATCTTTTAGCCTTTTAATGCCACTAATTTCAAAGCGTTTTTTTCACTGAAACATAAAAAAGCACTGTGAAATAAGCCAAAAATTATTGTTAGAAGGGTTATTATTTAATTAGTGACAGAAGATGATGGCAGATAATTATACTACATAACATTACACGATATATGAGTGATATTCATCAGACAATTAGTAATCTAGCTGCCTGCTAATAGCCTCGTATTTGTTCAAATAAATATTTAAAGAAATTCAATTTTGAACGGATTATTGGGAAACTTATTCTCGATAAAAATTTCATGGTTTACCAAACTTACATAAATTGCATGTTTTATCAAACTTGCAATGAGTACTTGTAAACATTTACCCTCTTCCACAATTTTATTATGATTGTTGATATATTCTATCCTCGCGCTTCTTTTTTACTTCCTTTACCGCCGTATTGTAATAAGTTCGAAATTTATTTGAACATTAATTTGTTTATTATAGGCCATGATAAAGAAAAAGACGATCGTTTAAGAACAAAAGTTAATATGCACTAAAATCATAGCCGTGTAACACACACAGGAATAAACATAATTTGCAAAAATTAGCTTAACAGTAATACCGCAATTTTGTAGAAGAGCATTCACGAACCATAAATTTTATTTTATAAAAGGAAAAAATGCGCTATTTTATTTCTTTGAAGTCATTTAGTATGCAAAACCTATAGATGAAATCGGATTATACGCCACGGTATTAGAATAAATGAATTCCCACAAAAAAGTTGCCTATAAAGAAATATGGTTAGATAATGTAATAAATTTTTCTTTAAAACACCACGTATAAAACGAACTCTCCGAAGTGTAAATCATTTGCATTAACTTAATATATACGGTACGGCTACGAACAAATAGGTTAATGATACGAAAGTAAATACATATTTATTCTATTGCGTTTGAAAGGGTGTAATAGCTTTAAAATTCACTTGAAATGGTTTTTCCTATTCAACGCCCTATAACGAGATATTTTTGACTGTTCTTGTAAATAAACTAAAAATGATACAAATTTCATTTGATATGGGGATAACATATCTCTATAATTGGACTTGTTAAGAAATTTTCCAAATGTTGTTATTTTTTAAAGAGAAACTTGCTTTAAATTGTTCACATAATGGTGCATATTTTTTTATATTCCTAATCTCGGTAAGGCATATTAATATGTGCAATGTTTTTAGAGTTTTGAGAAATATAAAACTAAAGAACATTCAAGAAGTGCTCAAACAGTTGTAATGATATATGATTTGCACAAATCAGTTAATCCGCCAAGGCTGTAGAATGTAACATTCTTACATGCATAGAATTCATATACTACATAAAAAATACAAAGAGGAAATTTCGATCCGCCCATTTATGATTTGATTTGTATTTGGAGAATTTCGATTAAACTTGCACTGTTGGCTAGATCCGTCTGTTTCCGAGAAGGTTGTTATTCTACGTTGCTCAGTTGTAGAATTATGAGGAATCGTTTTATACTTAGATGAACCTTGTTATGAAAGATTCGAACTTTCGAAGATATTTTGACGAGAATTTTATTTTTATGGATAATTTTAACATATTGCATATCTTTTTAACTTGTTCAGATGTAGAAATATGGAGGGAAGTTGTAAAATCATGTGAATTCGATTAAGAAATATAATATAATATAACATTTAAAAGGGTTTTATTAAATGGATTTGGTTGAGGCCTACACTGTTAGTTGTGCAATTTTTTATGGATGTTTTAGCGCATTTCATATCTATCTACGTGGCTTACAAAACCATGGGTAGAAGTTCTAATAATCAGATGGACTTGATAATTAAATCTTACAGTATTAAAAAATGTCTTCTGAATGGATTTTAACGAGATGTGCATTGTTAAACAATTTTTCAGGGATGTTTGTACTATATCTGTTATCATTCAATAGTTCTTTTTGTAATACTACTATAACATATCCGTAAAAAAAGTTAGTTCTTAACAGTTTAAATTTTGCATTGTTCATTATTACATTAGTCAATTGTGTTCCTATTGTTTTCATCATTTCGGTAGACCGTTCTGAGTAAAGCTCCTAATTGCTTTAAATAACAATGTCCAATACATTGATACAGTAGTACCCCGCTAATTAGGACCCCGTTAATCCGGAACTCCGGATAATCCGGATCGATTTGGTCACTTTTTTCAAGTTTGAGAAATAATTGGCTAATTTCCAAAACATTAACATTTTTCATCGTCATATTCTAAAATCTTTTCGGAATAATACCTTAAGCTTTCTTATTTAAACTCTTTGATATTATCTTTCAAAGAAACAACAATGTATCTCTAAGTTTGGCAATTCCAATTTTCCCACCTTTTTTTTGCTAAACCACTTAGAAATGTCATAAAAAATCATTGCATAATAAATTTTCACTGAGAGCATTGCAAGAAAGCAAGGTAAAATAGTCCCTATAAGAACGTTTGTCTGAGATGGATCGCTTTCCGATCTTTGTCAGCCCATAGGTTTGTTTCTTTGTTATTGTGACAAAACGCTTCTACAATATCACTTGTAGAAAATTATTTATATTTATAATGATACAGCATTGAAGTCAGGCACTTTTTAGTTTAACATAAAGGCGATTTTCAGTAAGTTTATGTTTTATTTTATTTCATTTTTGTCTAATTCTCCGGATAATTCGGATTTTTGATGATCCAGATTGGGTCTGGTCCCAATTAATCCGACTTATCGGAGTTTTACTGTATATTTTATTTGATTCAAGGTTTAAGCCTTGAATCAAATAAATTGTAATAATAATCTCTATTAATAAGTACCATTAATATGAAGAAATTTCTTCATATTTATAGAACTATTTAATAATGAAAACACATTTTTGTAAATGAAATGCATTTGCGATACGGAAGTTTTTATTGTTCTTTTGCTTGTTGAACGGCAGAAAAATAATGGATAAAAATTTCGATTTTTCATTGACGTTTTTTATCGAGAAAAATATTTTATCTTTCGTTTATGACAGTAAATTTCAGAAAACGTGTCTTGAAAATCATTATTATTTTTTTTAACGCACATAATCTCTGAAATATACATTGTCAAAAAATACAAAGAAAGATTTGATGATTTGTGGATAAAATATCAATTGTAGATAAATAATAAAATAAGATTATTAAAATTGTATGTGATGTAATATAACTCAATGTAAGCAGAAATTGCCTTATAAAGCAAAAACATTTCAACATTCATTTATAGACGTCTGATTTGTGGAAGGATAATGGATAGCATTCAGCACAATAATAAAATTATTTTATATTGGTTTTAATTTATGACAAAAAAGATAATAATGAAAAATAAGGCATAATTGAGGAAAATAATTTATGCATGAAAGTATTAATAAGTTGAAATATGATGTCTAAGTAAAACATCATAAATTATAAAAGCGCATTATAAATTTAAAAATTACATTTCATTAATTCCCATCTGCAATCGGAAAACTATTCTAATTCTTTCAACAGCCCTGTATAGGATATGCAAATTTGTACGCTCATTCAAAAAGAAATTAATTCTGTTAGGAAATCCGTACCCTCAAAAATTTTCCTTCTTTCGCTTATCGGGGGAATGCTACAGTTGGTGTTTTGAGCAGCCCTGTATAAGAGAAATAGAAAACACAATGATTTACATGCAAAAATTTAACTTCATTCAAAAGCGCTAACTGATCTTTAAAACTCAGTTTCAGCAATTATTGCTCAAAGATAGTACTGTAAACGATTTATTGATTGGTCTCCATAAATGAACGACAAATTATATAAATGCCCTAGTCTATCGTAATCATCTTGTAAGTAAAATTCAGTTATTGATATCAATGCCAATACATTTATTTGAAATTCCCTAAGGTTATTAAAATACACTGCAAACGAGTTCCCCCCCCCCTATGAACTATAATGTAACTAAATTATTTTGAGTGTACAATATTTATGTACTATTAATGATAATGTGATGATAATGTGATGTAATGATAATGTTCAATCATCTAGACAAAATGTTGCGGGTAAAACAATGCACATAAAGCATTTCTTCTAATGTTTTTTTTTTTTCAACTATATGAAATGATATCTTCTCACTTGAAAGTGAAAAATTTCAGCAATAAAAATGTAACAGGACACCAAAATTGCTCAGTCGTAAAATTTTCTGAATCATGAGGTAATAAATCAGTTGAACTAGCTAGTCGCTGAAGATATAGGATCAAATTTACTGTGGAAAATGAGTCTTGTTATTTTATTACCCTTCATTATTTCAACGCAGTGGGCAAACGATTAGAAAAATAGCCATTTTTGATCCGTATGTCCTCAGTTAAACTAAATAGGTTGCACAGGAACATTAAAGGATGAAGCAACGAAATAATTTATTGTCATTTATAACTAGAGACATTTGCTCTTGTTTCTATTTTTTAATTTTTAATTTTCAATTTTGCTTTTCTTTTACTACAATTTAACACATAATTCATAATTTCAGGGCTCCTACATGTGATTATTTTTATGTTCTATCCGCACCATTATTTCAATAAAAATTAAATGAATAGTAATAATTTTGTAGCATACTTCTTTTGTGGCTTCTGTCGAATTGTATGTGAAAAAAAAATTCCTTAAAACATGGAATTAAAAAAATGATCGGCAGTCGTTATTCAGTGTCTGATTAAAGTAGAATTCTCTTTACGTAATTCGTGTGAAAATTCTCTTTACGAGAAAATATTGCATGAGTAAATCTTTTACAGTGAATTCATTTTATGTTGGTGGTGTGGTGTGGTGTATTTTTGTCGGCCGATTATCTACGCTAAGGATATAGGCCCAGGGGGGAGAACCCTTCGTGGGGGTCTTTCTAAGGGAACCTAACCCGTATTTACGCAAGGTTCGAAGAAAACCACGAAAACTCCGAACGGTTAGGCCGACAGCCGCGATTGGGTTCGAACCCAGCACCTGCCGTCTGCCAGTTGAGAGGTCAGAACCTCTCGGCTACTGGTGAGGCTCATTTTATGAAGAAAAGAGAAACACAACGTGCTAGTTCTATCAAATTTGTTTGTTTCATATTACATAATTAAGAAAAAATCTTCATTTTAAGAGCAAATATTAAATTAAAAAAAACTCACAACAAAATTTTTTTCTCAAATAATCAGCCATAAATCTATTAGAAAATAGCTTGCACATACATAGAAAACACATAGTTATTTATAGAAAATAACTTACACAGAATTGGGGATTATTGTGTAAGAAATATTTAAAAAAAAAATAATTTTTTCTTTTACCATAAAATTTATTAATAAAAAATAATCATAAAAAGTTTTTATTGAGCGTGTCTTTGAATAAGTGCAACATTAATATCAAATTTCGAAACTTTTTTGTGTATTTTTACTTTTTAATCACAAACAGATAATTAAAGAAACTTACTTAAATGAAAAATGTAATTAAAAGTTGAATTTATTTAATCGAAAGCACTGTAAAACTAAAAATATCTTTTGCTTATTTTATCGAAAAACATTTGTTTATTTTACCGAATATATAAAATTTATTGTTATCCTAAAATTTAACTCGACATTTCAGTTTGATGTGAAATCAATTTTAATAAATAACAAAACAAAAATGGTTTCATATGAATTGAGACTTTATATACATACGAAAACACGAGTTTAAAATTTGCTTTTTCCAGAAAATAAAATTTTTGGAGATTGAATATATGTATGTTATATGTTATATGTTATATATATATATGTTATATGTTATATATATATATATGATAATGTTATCTTATGTGGATCTAACAGTTGCAGTTTTAGTCAATGATTAGAGTAATTTACAGTAAAAAAAGGGTTTTTTAATACCAGAGTATTATTTTCAAACAATTCTCAATTTATGACCATTTTCGTTGTACTTTTAGTATTTCGATGCTCACTTAACATATTATGTAAATATTTTTTATTATTGCAAAATTTTCAGATGCGTTCTGTAATACGCAATAACTATGTTTTTAAATCTCTAGGGATCACAAAAGCAGATACTGATGATAAAAACATGTGGGCTGCAATTTTAAAGTTATGAAAGCTTATCTTGGAATAAGCTAAATAACCTTTGTTTTGAATACTACTAAAATATCTTTCTTCTTCAATGTTTTTGGAATCTAGGCAGAAAGACTACTTAAATCTTTGATCTTGAAAAACCCGTTTAAAAATTGAAGATCACTTCCCTGAACCAATTGCACTAAATAAAATCATTTTTTTTTTTGTAAATCGTTACATAACTGCTGTGTAACAATCGGGTGTAAAATATTATTGTTAAATATTGTAATACTGTAATGGATCAAACACATTCTTTTATGAAAATTATTTCTAAAAGGTTTTCATTTGATTTATCTTTTATTATTTTTATAATATATCTATGTGAAATATACATTTGACAAAGATATTTTATTATTTATTTCCCATTCTATCAGGGATTTTGCATAATGGTATTAAAATGCAATGGTAATTATTTTAATAATGTTTAATGTATTTAATCATACCTATAATTATCGCAAGAATTGTTTTCTTAAGCCTAGCAGGGTTCTTTCAGTACTACAATATTATAGGTATTCAAAAAATGTGGGATTCATATGAATTTTTAAAAATATATTTAAGGATAAGTTTTGAAAACTATGTGCATTATATTGTAGATTGCAAAATTAAATATTTGCAGGTCGAAGAAAGTCATGAAAAACTACGTTTCACCGTAAAGTTAAATATATAACACATATAAATTTTCACTTATATTTTTTAATATCACGTCTTCACAATTTCTCCACTTTAATGCATTTAAAGTAACATTAAAAATAATTTTACACTGCTGAAATTAGTATTTGAAATGAATTAAATAACTACAAATCGATTGTTTATATCGAAACATTAACGAATGATATTGTTTCAAGATGAAGCTTTCACGCTTCCATATTTTCTGTATGTTGAACCAATTGTTTTAAAATAGTAATGGAATTGCTGCATTAAATTTTAAAATTACTGGTGCAATCATTAGTACATGCTGGGTTATTCATAAAATAATCATCATAACTAGGACTTTTATAAAGTAATACATGTAATTGAAACTTTTACATTTTAGACTATAAAAGAATTTAAATATTTGTCGTATGTTAATGGGAAGTATCGAAGACATCATTATTTTAATTACATTATACAACTGCAAATCAAGTATTTAAAATGAAAAACAAAAGAGTGTTAATTTGTGTTAACTTAGGCAACAAAGATTTGCGATTTTAAGCTACTGAGTGATTTAATCTTATTAATATATACGCAAAAATGCTGCATTAAATAGAAAATAAAATATCTCAAATAACAGTACATAATGCAATGACTCCTTTATAATAAATAAATATCCGTAAATGAATCTTTCTAATTTTTAGAGCATTAAAGGGAATGCATTGGTTTGCACACGTTATAAATAACATTAAATAATAATAATAATTTAATGCAACCTGTATGCCTTTAGAAAAAGCTCTCAATTTTCAAATTTTAAAGCTAGGAGAGAGTTTTCTGGTCATATCTCGAAAAGTAATTAAAAGAAGTATAATACCATACTTTAGAGGAGATTAAATCTCTTTAAATAATCATGGGCTTTACTTATTTAAGCTTTCAAGCCGTTCATCGAGTAAAAGAATGAAACTTCTTAAGAGGACTCATATCTTTAAAATTTTTCGAGAATTCGATCTTTTTGGTTTTTAATTAATTTAAAAGGTCTTGGCTTGTCTGGAATAATAAGATAGTATAAGATAATATACTACTGATATATATAAGGCAAAGATAATATACTACTGACATATATATAGGATGAACAAATATATATAACTGAACAAATTACCACAATACGCATCAATATATTTGTAAAAATACACTCGTTATCGTTCAAAAATGTAAATAATCTTTGGTTGTTTCAAGCGAACATTTATGTTTTAATTGATTTTTCTCAAAATCGCTATTTTAATTTTGGGCGCCTGATAATTCCAAATGTTTAAAATGTAATGATTTGAAATTTTATATGTGTCTTTACTAAACCATTTTCTTTAACTCAAGTCTAAGAAATTTAGCAAAAAGTATTGAATATAAGGGTATTCGATAGAAAAAAAATCAAAATTTTTAAATTTCTGTTTCAAAAATACAAAAACTTTAGAAATTTTTTGTCTATTCATTAAATTTTAGCTCATTTTATTTTTGTAATCCTCTTAAATTTATATTAAAAGTTGTAAGGTTTAAGATGGTATAGACCTTTTTAAATCATGCACGCAAGCTATAGGGGGAACTGGGGTACATTGATACAGTTTTTTTCTAAGATTTTTTTTGGTGTCAAGAAAGGAGAAAATTCAAGTTTTTTTTTCCATGAGATGACAGCAAAACTTATGTAGTATGTTATAAAAATGTACAATCATTGTTTTATATAGTATTTTTGCATGTAATTTAAAAAAAATCAAAAAAAGTCATTTGTATCAATGTGCCACGTTTAAGAAAAATGACGACAAAATAATACCAATGCGTATTTTTCATAAAAAATTAATTAGAAAACCATTTTATATTTATTTATAAAAATTCAAATCACCCACAATTTATTTTTAAGCAATATTAAAGCAATCAAAATTAAATATATTATGACCTGATGTTCTGGCTGTTTCTTGTCTGATTGTTGGCTGTGGTAACTTTGTCATATCTAGCACTTCAACCCCAGCATTATCTTCTTTCTTATGAAAGATGAAAAAATTACCAGTTTTTCTGTTTATAAATAGGTTCATAAACAGAAAATAAAGGATAATTATATTAAAAATTCTGTTTATAATATAAGTATCATTTTCTGTTCTGCAGTTTGTTTCTCTTACTTAACATTTCTCATGTCGAAAATACTTTTTTCTCTGAAGAATCTATATAAATTCGAGATTTGCCAGAATGCCGTCCTTTTCTTTTATTAGTTCTACTAGCACTAGATGCTGGGTAAGTTCCTACGTCTTCTGTTTTCAAAAATACTATAAAATGTTCTAATATAAAGAAATTAGAGCTATTTCACTTCAATAAAAACTAATATTAGACATTTTTCGTGAAAAAAAGGTTGGATTAAGCAGTGTATGGTAAAAAAAAATAATAAAAGATAATGAAAATATGAACTATTAAAGGATTTAGGCTGTATCAATGTGCCCCATTATAAACTGTATCAATGTGCCCCATACAGCCATTTTGAATAAAATGAGTCTCAAATCCAACACTTCACAATATATCTAACAATAAATAATGAGGAACTGATAAAGAGTAGCTGTACTTACCAAGGAGAGTATTCATTTTGGTTGAAAATACTGGAACAGTTGTATAATAGCATTTCAATTGTACAACTCAAATTTACTTTTGAACAACAAAAACAATAAATCACCCGTCCCATTTCATCAAACTGCTGAATCATTCCAAGATTTTCTGTATGTAGTTGAATACACTAGCATAATCTTTTAGAGCTGTTGTGAAACTTCCTGTAATGACCCTGTGAGCGGTAGAGGGGGTGTATCAATGTGCCCCATGTATCAATTTACCCCAGTTCCCCCTATATATTTTTTCATTAATTAAAAACATCATACATTAATTAATATATGCACATGCAATCCACATGCTAATTTTAAGGGAAACTTTTTACATTTTGCGAGATGTACGAAAAATTGAATCTTAAAATGCTTATAAAATGATAAATGCATGAAAGAATTAAACTAAAAATTTAAATATAAAATAATATACGTATCTAGATTCCCTATCTTTTATTTTTTCATTTTGATACTTTATCTATTTTAGAAGATTGAAAAATAATGCCAATACAAATTAATTCCATACCAAATGTCTAGAGCTGAATATAAAAAACTTATCTTTTGTTTTTCTAATTCCAGTTTTAAAATTATTAGACTACGCGTGAATCTTGTCATAAGTAATTCAACATAACACTGAAAAATCATAATATTTTTTCCAATTCAATAGCAAGATTATTAAAATTTAAAGATGTAGTATAACCGTTCTTTTATACAAGAAAAATAGTTAAAATAAAAACTTCCCTTTTTTTGAAATATAAAAGATATAATTTGTTTAACGAATTTCATCATTAAAGAAATTAATGTTTTAACTATATTAAACAACTGCATATAAAATATCTTGAATAAAAAAATAATCAAGTATTGTAGTTTTACCAGTTTAGAGACAGAATAATTTAAATTACGCAGAAAACTTCAGCTAATTACTCTAATAAGATAATAAAATCGCCTCATAAAATTTCAGTTTTGATACCATTATAATAATTTAACACATAAATCTGCATCTCGTGCAATAATGAATGGATTGTGATAATTAGCAACTGCATTAGATTCAATGGATTTAATACGGATCATTAATTCAGGAGCTTTTAATAAAAAACCATTTTGGGATATTAACACACACTCTTGTCCCACCTCTCTTCGTGTAAGCAAGCCTTCTGATGTGATAAATTGCTATTTAGGATTCATTGCTTTTAACTCTAAGTGCTTACAGTGATTAAAGTTTAAAATAATTATTTTCTTCCTTCCTTTATATAGACAATATGAGTTGCCTTTATTAAATTAAAAGGCGAGTGTTTAACAACAAGATTTTAATTTGTTTTAGAAATGGTAACTTGAAATTTTGATCTACAGATATGTGTCCTGAATTAGATACACTTCATAGACTGTAGTTGTTTACCATTTTTTTCAATGGCTATATTTTACAAGCTTATTTTTCTGAATGAACATTCTGATGGATTCAGACGGATTTAAATCATTCTTTAACTGTTCAAGTATTTATCAAACTTATAATCTAAATAAAATTTCCTTGATCAAATTTCCACTACGTATTAAATATCCACTTTATTACATTCAGATGCCACGTGATGAGACTTTTTTCAACAAATGTCTTTCAAAAATTAAAAAAAAGAATGATCTTACAAAAACAATTTATCTTACGATATCAATACTAAGATTTTAATTTTAAATTAGTATGTAAATATTTTCATAGTTTATTCCAGTATTAATTTCTTATAATTATTTTTCAAAGTAGTAAATAATGAACATTTTTATATCAGATATTCGCAGAAACGAAGTTGAAAAGTTTAAAAAACCTAATAACATATTATAACATAAAAAATAATATATAATATAAAAAAATAATTAAAAAAATAATAATAATAAATATTTTCGAAAACCCGAGATTACAAAATATATTTTTTCAAACGCTTATTTAAATTTTTGTAACATTTAGAATTCTGAGCTTTTTAACAACAACGAACGATTTTTTAGAACCTTTTGTATATTTGGAAGAGTTTATAATTTATTTTTTAGCTCATTAGTAACACACTTTATACTAAGAAAGAGAAGTTAACATAAATATTTTAATATAGTAATGTAAATGCTTCAATAAGTTTTCGAAATCATTAAAACGATTATTAATATAAAGGCTTTCTATAACATATAATTTGTCAGAATTGAAGGGTCTTTATTTTCACAACACTTAAGATAAATTAGTTTAACATAATTCGAAAATTAATTTTTTTACTTACAAACAACTGTATAGAATATCTGGAAAACAAAATTAAAATGGTACGATAATTTTACTAATTGAGACACAAAAGATTTCCGAGTATCTAAGCAAATTTGAACTAATTGCTTTAATAAAATAATGAAGTCCTTATTAAATTTCATATTTGATAGCACTATAATTAAGAATTAAAACTGGAATTCAAATTTAAATAAATGGATGGTCATAATTATTAATTGCATTAGATTCATAAGAATTAATAGTGCTTGAGATATTTAATTAAAAAAAAAACATTTCAGACATTTGTGCTCCCGTGTATGAGTATTCATAGTATAAACAAGTCTTTTCATGTAAAAAACAGCTATTTAAGAATTCATTCCTTTTAAAGCTGTTTAAAGCCACTTCAATTTTAATCCTGCTATGATGCCCGAATCTACTTTACACAAAAGCCATACTCAGAGTTTTTGAGCGTGCAGCTTTTTGTACATTACTATTATTTTAGATAAACTGTTGTTCTGTTAAACGGCTCAAATGTTCCAATAAAAAATCATTTTCTGAATTAAAATATAGTTAAGAAACTTGGAAGCTCTGCATAGTTGAAGAATGTTCGTTCGAAATGCACACCGCATATGTGTTAAATGATAATAGTCTTCTTTCTTTTTTTTATTTGGACAATACCAGATGACTTAAAAGCAAATGTTTATCAAATAGATTCAAATTTGTTTCAAACCTCGTAGCGTGAAGTTTTGACTTGCTAATTATGCATATTTTTAAAAGACAAGACTGTTTTTTAGTCATCTGACCTGAATTTTCTACACCGATTTCGAATAATTTCTTTAAATGAGAGGACTTTATTTGTTGATTTGCCCACACTCGATATCTTTTTAAATCATCCCATTTAATATTTTAGTTTTATTTCTTAATTCCTTTATGAAATTTCTTAATATATGCGGCACTCCACAGCTGAAAAGGGAATGGACACAATGGCAATTACCATATCAATACAGATGCCATTTTCGCTTTAAAATTAAAAATAGTTTTTTCAACTTTTTAATAAAAATGTCATTTGCAATTTAAAATAATTGTTACACATAAATAATGATCGACTGAAACAAGTTTTTAAGGCCAAAACTGAGACTGATATGTTTTTTTATTTATACAGGTACACCATAAAGTAACTTCCCTCTGTTCTTATTGAGAAATTTCATTTTTCAATCTTGGTAGCATATATACCGTTCCAAAGCAGTTCTAGATTTTCACTGAGTAGATCGGTTAAAAAAAAAAAAGATGCCGCTATCTCATATATTCAACATGCTATCATCCTAACCTTCTTTAGTAAGAGTATTAAAACTTTTACTGATACTTTTACTTTTAAAGATCGCTTATATTTAATGTATCACCGATCACTGAATTTTAAACACCTGAAATTTTAGTGTTGATATTTAAGCATTATATATCGAAAAACATTTTAGCCTTAAACCCATATTTTAGCCATAAAGAATAATTCTTTGATATTTATCTGCTTGTTAAACTTTCTTATGGAACAAACCTCTCTTCGTTTAAGAGTAGTTCTTTAATAATAAAACATGTGTTATGAATGTATTCCTAGTGAAATTGGCTTGAATGTTGAAATATTTACCTAATTTTATTATAACGAATGATCATATTAATTACTTATGTCGTTTAATTAGTAAGTAAAGAAAGGAACATTTAAAAAATAATAAGAAGTTGAGAACTGATTTAATAATCAAATAAAAAAAATAAATTATTACAACTTATTTCAAAGAGTACAATTTAATTGTTTATTTTCTTATAATGAAATATAAACAAAAACAAAATGACAAGTTACAAAATGTAGAAAAAATATGTACCCAATAAAATCCTTTTAAAATATATTAATAAGTCTTCATAATTAAAAGAACTCATTCTTAATAGTCTAGTTATTGAAAAAAATATTAATAAAATTTCAAATGCAGACATAAAAAATCATATAAAATAAAGAACATATCAGTTTTCTTAATTAATGAAGTAATTTCTTTTCTCTATGAAGTACTTAAAACTAGTTTCAAAATTAAAGTGATGTAAATTTGGATATTATTTTTTATTTTGTTAATGACAATTATCAAGTTTAATTAGAAGCACGTTGTATGACAAATTCCTTAATTTTTTTCTGGATGCACATTTAAAAATATTTTTTTCAGTTTTCTCTTAACTTTATTTCATAGGCAGTTGGAAATGTATATTTGTAAAATACGTAATTAGAATAATATTTAAATTTAATTTCTCATTCTGCCTGAATTAATTTAATTTTTTATGTGTGAATACGTATTTTTGTGAATATGCATTTTTAAGGAAACAGTTCATTCTAAAAAAATCAAAATAATATAGCGTCTCTTTCATTTATTTAGAAATAAATAGAGATATTGAGTCAAAATATTTAGATTTAATAGGAAAAACAATTATTTTATTCCTAATATTAAATTTTTAGAAAGGACTGAAAACAAAACTACTTGCATGTTTCGAAATATTACTTTTATATTTGGAAATACAGACTTTGTGCGTTCCTATCTTTTTTGTTTATAATAATTCGAGAATAATAATTCGTGTATGTTTTCTGGAATATCAAATAATTAAATCTATCAGTTTCCAGACTTACACTTCAGTATAAGATTATTTATTTATTTTGTCCGGAATACATGTAACATTTATTTTAAACTATCATTAAGAGGAAGAAAATTTTACCGTGGAAATTAAAAAAAAATAATTTAATTTGTTTCTTATCTGTGACAAAATATAAAATAAGACAACATAAATGCTAAAGTATTAGTTAAACTTCCCTCTCAGCTTTAAAGAAATCTCTCAAGGCGCTTCGTTTGATGTACCGCATACCTCCATACATTTTAAAGAACAGCTAGCAGAACACGGTTTTATAGAAAATGTTCCTTCTGATTTATTCTCTTTTAGATTGGTGAATAAGAATGCATAATAACTTTGGTAATATAAAAAAGCTTTTTAACTTTTCTCGCAGTATGTGAAAGTCTTTATTTTAGACTTCCCAAGCCTTACGTCAGCCTTAAAATGAATGCATTATTGACATACTCGAATAATTTGGGAATCAACTCGCTGCACTCAAACATTTCCCACGATGTTAGAAAATACTTTGGGAGCAATCTATTTAATCATTATTTCGAAAGAAAAAGACGCCTTTACTTGTCTTTGTATTTTTCGTGTATAGAAGGCATTGGGAGTTTTCGAAAAGTTTGGCGTAAAATCGGTTCAGAAAAGGAATTTATTTGCAAAATAACATGAACATTCATAAAAAAAAAAAAAACTCATTAACTTATTTTAACAAACTCTAATAATATTGGAAAAAAAATTCTTGTTTTCATGAAACAAAGAATATCATATGTTAGAAGATACATAAAAATAATGCTCCTTTCGTCAAGGCTCCTTTCGTTTCTGTATATCTTCGTTGCCCGATTCACTGGTAAAGTAAACTTTTAAATTCTTCCACAAATCAGATTAAAAGTAACAATTTATCTTTATATACTAATAATTTTATTTCGATCAAAAAATTGTGTAATTAAGTAGAACTATTGTAATAGATCTCAAATATTTTTTATGGATTGCAAATTAAAAAAGTAATAATAATAAAGACATTATTATTTCGATATCTGAAATTTTGAATTTTACCCCACGATTTTAACAAATATATTAATAAAAAAATAGGAAATCAACGTACTCTTAGTGGTTTGTTCTCAATTTTCTTTAAATAACTCCCTCCATAGATGTTACATCTCGTATGCCACAATATTAAAAAAGTGGCTTTTATGATTAATGCTAGATATTATTTATGGTGGTCATTTCTATTTAATATTTTTGATGCGTAGAAAACAGATTGTATGCATATAAATATTATTTTCCTTTTTTACAAATAAATCATTATACTTTATGAAGTAGTAACACAAAAGAAAATCCGTTTTACCTTAACTACCAACTTTTACACTTTTTTAAATATCAATCACATTAAATATAATATTTTTCTTTGTTTATTCCCTGTTTTCCATGTTTAAAGAAGGCGAAAATCACTTTACTAATTTGATGTTAATATACGTGTTATAAATACACAAAACACAATTTTTTATGTGAGCGTCGTAAAATATCTTAAATTGAGAGTTGCATTCTGAAACTTATAACAACTTTATGTGTGAAAATATTTAAAAAAAATCAAAACATATAACTATTTATCAGCATTACTGCCAGTTTCCTTTATTATTTTAGTGACATTTCATAAAGAAAACTATGATTACTCTTTTAAATTTACAATTTAAAAACATTCATAACTAATTTATACATATATAATAGAGTTTGTCCTGACTGACTGATAATCAACGCACAACCCAAACTACTGAACGTAGAAACATGAAAATTAGGTATAATATACTTCTTATGAAGTAATGTGCGCTAAGAAGAGATTTTTCAAAATTTCCCCTCTAAGGGGGGGGGGGTGGAAATGGGTCGTTGAAAATTTTTCGACACCTCTGCAACCTTTTAACACAGCAGCATGAAATGCCTGGAAATAAATCTATTTAAAAATAATTAAACACATATTTAAACGATTTAAAATTTACTCCCATGACTTTCGCTAATCCAGAAAATATTATCTCGCTTTGCATAAGTTGCTTTGTAAACTTTCTGTAATTTCGATATCGTTTATTTTTATTTTTAATGAGAAGTATTTTTTTTCTTTTATAGGTCTACCTTTTAGGATGAAGAAATAAGGTCGTCTGAGATAAGAAATTAAATTTTGACTTAAAGATTAGACACTTATGTGTAGGGTGCATAGGAAAGTACTTTTAACCTAAAAATATTTGCCAAAGGACAGAGCTATAGCTATGTAAGTGAGGTAATAGTGTGATAAAGAGACTATGACCGACTTAATTCAAATGACAGCCAAATGAATTTTTGGAAATCGAAATCAAAAAGAGATAGAGCAAACATTCCAGTTAGAAAGTTTACGACATTTGGTTACCACGGATAAGATAAATCGTCGTCTGTATACCCCAAAATGTCTGAAATTGATGAGCGGCGATTCTATTCTGCATACCTAGTACCGGAAATGTAGAAGTACGAAGTTGAAAATTGCGACATTGTACTGTTCTGAAACGTCTGTAAAAAATTATTTGCTAATGCATTTAAAATTTTAATTAAAAAGTTGTTAGCACTTATTTGATACAAACAGTGCAATCTCATATCACAAACTTTTCGATGGCAGACGATAATTTTAATACAAATTTGCGAGCGTTTTTATTTTAAAATTTCTTTTTTTTTTGTTCAATGTTATTGAAATGCATTGATATATGTACGTATATATGCAATAAATTGTGTGTATTTTTTCATACATCCGACTATTTATTTCAAATATGTGTATAAAATGGAGTGCGTCGATGCCGGACTTTTTTGGGTTTACGGACAACGATTTATGTTATCCGAGTGAATCAAATGTAGTTTCGGTCTAATTAATTGACGCTTAAAAAATCTATTCGGAAATCTTGCACTATCTCTTTTCGTTTTCGATTTGCAATGGTAATCTTTCAAATTTTGGCACTAGAGGCGCTGCTGACGTTTGCTTTAGGTCAGGAGTAGTCTCTTTATTTTACAGTTACCTTACTTGCATAACTGTAGCTATCTGTGTTTGCAAGTATTTTCACGTTAAAGAGACTTTCCTATGCACCATGCACCCTGTATAATGAAGTTTCAAGTTCCTTTAATCAAATAATCTTTATAAATATTCCATCCCCATTCCTCGAAGAAATTAGGAGATGCAACGAATGAAATGCGATGGGAATTTTATGCCCTGCTGTATAGAATACCCTAAATATGCTTAGCCCAAGATTCTATATTTTACCGTATACCGCTTGTTGAGTTCGACCTCTTGCACAGTTTATAAATATCATTTCTGAGTTTATTAATTAAATAGAATTAAAGATTCAATTCATAAATTAATAAGTACATAGAGGGAAATTTTGCTATCATTGAAGTAAGAAATATTTTTTCCTCTTAATTTTATATTATATGTAATATTTAAATATTTCTCGACTGTTAGATGCTTTAACTTGAAAACTGCAGTTAAAGTATTTATTTAATTACGCGTGTAAGCGAAAAGATTAGTATTCGCTATAATTTTTTTATCATGTAATTTTTTTTCGGATACTTTCTCCGTGCCGGACTCCGTGTTCATAACGGAATTTCAACGAATAAATTTATATAATATATTTTTATATATTTTTAGTCTCTGATCACACATAATTCTTGAGAAAATGATCAAATTTTGATAATTACATATGCTGAAAAAGTCACTATTTGTACATGATCCTGTCGCAATTTCATAAGCATCAACAATAGTACGTTTGTGTTGTACTGTTTTTTTTCTATTTCTATTTCAATTTTCGTTTTTTTCCTCATTTTAATTAGCTTAAACTTTAATGAAAATTTACTAATCGTCACAAAACATTCCGTATAGTGTTAAGATATACAATAGGAATACTGATCTCTTATTAAAATAGTCATCTGGCCGTGTATATTTTTTTATTTATATACATATATTTCATGACATTTACTATATCATTGTCGACTGTGTATTTAATACGAAATATTGCTAATATTGAGATTTAATGAAAATTTCTTTTCAACCTGTGCAAAAGCGCTTTATCCAAAATTATCCCTGTTGTAGGAATCCTTTTATATGTAACAAAATAATAAATTAAAAAATAATAAAATTCTACAGATGTTGAAGAGTAAAAAGGAAATGTAAAAAGGAAATGTAACGAAATGTAAAAAGGAAAAAGTACACATAATCACTTAAACCTTTCAATGCCGGATTCTGCCTATTTTTATGAAAAAAAAATATTTGGAATTTATATATCAATTTAGTAATCCGAAAAATAGTAATAATAATAATAATTAATTTTACATTTTTAACTAAAATTCATATATTTTATGGAGTGTACCCCGTAAACACAATTAGGGATTTAAATATCGTATTGGTATACTTTGTGATTAAACGGGCTTAAATTAATTACTTTTATCTGGTGAACATTCTGCAACTTTGTTTAGATATATATTTTTAAGCATTCACTAAAAACAACAAAAGAAAATTTTGCCTTAATAGCATGATCGATTTTTTTTTTAGTAATAACATTATAGTGTTTTTAAGTATGTGCCAGACTTGGCCCACCCTGCAGTGAAGGGTTAATTCACAATTTTATTTAAATATCCAAAATCAAAAGTACATAATTAAATATTCATTTTTTAAAACTTTTAAAAATCTGTAATAAATATTCTTAGAAATTTAATGTAATTTACATTTCAACTTTTTATGTACACCATGTATATACATGAAGATTTTTATACTCATTTGTAAGGAGTTTTTTTATAAAAAGTACCATTGTGTGATATTTGGTGTTACTTTTTAATTATTATTTTATATTCCGAAAAATATAAAAAAAACTGCAACACCATTTAGAAAAATAAAAATGTATGGAAAAATTTGACTATATAAAAAGTATCCCGAAAAAATTCCAAAAGCTGGGACAAAGACTCGAACATATATGCACTGATACCTTTTTTCCTTCTAGATATCCGTACTAGCAACAATAAATAATTCGATAGTAAAGGATATTTTCTTTTAAAACACAGCTTATAAAGCGACGGTAATGGATGGGGTCATACGAAAAAAATATATAAAAAAAGGTCTTGGAGTTAATAAGTAAAAGTAAAATAGATTTAAATTCCTTTCTTTATCTTTAATTTTTCTTGTAAAATAAAGCAGTATGGATAAGGTTTAACAATTTCGAGAGTTGTTTTTCTTTTCTTTGAGAAATCTTTGTTATTCGGCAAAAAAAAAATATTCGGTAACAAATTAAAAATCTTTGAGTCATTCCACTATTCGGAAAATGAATATCATATGGCTCTTTTTATTATAAAAAATCAATTGCGAATCAAATTCCTTCAGTTTAAACCTTTAAATCTAAAAGATCCGGTGTTTTTTTTTTTTTTTTTTTTTTTTTCCCAAATTCAACATTATAAAATTTGTCTTTTTCTAATTGAGGAATTTTTAGATATAAACAACATTATTTTTATTATTTATTTTAAAAAATCAATTTCGAATAAATTTCTTGCATATGAAACTTCGAAATTTGAAAGATTCAGTGTTATTTTTTCAAATCTAAAATGCGCATTTTTAAAACTTTTTTTTTTTTTTTTTGTAGCTGAAATTTTTTTTAAAGATTTAATTCTATAAAAACTTTCTTCTATTAGATACCTATATTTAACTTGCATTTCCTATTGTTAATCATAAAAATAAATTACCATTCTTAGACATTTATTTCATTTAAAGGGGAAATTTTAAACAATTCAATAGTATGCATATTATACATTTTCAATATTAGGCATTTCAATAGTGACCAATGAGCAATTTTCCTTCTTTTACTGGTTAATTGCAAATTTGCGGTTCTGCATGTTTCGGAACTGACTTGACCGGAACCGAAATATTTTACATAACGTGAACTGGTAACGCAGTCAAAACTCTAAAGCAAATTAAACTATATATATATATATATGTTTAATTGACACCAATATATGGATATTTGTCTAGTTATGTCAATAGTTAAATAGCTATATTTTAATTATCAAATTAATTTTAATGTTATTGATATAATTTTTGGTATTATTATTAATAATATCATTACTATTATTAATATTATTACTTTTTTTTTAGTTTTTACTTATATTTATTTTATTTTAATTTTTTTAATTTTTATTTTTTAATTCTTATTTTATTTTATTTTATTTTATTTTTTTATTTTTATTATCCTATATTAAGATAATGAATTTTTACCATGTATAGTCACAATAAATGTTACTGATTAAAGTAACAAAATGGTATTTTAAGTTATATGTTAATATGAATGTTATCTCTTAATTCTAATTTTAATTATTTTATTAATTTAATTTTATGTTAATATCGATTATTAATTATTTTCTCCGGTTCAATTATATTTCCATTCAGCTTTATCTTTTTTGTATGTTATGGATAACTATTATTTTTACTTACTTTCAACTCCTTTTTGTAAAATATCTTTGTTCCTTGTTTAATAATTTGGTTTTTTTGTGCTGGTAGCCCCAAATACGTATTATTTTGCTATTTCATGGCTAATACGTGGATGAAACCGCACACTTCATTTGTAGTTCCAGAACATTTGGGGCCTGATGATTCTGCTTTTGGAGCTACAAATTCTATTTGCATTCATTTTATTTATTTATTTTTTCAGATTTACTCGTTACACTATTTTTTTATTTTATTATAATTCAGTTCAATTCTAGTTCTTCGTTTTGGTTTATTGTTTTAATGATAAAATCCATTGGTGAATCTTGTCTACTTTTAATGGTATTATATATATATATATATATATATATATATATATATATATATATATATAGAGAGAGAGAGAGAGAGAGAGAGAGAGAGAGAGAAAGAGAGAGAGAGAGAGACCCCGAAACGATAAATCCACCTTTGTCAACTTGAAACCGATGTGAAATCAAAATTAGTTAATTTACTAAGGATATACAAAAAATTACTCAAAAAACAACACTAATCAAATCAATAATTTAAATTTCATTCCGATGAAGGTAAATATAGGTTCATCCATATCAAAATACACATTTTTTCATATGAAAGATTATTTAAGTCTTCCTTTTGAAATATCGAGCCCAACTCGCATTTATCAAAACTTTTTATATAACTTTTTATCGAAACATTTATCCGAAATCAGCCTGAAAAAGAAACAATTAATTAGGTCAACCCGTCGCGTTACTAAATGCGAGTCTAAAATTCGAGGTGTTTCGTTCTATTCCGGGCTGAAGCAAAATCAAAAGAATTAATATGTTCTAATAATATTTAGTATAACAAAAATGGTATCTTCTTTAATTCACTTACACTTTTATAGTAAAAATGCTTTGATGTAATCACATCGTATTATAGTGTTAAAGGTAATCTCCAGTGGTTCTAAATAAGCAAACAAAGATGCAATTAAAATGCAGCTTTTTCAAACAAAGAAAGGCAAAGAATACATAAAATCAAATAGTATTCTGTAATTTCAAATTTTCAAAAGTAAAATTCTCTCAGTTCTAAAAGTAAAAAACCCGACTTAGATTCATAAATTCATTTAAATGTATTCTCTGTGTTCTTACCTTTGTGAAATTAACGTCAACTGCTATAAATAATCCAATAAAAGTGGCATTATCAATTTAAAACATAGATATAAAATGCACAATAATGAATGAAGGGTCCTACAAAAACGGTAGAAAAACGCTAGAGGAAATAAGGACTGAGAATAAAATTATAAAGTCAAATTAGGTTTAAATCCGCACTGATATAAAGAGTTTTATCTTTTTTTTAATAAAAAAAAGTAAGAGTTCAAGTTGAATAATTTTTCAAAATAACTTTTTATTTTGCATTTATTCTTTCGTTGTGAAACAATAAGATTTATTGAAAGATGAAAAAGGTTTGCGGTGAAAATTATAAAAATATTTCTAACTAAAACCGTGAAGTTTTATTGGACAGATTTCAAAATTTTGATATTGATTTATTGTAAATAATTTTATCAGATTTAGCTAGTGCATAGAAATTTATATAATTTTCACATATCATAAATGGTATTTAAATCAAACATCATATACTTTTCTGTTGCAATTTTTAATGTAAAGTTTTGATAACTTATCATCTGCGGAATATTAAAAAAAACAATATTGTTCAAATAAATCAATATTTTAATATTATTAAACATTTCTGTAGTGATTATCTTATGCTATACAATTGTGAATTATACACAAGTATATTAATCTTCAAAAATACTAAATAATTTTTTTCTATTTATCAAATATTACGTAAAGTTTATTTTATATTTAGAATTCTTAGAAACCAACTTATTTTCGAGATGTAAAGAAATGCTTCTAAAAACTATATGTATGTATTTATTCCCACTGATTTTGGATTCGTTTCCTAATATTTTTAATGTGGTGTATTAATTTAGTGTATTTTATCATAGAGTATTTTATTATTGTTTTTTTAAACCTCAGTTTTCGGTGTTTCGAATAATATCAGTACTCAATTAAACATTTCTATTTGCGTAATTATTCATGTATTAACAGTTAATATCGATTCTGATATTACATTATGTTTGTCAGTAAAAATTGTTTATTGAACATTAAATTGGGTGTATTCCAGATTGAAATTAGTCGCGTGTAGCAATCTCAATACTTTCTCATGCGTACATGTTTATACTTTCTAAAAAATGCAGAAAAGTAGCAAACTGGTTTGGTGATTTAACACCAAAATTTTATCAGCAACAACTTAAGTCAACATATGACTGAATATAAACTTTAATGAAAATCCGTGCATTAATTTCTGAGTTAGAATTATTGCGGAAATCTAAAACATCTGCATTTCACAACACCTGTTGGGCAAATTGTACCAAGTAATAATCAGGACCAATTTTTATTATTGACCATCTAAATTTGAAATTTGATAAAAATCATGCAGTTGTTCTTGAGTTACAGCTTTGCAAAATCATGAAAAATGCAGCATAATAGCACCATCTGTTGAACGATTGGTTGTATACAAAATTATCCTACACAAATCTAAATCAGGGACTAACTAATCTAATGTTTGATGAAAATTCATGCTTTAGATCTTGAGAAAGAGCTATCACGATTATCATAAATAATGCAACATAGCACAGCCACCTGTAAAAAGATTTACATCATACCGTAATCAACACCAAATTATATAAACCATAAATTATTTCTGAAGTTTAATGAAAATCTGTGCAATAGTTTGTGATATAGAGTTGCTAGGGAAATTTATCAAAAGCAATATTTTCGTATTTGCTTCATTCCAAGAATTAACTAGTCGTTGGGGGACCACCTTAATACTTATCCATCATGGATATGCATAATATAAAATATGAAAATAAAATGCATGTAAACAATTTACAAAATGCATCGCAATTCCAAATAAAATTAAAATGCATATTTAAATAGTTTAAATATACATAGTAATGCTCTATCAATGAATTGCTGATGAGCCGATTTCGACAAATTATATAAAACGCCAAAATAACCAAGTAGTACCGGATTGCGTAAAATAAACATCCTTATAACTCCAAACATAATAATCATATAAAGCAGAGGTTCCTAAAGTGTGCTCCGCGGAGCCCTTGGGGCTCCGCCTAAACTTTCCAGGGGCTCCGCGGCGTTCGAGGAAAATAAACATATAGCATATTGCAAGTAAAAGATTTTCAAAAGTATGTAGGAATTTTTGCCCGTCTGTGTAAAAAATAAATATAACTGTGTTGAAAAAATACAATAATACACTTTAAAACTATATACTTGTACCTATTTTCTGTATAATATTTTTGGTTTGAATATGTTTAATTTTATGTTTCTGCATTTAATGTGTTTTAAAAATTCGATTTAAAATAAGCTACAAGAAATATTATTCTGAATCGAATGCAGAACGTGAATTGAAACAGAAAAGGCTGTTAACAACTCTGCTTGCCCAATTTTTTCAATTTTTTATGCTGTTTTAGATAATTGTACTTAATTTTATAAGCATTTTATATTGATGAAAACGAATTTTTTTAGCATCTTCTATCACTTTACAACCCCTGTTTAAAATTTTCTTTTAATTGGTCTCTGCCACATTTTCCAATAAGAAATAAGTCTGTAGCAATCTAAAAAATATATTATTTACATTTGTCATCACATTATGAATTTAAATCTTTGCCCAGCTACACCCCTTGCCTAGACTTTTTGTCAATGTGTACCCGCCATAATATAAATTTAATCCCATATATATATCCTATTGTGTTAGTAAAGTTTTCTACTAGTTTCAGTTTTTTTAACATGTGTAGTTTTTATTTGCATAGCTGTTTTGAGGCAAAAACAATGGTGAAAGAAATTTTCTTTCAAAACTATAATAATTTATAAACACTTTTAATAAAATATTCAAAAAAAGTTAACCCCTTCGCTATGGGAGTCTTTTACGAAATTTTTAATATTTTGTCCCCGGTTTTAATAAAAAAAAAAAAAAGAAATTTGTGCCTTATGAAATCGAAAAAATACTCATTTTAAATAAGGCAAATCTTACAGTAAAATTTGCCTTATGAAATCGAAAAAATACTCATTTTAAATAAGGCAAATTTTACAGTAAAATTTTACTGGTGGGGATAAACAAAGATTCTTAAGCCCTTTTGCGGCACGTATACGCGTCGTTCGTCCCCAAGGGGTTAACAATGCTGCATTTAACAATACAGCTCATAGATTTTGCCACGCCCATTTAAACACTATAACGGTGACCTACTTCTAAATGTATTTCTTAAAGATGGTTAAAAAAAGAAGCTAAGAGGCGATTCATTTTCGTTGCATCTTTAGAAGAACTAGAAACTTAAAAAAGAACGAAAACCTATTCCATAATCCCTTTCTTCTATTACGGGAAGGCGGAATTAGTGAAAACGTGTTACAAAATTAATTATGGGTGACGGAACTATGCATAGGCGTAGCCAGCCTTTTGGACGGGGGGGGGGGGGGGTGCCCATATTTTTTAATCCGGACCTGACCTGTTGAGTAGAAACAATATCTTATATAATAAAACCTGTTAAAACGGAACCTCATAAGACTGCTCTAATTTTCATTTTAAGCAAGTTTTTATCTTAGAAGGTATAGTTGTGTGATATTTTTTTTAAAAAGGGCCAAAACAGAATTTTGTTTTTGTGTGGGGTATTAGAAGAGGTTCAAAAACTAAATCTCATGGTAAAAAAAGATATATAAATTTCCTTACAGCAGTGATATAAGACAGAGACTGTGTGTGGACACAATTGTGAAACTTTTAGGTACCCTAACGTCTAATAAAAATAAAAAATAAAACTTTTTTTTATCATGCTAGAAACTTCTGTATGTGCAGAAGAAAGCTGTATGAGATCTAAAATATTTTATTATTCAAAATCTTGTAGATGAAATTTAGTCTGATGATAAATCTCAGCTAATATCAGTGATTCATCATCCGGCGAAATATGCCATGTGAGTATGCATAAACCAGCAACATAATTATGAACATAAATAATAGATGTCACAATAAATAAAAAAAAAGTATTTAGTCAAATTTTATGATAAAGCCCCATTATAAACTCGGATCTCAGTGCCGCAATAAAGATATTACTGATAGTGCAGTAATATCTTTACTGCGCTTGTATATGTATATCCTTACTACCTGTAACCAGGTACCTGGTCGGATTAAGCGTACCATTGATGGTTTCAGTTATAAGTAAAAAATGTAAATAGAAATTTTGCATCGTGTACTAATGAGTTATTGCATCTCTGCTCATATAATGAGATTGATAAAATAATACCATTTTGTTGCGATAGGAAATAAGATTATTTACGCAAGTAAAGGGGGTAAATGAATTGAATATTTTAGCAACTGATATCAGGGTGCGTAGTCTGGAAGCACCTTGTAAGGACCTTTTACCAGAATTTTTATAATGTAATATTTGTTTTATTTATCGAAAAAGAAATCCTTTTTCAGATCTAATAACCAGTACTTTAAAGAATTTCTGATACTAAAAGAATTAAAATCCTCTGAGTTTCTCGATGACTACGCACCCTGGATATGAAACAAAACTATTTTTTTTTTCGTACTGATCAATTAGGATACAATTATTTTGATAATAGAACATGCATGTATAGGATTTTATTTTTTCTTATGATGAACTTTTATGAAAGCATTAAATTTAATAATTTAAGTAAAAATAATGAAAAAGAAACATTTCAATTTGCGTCAAAGAAAAAGTATATAAAATTAAAACTATTAAACAAAATTCCATTTTAATTAAGAATATTTTTATAGACTAAAGAATTTAACAACTGAAAAGTTGATTACAAATAAAATGAAAGTATTACGGATTGAAAAAATAATCAAACGAAGTTTGCTAACATTAGTACCGATAAAAAATGAGAACATTTCCATGCAATAAAAATATGGAAAAAATACAGTTTAATCTACTAAGTTAAAATAATTGAAAAATTAAATTAAAAATCAAGTTATCCACATTTTATCTCCTGACTATCCACATTTAATGAAGCCACATAGTAATGAAACATTTCACATAGTATCCACATTTCACATAGTAATGAAACATGTAATTTATACAAAAAATTCCTGGCTGAAAATTTGCATTTTAAGACACTTGAATAAAATAAATAGGAAATACAAAAATTGTAAGCATAGTAAACCTGCTCATATATTATGTGCATGTAAAAAATACTTAAAATTTTGTAATATCAAAAACTGATAAAAGCAGATAGATGAGTATTAGAGAAACAATGTGAAATACAATAAATCACATTTAAAAATCATAGCTACATAAAATTACCTTATAAAAAAAGAAGGCTAATAATTGAAACAAAGCATTTCTTAAAATATTTCCATTGGAGAAAAAAAAATGACATTAAATTTCATATTATAAATATCAAATATTATAAATGTATAAAAATTAAAAAAGAAAAAAATATATATATTGAATGTCAATAATCTATTTAAAAAATTTATATGTATATAAGAACATATGTACACTTTTAATCATTTAGCATTAGAGATGGGAAATATAGTTCCCTAGCAGCAAACCAATATTGGTCCAACGTTGCACCAATATTTCATTGATTGGAAATGTTGCTAATAAAACGCCAATATTAGTTAAATATTGGCATTTCATTGGAAATCATTGGGAATCCATTGGAAATATTTCCAATGAATTCCCAATATTGTACAAATGTTGGCGTTACATTGGAAATATTTCCAATGAATTCCCAATATTGTACAATTATTGGCGTCACATTGGAAATATTTGCAATGAAACACCAATATTTAACCAATATTGGCGTTTTATTGGCAATATTTCCAATGAAACCCCAATTTTGGCATAATATTGGCTGCAAATATTGTCTAAATAAGGACAAAATGTAAACACCCCAATGTTGGAGCAATATTTCATGCTAATATTACGCCAATGTGCCAATATTGCTCCAAGGTGTAGCCAATATTTCCCAATATGGTTGGGCTACTGGGGTTATTTTTGGTTAACAGGACACGTCGTTCCACACATTCAAGGGTAACAGGTTTTAACAACCTGTTATTTTTGTAACGTATAACTAATCGATGAGACTATGCTGTCAACAGACATTTTAATTAGATGGCCGTTAATTAAGGTATCTTGAATAAATTTGACAAATAAGTATAGAAGCTGTTTTAGTTCAGATAAACCTATTGCCTTTAAAATCAACATAGAGTTATAATTTTAATTTTTGCAAGACAAAAACTTAGTTAGTTGTGATACTTTACATTTCACGTATTATTATCGTTTTCTTGCACTAAAAATGCATTTTTCCTCGTTGAAAATTTATCATAACTCAGTAAATTTTGCCCGTAGAACATTTTTTTTTCTGATTTACTTGTTAAAACACATAAAAACTTTTTCTAAATAAAAGTTATAGGAAACTTACTGAACACTGTATAAAATATGTAGTTTCTTAACAATTTAAAAAATAATTATTTTAATGTAAATTAACATTTATATGATGCTGAAGAAAGTTTAAAGCATTTTTGCAATTGTTACAATGACTCCAAAACTGACGGTTTAGAAATTAACTTTTTTAAACGATCAGAAATATCCTCCATAAAAACAACACCCTTTTAACAATGCGATTTGTTCAAAAAAAAAAAAAAAAAAAATTAATAAATAAAATTGATCTTTATTCGTTAGCACCATGATTTGAAGTTCGAATTTTAACATCCCCGAATCAATATCTGTTAACGCATATTCAAAGCTTATCCCACAAGAGCACGAAACATTACTTGTATATTTTTAATCAAATGTCATTTATCTCACAAATTTCGTATGTGCAAGTATATTTAAAATCTCCTCCCCAAAACCTGTGACAGGCCAAAAAATGACGTTGGTAGTATAAAATTGGCGTCCTATAAATTTCCGCGTCCGTCAGGACCGCCCCCCCCCCCTCCCATCCCTTTTCGAATGGCTGTGTCCTCACCAGGCTGATTTTCTTCTTTTTTTTTCAGTAAAATACAATTACAAAAGTAATGTTTTACAGTTCGTATTTTCTAACGACGCAATATTGACAAAATAATAATGATACAAAAAAACAGCAATAAACGTTTTATTAAATAAAAGTCATAGCGCCAGAATACCCCCCTTCCCCAAATACCATGAGCACATAGTAAATCCTTTTTAAATATTCAAACTCAAAGATTGCCACTGTTTTACCCATCTAACTACATCAACGAAAGATTATGTCCCGTGCCCGAGCGATAAAACAGCTTTCTATCAACAATTAAATCCGTAAATCCCTTTAATTCCATTTTTCAAACAGATATTTCTTCCCATTAAAAATATGACCAAAGATGGCCGACATTACCTCCTTGCTTTTTAATAATCTGCAAGCGTCACTCACTAACTTCACGTACTTTAGAATAAAAACACATTTTTCCTAATTTCATTTTCAGTATTCTACCTATTTGTTTGATAAAAGCAATTTTCATTATTCCAGCTAAATTCTTCAATTCTTCAATAAATGTTCTTTTCGTTAGTCTAAAAACTGATTCTATTGCTTTAATCTTTGTAACTGTGAGCGTTATGAAAAATTCAAACGATAAAATATATTCTATGAAGAATCGAAGCCAGATGTTTTTAAATATTTATAGAATAATCAACAAGGAATAGCTTTTGAGAGATTTTATCACATGAACTTTTGAGATAGCAAAAGGACAAGGTTTCCTATGATTGGCTTCCTTGATTCGACCAAAAGGATTTTTAATGTCTTGGACAATGCAAAAGGAAAATGGTTCCTGTGATTGGCTTCCTTGGTTAGACCAAAAGGATTTTTAATGTCTTGGAATCGTAGATCGAGAGCGACGCTTCAAAAAGAAAGTTTCATAGGGTTTTTTGGGGCGTCGGAATTTTTTTTCTCTCTCTGTCTCAAAAGCGTTTTAATGCAGTTGGGGATTTTTGTTTTCTGCAGTAATAGAAATTCTTTGCCTCAGAAATCAAATAGATTTATAAGTTGGATTTTTTTTATATAACTAAACTTTTATTAATTTATAAATATGTATTCCTAAAATGATTTCCAGCCTTACTATTTGTTTCTGCTTTTTAAAATGCTTATCATTACGAGGCGTTCTCAAATTAACAGGGACTTTTTGGTAATCTGTTATTGAATAATACGTTTTTGGTTAATATTACGAATATTTATCCTGTTATGTTAAATAATGCCCATCTCTAGTCCATAATCTAAAAATATGCCTAATAACAGAAAAATCTCGAATATTTATTTCCCCTCCATGAAACGAAATAATTTTTACTCTCTAGAATAAAATGACAAAATTTCTATAAACCATCGAGTTATTTAGACTTCATACAATTATTTTAGTTATATATAGTATATTCATGAACTTTTATTGATAAAATTGTAAAAGTTGTCAGTAAAAATTATTTACAATATTTTCTTTTCTTTGAAAGATTTTTAATTTTTCTCAAATGTGCTATATAAAAAAAAAAAAAAATATTTATAAATTGTGAATGAAAATTATTGTTTATTCCTTTTTGTGTGAGTGTGTGTACTCACGAATGATTAAAAAAGAAAAACTTAAACTTATTCTGTCAGAAGATACATCCATTTTAAATATTAAATTTTAAAATTAAAATTTTAAATATAGGTCAGCTAAAATTAATTTTAAACCATTGCATTTTAATTGTTTAAATTTAGATTTGAAAAATATGTAAATTTAGAAAATAATAATAAAACATATTTATAAATAACATATACATGCATATAAATTTATGACAAACCACTTTAACTTAAATTATTAAATTAAAAAAATTCATTTTTTTTCAAAATTCATTTTAAGGCTGTTCACAAATAAAAAAAGATTACTTTTTGACACATTTTTAATTTTTTTTTTCTTTTAGAAAATGCATTGACATTTACATTGGCATTTGCACATATAATTTTCATAAAATACTTTCAAAATTAATGTTTTGAAAAAAAATCGGGTGTGAAAACGAGAGAAAGGAGAAAAACCTGCTGTCATGTGTAAAAGCCACTTAAACTCGATAATTTTTTATTTATCAAAAAATGGAATACGCAATTCAATTCCAAATCGCTTCAATAGAGAACTCTATTGAAATCCAATATTGTACCTTAATTTGATGCCTTTACGTTTTTTAAAAAAAGTCATAAAATATGTCAGAAAGTTCTGCGTTTGTTAAGCACGGATTTCAGAACCGCCTTTAAGACAGTATAATAAATTATTCTTACTTTCTTTGGTTATTGTGCCTTCTGGAGATTTGAAATCATCTTGGACAGATACTTTTTCTTTAAACATTTTTTGAAGACTTCTCTAATGTTTGTTTTCTTTTTTCTGGCCGTCCTATATTTTTAAATACACGTGATAAATGCGAAGTACATTTACAAATTAAACAAAAATTTTTTGGTCCATTTCGGAATCATACAAGCCAAGAGAATGAAAAATGAATTAAACAGATTTTTCTTTTCTCGAAAAACCTATAATGTGATTGGCAGGTTTTAATTTTTGTATTATTATTATTATTATTTAAAAGATAAAAAGCATAGCTTTTATATCTAAATTGCAAATGTTTTTATTTCTCTCAAATACCCTCAGCGCGGGGGAGGGGGGGGGCGTGTATATTCAGTGTGAACAAATAATGTAATAGCACCTTGCAAACATTGGATTAACGGCGCCGCGCTTACCAAACATTTGGAAACCTAAATTACTCTACTTTATAAAATATTGATAAATGAGTACAAATGTAATGTGAAAATATTAATTATCAGTTGTTGCATCATGATACTTGAGAAATTGTTGTTGTATTCCACAGAAGTGATACATGAAAAAGATAAATGAACAGGATATGACAGGATATATGAAAAAAAAATAATTAATTCTTTTTTCTTACATTGTTTTCAATGTTTCTTTTTTTATGAATGCTGATTATTTTAATTCGGTTTTAAAATCCTTCTTGTGTCGGCGTGTGCGGGGGGTGCCCGGGCACCCCCCCCCCTGACTACGCGCAAGCTATGCATGTTCTTCTATTTTTCCAAGTATAGCCTACTGGAAACATACAGAGGTATCTCTCTGAAAACGAAAACTGTACAACTTTCCTTTATTGCTATATGTGGTTTTTGCTATAAGTAATAATAATTTTACGTAAGCCCCAATGCAATGGATAATCCAAACATAGTTACCATTTTGATCTTTAATTCCGAGTTCTTACTGGAAATCCCCCAAAAATATTTCTTATTTTAAAAATGGATGTCATTAACCCCAAAACAGTATTACTTAAACATCGCTCGGGCAAAAAAAAAAAAAAAAAAAAAAAAAGTTTGTTTTCTTCGTCATTAAAAGCTTTCAGAAATAACATTTTTTAACTATAATTTTTGTTGTATTTCAAGGAACTATCTCGATTGTACAAGGTAGATATTTCAATACAAAAAGAGAGGGTTTTAATACTTATTTTTATTTTATTGTATCCAATAATAATAATGTTATATAAAACTGTTAAAAGATTATATAACAGAAAATTAGATTTTGAAAATTTCTATTATGAATTCAGTATTTCTGTATCAGAAAAGGGCGAAACTGAGAACCTTAGTCCAATGTTGGAAATTACTGGCCTGGTTTTTTTCCTGCATATTTTTCTCTGCACCATAGTCATAAAAAACATTAATTTGTAAACCCCAAAGTA